>JAEIFV010000241.1:0-397177 GCA_018904265.1 Lordiphosa collinella
CAATTAAAGGTGAAGGTATGTAGAATGTGAATCTGAATCAAATTGTATGTTGTTCTTGTTTATATTTGCTTCTGTTTACCGTTTTGTTATGTCCTTATATAGAAAAACCTAACAGAAAGTGCCCCGTGAATTGTGGAGTAACTAACTATACAATTTATGACAAAAGTAAATACGCAAGTTTCATAAATTATTTTCATCGTATATTTTTTGCTTTTATATTTGTTGTTTTTTATTTTGTTTAAGTTTTCATTAGCTTTTTGCTTTTTTTATTTTTTTATAGTTTGACTTTAAAGCATTTCTCATCGTGTTATTAAGCTTTTTTTTTTTTATAGGGTTGGAGTAACTTTTTTCGACAATTTTTTCCCATTTATGATAGTTTAAAAGTATTTTCGAAAACTCGAATTATTTTAGGAGATATAGTCCTTTTAGTGACCCAATGTGACCTAAATTCCCAACGCTGCAAATTAATTCCTTTATTTTCGTTTCTACCGGATGATTTTAATTAAAAAAAAGTTCACAAATTGTCAGCTCTGTAAAACTTTAAAGCGCGTTTATCTCAGAAACCACGTTTTCCGAACTGGCGGCCATGATATCTCCAGTTCAACTGAACCGATTTTCATGAAACAAAAAATGGAATCGACGCAGAATTCGTCACCATTCTCTGGCTTGAACCTCGACCATAATTCTAAAAATTTTTACTATTTTTTTACATAAGCTACAAAAAAAAGGCCGAAATTGAAATTTTTTTGAATGGCCGCCATTTTGTCAAAAAAATCACAAAATTAAGTTTGAGGTTCAGCCGAGAATTACATCTATACTGATTTAACCCGTTTTTTCATTTCGGACGCTACGGAGACCTGGAATCGTGGCCGCCGTGACGACACCTTTTTTCACCACCAACTTGAAGTCTCGGTACTTTTTGAACAGCTTCTCAGCATCGAGGCAAAAAAATTTTTATTTACTTTGAACCTTTTGTAATACAATAAATAAAAAAAGTTTTCAATTATTCTTTGCGTTTTCAAATAAGAATTTTTTAAAAAGGGTCCAAAAAACGGGTTTTGAATGAAGAAGACACCTAATGTAATTAAACAAAAACAACCGAAATGCCCGTGCAATTTCAAGCTGGATTTTTTATTTTTGGAAATAATACTAAGAAAACAATATATTCAAAAGAGGTTGTGGAAGGAAATGGGCTTACACGTGGATAAGCCAAAGCAGAATGGAAATGGAAACTCCAACGATGGAAATACTGCTAGGAGGGCATTTACAAATGTGAAGTTATTTGCAGAAATCCTAGAATTTGATTTGTCTCTTCTAGAAAATTTCCACGTCGTGCTAATTCCGATTTCATGCGAATTTCCTATTAGTGCTTACAAGTTTCAGCAATTTTGTCAGAAAATAGTCTCCTCATACTTGTCCAAATACGCATGGTATCCAATGTCAGCAACTGTACATAAAGTTTTGATACACGGTTTCCAAATAATAGATTCGTCTGAAACGCTTCTGAAGTACGCAACAAGTATTATAAACGGGACAGACGATCCAATGCTCGACTAAACTCTACACTCAACAATATGACAGATGTTTTCCAAAGAGCAATGGATTCCTCGAATCCTCTTCTATCCAGCATATTTCTCAATAAAAGATTAGCTCAAATCCAAAAAAAAACTTTGCCAAAAGAGGTAATTGAGCTATTAGAGTCGCCAAGTTTTAAAATAAACTGCACTAACATTTCCCCAGACATAGACAGCGACTCTGATGATTAAGTGGACTGTGATTCGATTCCTATTGAACTAGATGTTGAGCTAGATGAAATTTAAATAGTAAATAATCTAGGGATAACAAAATAGCAAGTGCTCTTTTTAATATACTTTTGAATAAAACTATTACTTACTCTATTTTTGTAAACTAAGAAGAAAAAGTTTGAATCTGACATTTAATTTGTTTTTATGCCAAGAAAAATATGAATTCACGATTAAAATACTATTTATGATTTAATGACTTTAAAATATAAATACACATTATAAAAATTACCTAAAATTTAAATATAAACGTTTAGGTAACAGAAATGCATGTTAAAAAAAAAAAAAATTAACAGCAACTTAAAGCCCTCATCTTGTCTTCTGGCCGCTATTTTTACAAATTTAATTTTGTTTCATCTTCGAGCCTTTAAGGCATTTATACTTACCAATTTCCCGTTTTGCTCTCTGATAATAGTGACTCCCGGAAAGCTGCGAACCATCAACACCTTTATTTAGAAGAACCTTCTTTGAAGGCCGAGAAATTTTTAAACAGCCCTCGCAGTGATACACTTTTAATTTTGTATATTTTGTAATGAATGGTACAACCAAATACAAAAAACAGAATTACCAAAATTTTTTCCAGATTTCTTTCCATGAGATTTAAAAAACCAGGTAAAATTTAGCCGCCTACACCTGAAGAGGGCCTTATTATAATATAGGGGCGGTAAGGGTGGGCGTGGTCAGATTGTTGTACAACTTTGCCCAATTATTATACACTTAATGTCTATCAAATGTGCCAAATTGCAATTGTCTAACTACATTTCTCGAATTTATGCCGCCAAAGCTGAAATCTGGCCCAATGTGCAGCGGGGATACCCGCACAGGCAAGGATTTTTCGGGAGGTCATCTCTTTTGAGGTGACATCAGTGGGGTCTTCACTTTGCTCAAAGTGACTCTCCGTGAGTGCTGTAAAGGCACTCCAGTCTTCCTTGGAGAAATTTGTGTAAATCTTCCTTTCGGCAATGGTAGATGGCGATGGGCGATGGTAGATGGCGATAGTAGATGGCGATGGTTGATGGCAATGGTAGATGGCGATGGGCGATGACGATGGTAGAAGGCGATGACGATCTGCGATGGCGATGGGCGATGGAAAATGGCAATGGTAGATGGCGATGGTTGATGTGCGATGGCGATAATAGATGAGCGATGATTGATGGACGATGGTAGATGGCAATGGACGATGGTAGATGGCGATGGTAGATGGCAGTGGTAGATGGCGATGGGCGACCATCCGGGTGGACATGTGGCTCAGCGGCTAGTGTGTGCGCCCGCTGTGCAAGAGATCGCGGGCTTGATCCCGCCTCAGAATATCTAACGAGAAAGTAGTTTCTTTAAAAAATGTACACACCCGGTCACCTTCACTAGCTGTTGGCGCCAGCTTTGAAATAACTAGGCATGATAAAGCTTCTCAAACTGCCTTTCGGTTTCGGCATAAAACTGTAGATGCCTTTCTCTTGTGCGAAAATAAGAAGCACGCACGCCAAGATCTCTGATACTATCAGATCAAACATTACTCTTTCAGATATAGAGCTATGCTTCCGTGTTCACTTTCACCAAAACCTTGGTGATTAGGGGCCAAGTCTGGTTAAAAAAGAAACGGTTCCAAATGGCAAAGTTTTTGGTAATGAGTTGGCTCAAAAAGCGTCACTCTAAATGACTGCACTATGTGTCTCTGATCTGTGCTGCTGGTAGTGCCACTTTTCTCAGCCAGCTGAAGATCAGTTTATTTTCATTTTTGAAGTAAAGGTAAGGCCCCCGGTGAATGCTAAGAGACTTGTTTAAAGTGAGGCTGATGGCTCTTTTTGATTCTTCCTACTTTTTCTACAAAATACCATGTTGTTTGTTTGCACCTCTTTTTGGCTGTTCTCTCTGCTGTTTCGTTTTTCGTTTTTCCTCCTTTTAATTTTGCTTTTTGCACGAAAGACCATTCGCTGTTCGGCCTATCCAAATGTCCAGAAATGCAGAGCGGAGTTTTGCAGTTGTGTTCTGCGCTGTAAGTGTGCGTTTTTTGCACATCATTCCATTCCATTGCGCCCACCCATCATCGGTGGGATTTCAGTTTTTCTCGGTTTTCCTCCCCCCGTTTTTAGTGTTTTTCATGCCGCCATTGTTTTTGTTTCATTTTCACAGCATTTTCGCCACAAAAATAAAAGATGCGAAAATTTCAGTGTCGAACCGAACAAAAAAAAAAGTGTAAGTGGTTTGGAGCGTTCAACAATTGTTGGGGAAAATTAATTATCAAATTTATTTTGCAGGCGACAGGCGGGGGTGGGGATGGTCAGTCATGAAAGCCGGATACGGTCACGACCGGGTGGGGTTGGGTGGTTGAGGCGTCATGAATGAACTTATTACCAGCATTTGCTTTGTTTGCTTGCCTGACCCCTTAAACGAGTTGGAGTTGGAGCTGGAGACGGGCGAATGGTTTATTGGCAATCATTTGGACTTGACGCATGCTGGGGAGCTCAATAAGCAAATTTGGACACACTTGCACTTGTGTGTGTGTGTGTGTGTGGGTAACGTTCAACGAACCTTGAAATTCTAATATTTACGTGTGCCGTGAGATAAAATCTTTGTACCTTTTGCTGCTGCGTAAGTCTCGGTCCTGGTCCCGGTCCCGTCTGCCGCTTGGCTGCTAATGGCATGATGATGATGATGATGATGATGATGAGCCGCGGACCAGAAACCGGGCGCGGACCCACGCCTTGAACCATTTGCAGGTTAATTTCGTGCTATTTAGTTCGCATTACGTAAATTTTCGCTTAATTTTGAAATTCTGCGAGTTCTGTCGAGGCGCCGGGACGCTGGGGCGGGTCTCGCGTTGGCTTGCTACCGCACTGCCATTTGTCGGCAAAATGCGGGGAATATCAAAATAAACATACATTTTTATTATCATGTCGTTTGGGTAAAAGCCGTAGCAAAAGTCTGCAGCAAAGGGCGAGTGAGTCCCCGTCCTCCCGCATACGGATGCGGATCCACACACCAGCATGGTCCGTTGCGGGCGTTGTGGGTGTATTTAGGTGTCGGCGCCGGTGATAATGAGCCTGCTGCTCCCAGCCGGAGCCACAGCCAGAGCCACTGCCAGTGCCAGCAGGCACCCGGGCAGGCACCTCCATAGTTAATTAAAACGGTTTGAATATTATTTGCACGATTTGTGTTTGCTCTCAGGGAAAGGCGAGAGCGAGAGTGAGTGCGAGACGGAGGCCGCGGACTTCAGTTCGCCATTCGCCATTCGCCAGTTCCAGTTTCAGACAACTTAATGGAGCCGTAGACCAGGCCCAGCGAAAGCAATTAGATATGTAGCTCAAATATTCATTTGCAGCCAAGAAAAAGAAAATGCGGCGCACATTTCATACAAATTGAACAGATTAAACATGTAATCGTAATACAAAACTGAAACAGGAGCAGCAGCAGAAGCAGAAGCTGACCAGCATATTGATAACGAGCAGAGGGTAATGCCTTAGCAGGAGCTTAGTTAATGCAATTATTCAATGGGGTTATAGAGATTGAATTATTTAGATGATTCTTAATAACCACGAGCCAAGTAAGGCGCTGCGGTTTGAATTCAAAGGCTGGGAACCAGTTGAAAAACTGGATTTTGGCATGAAGACAACATGAAGGTTCGGCTGAAAACTGCTCAAGCTGACGACCCAGAGAAACGTGGCTCTTGGATTCAATGAGGTTCCTAGAAATGCAATGCGAAAAGAAGGTTGGTCAATGAGCAGATGGAAAATCAAGAATAAGATGTGCATCTACTGCGAATTACTTTCTTAGGTTAGATTTCTCATGTTGCTGTTTTTGGAAATTTAGGTGGATTGCACTGCTCATTGTTAGCATGATGCGTTAAGTCCACCAGGATTTGCAAAAACTAAGTCACAATTTGGATTCACCCACATGGCAATTGATTGTGCAGAATGCAGAACACCGAATAGAAGCAATGTGAAGCTCTTTAAAGTGCCAAGAGAGAACTTCAAATCGTTGTTGAGCTGAAGGTGATTTAGATTGTTTCTGAATGTTAAATACCTCGAGAAGCCGCGAAAACCTCGGTCATTGCTTATCCATTAAAGAGAGCATAAGCTAGAAATATGGAAAATACTCGTATGCCAAATATGAATATGGCATTGCTCGCAAAAAACTGTTTTTCATTTTTTCAATGCGACCCGCCTCAGTGAAAAACAGAAACAAACGCAGCACAAACTGTCTCTCACTGAGCGGAACACTTTTTCTAGCACGTCATGTGTTTTCTGTTACTTGTGTTCGGTTGAGCAAAACAAACGAGTCGGTCATCCGACAACCTCTGACAGCAACGGTTTTGAGCAAGCGCTAACTAAACAACTGTCTTCAAATGAGCAGAACACAATAAATGTCAGCGAAAAGTGTTTTTTTGTTTTGTTTTTGTTTTGTCCATTTAGTAGGCTGTAAGTATGTGTGTATTTGGAATGTACATAGTTAAGAGGGTATTCTGCCTTTGAAGGCCGAGTTTTTTTTTTTTTTTTTTTCAAATCATGGAAAAAAATAGGGGAAAGTTAACTTCGGCTCGGCTGAAGTTTTGTATACCCTTGCAGCTTCCATTGAAAATAAAAAAGTTTTTCTAACTAAGACTACTTTTTGGACCTTACTTTTTATATAGTATATAGATGTCTGATTTCGACCAAACTTGGTGAAATCATGGAAAAGCATAATACACTGTTAATTACGAAATTTGGAGGCGATCCCCTTCAAAACTAAAAAGTTTTTCTCACTAGAACTCATTTTTCGACCGATCATTCATACTGCAGCTATATGCTATAGTCATCCGATTTTGATAAGACTTTGTAGAGATGTGTTAAAGTATATTTAATAAGAAAATGCCAATAAAAAGGACGTTTTCATCAAAAACAAAAAAGTTTTTCTCACTAGAACTAGTTTTTCGACCGATCGTTCATATGGGAGCTACATGTTATAGCCATCCGATTTCGACCACACTTTGTAGAATTGTGTAAAAGTATATAAAATGAGTGTATGCCAATGATAAGGACGTTTTCATTAAAAACAAAAAAGTTTTTCTCACAAAAACTAGTTTATCGACCGATCGTTCCTATGGGAGCTATATGTTATAGTCATCCGATTTCGATTAACCTTTGTAGAATTGTGTAAAAGTATATAAAATAAGTGTATGCTAATGATAAAGACGTTTTCATTGAAGACAAAAAAGTTTTTCTCACTCGAAATAGTTTTTCGACCGATCGTTTCTATGGCAGCTATATGCTATAGTCATCCGATTTCGACCAAACTTAGTGAAATCATGGGAAAGGATTCTAAACTAAGAAATACGTACTCTGGAGGCGTTTCCATTAAAAACAAAAAAGTTTTTCTCACTAAGACTAGTTTTTCGACCGATCGTTCCTATGGCAGCTATATGCTATAGTCATCCGATCCGGCCGGTTCCGACAAATGTGCAGCGTATTTGTACTAAAAGACTTCGTGCAAAGTTTGGTGAGGATAGCTTTAAAACTGACGGAGGAGATAGCATAGAAACAGACAGACGGACAGACGGACGGACGGACAGACGGACAGGGCTAAATCAACTCAGCTCGTCTTGCTGATCAAGAATATATATACTTTATGTGGTCGGAAATGCTTCCTTCAATGCGTTACAAACATCCGCACAATTTTATAATACCCTTTGCAAGGGTATAAAAAGCGTAAAGACTTTCTTAATCTGTTTTTTGTATTTGGCAGGGCAGCTTAATATATCCAGAATTTTTGGTTTGATGTACAGCCCAGTATACGACTGCCATAGCTGTATCATCCCTAAAGTCCTTACGACGATCTCGCTTTTAGAGTAAGCTGAGTGAATCATTTTCAGATTTACACCTAGAATAGATTTGTCCATTCTAGTGGCTTTAATGTTGTTCTTGATAGACTGCTCCTTAATTATATTTAATATCCATTATATTCGCGAGTTTATAGGACTCATCGAAAGCGCACTATAAATCAAGTTCACAATCTCGCGAAACCCTTCGCTGTCCAACACCAAAAATGGCCTGCCGTCTGTGGGGACAATATTAACAATTGACGAAATGAATTTCTATTCATTAGCTTCATATGAAATTTTTCGCTTTTTCGCAATTTTTTTGCAAGTCATTATTGATGTTGTAGTCCATATTTTCAAGATTTTCCGCATGTTTTGTCGTCAAATGCCGCATCAAATTTGTTATGTGCCTTCCAGTCAATTTTAGACCACATTTGTTGCAAACTGACTTATTATTTGTAGAGTCAAATTTAAAACAATTATGAACTTTTTTACTGTCTTCACGACCCATTTTACGAACGATTAGAATTAGTCCAAACGCATTAAAATCACACAGCCAAGTGACTCTAGTTATACAAAGACACACACAGCGCAACACACAATTAAATATACATACGCAAAAAACACTTTGGAAGAATGCTCTCGGCAATAGTGTCAGTGAATGACAGGAGAGAAACAGGAACGAAAAAAAGTGTCTGCTCTGAAAACAACAGAAATGAACAAAAACAGAACTGAAACTGTCTTTCGCTTGCTTTGTTTCGTTGTGTCCGTAACCTAACTGTTTTTTGTTGACACGCTAAAAGTGTTGAGAGTTTTTAGCGAGCTCTGGTCCGAATATAACAAAAACAAAATATCGATAATCGAATGTACACAGCCCGCTTAAATTCAAAAGTCACCTTTTCCTTTGAACAAACCTCGTATTCTGTGTCAGTTTGACACCTAGGTACTTATACTCTTTCTCAGCTTTCAACTCTGTCCCATCGAGGTACCACTTCTTTATTCTTATAAGACTCCCCCTGCCATCTCGCATCACTATGTTTTTGGACTTTTCTGAGTTAACGATAAGGCTACACTGTTTACAATACTCGAATACATCGTCAATTGTATACTGCATCTCTTCAGCACCTTCGGCCTGTAGTACCATATCATCGGCGTGCATCAGTACTTTACAAGTAACAGCTCCGAGTCTTGCCACTTCGCTTAGTTAGTCATGTGAGTCTTCGCTGAACATTGCATTCTTGATTGATATGTATGCATCCTTGATATGTTTGTTATCCTTACAGTAACAACAGCAACATCTCGCCAAAATTACATGCGCTCAAAAATATAATAAATAAATATAATAGTAAAACACAATAGAACTATTAATGCACATATATCTATTTGTCTGACCCATCTAAAAAACCAATTTTGTGGTTAAAATCAAGGCTGCGGCTTTTTTTTGGAGTTCCTCAAGCCGGACCATGAATCTTCTACATCAGATAACACTCGAAACGCTGAAATCAGTTCTTCTGTGCTTTCAGGGTCCCTCGAACCGGACCCAAGCCAAACCCTCTAACCTGAACCACAACCAAACCACTTCTGTTTAGACAAAGGTTCGGTTCAAAGATTCACTTGAACCAATTTTGCAAGATCTTTCACAATATTTTGAACGGATAATCAAAAATGTACAGTGCTGAATCATTTTGTTAGATGTAACGAATGACCATAACGAATGAGGTCCCTTCACTTTTTACTGACTTTTACAATAACTTGGTAAACTAGACTCTACCTTAGCATAAACATGTCTCAAATTTGACCGAAAAAAATGGCAACGAAGTAGGATTCAATGAACCAAGGATTCGTTTAGTAAAGGAACCTTAAAGTTTCCCACGGAATTTATGGATTTTATCCCCCGACGTGAGATAAGAAGGCAATATCGAATGCTGTGAATGTAGGCGTGGTTAACAAGTGTGCGTTACAGCTTTACATTGAATAGAATGCTTTTCTGTTTCTTGGAGCAAAGCCGCCTGTCACATTTTAAGTTTTAATTATAAATTCTTTCAGTGCTGGAATAAAATGTAAATTGTTAAATGGCCAAATAATAATTTTGTAAAACTCTCAATGCCGTTCAAATTCCTTAGCCCGCCCAAGACTGGTTAAAGTTGTACCCAAAGTTGCCATAATGTTGGCCAAATTGCAGTGGCACACTTAAAGGTCGCTGTGGGAAGTGTCGAGTGTTTGTGTTTGTTTGTTTTCTTTTTTTTTTTTCTTCTTTTTTTTTGTGGCAGCAGAAGGGAGGATTTTCCTTTTGCGTTGACGCGTCGGCCGCAAATGCGATTGGGGATGTTGGGGCTTGGCCGGTTTTAAGGAGGCTCCGCGTCAAACCATTTCACATTTTTGCTGCTGGCGGCGCTTGCATTTGCCAATCAATAATCGTTTTGTTCGGCTGCTGCTGCCGCTGCACACCTGCGCCTGACCTCGACACGTTTCATTTCTCTCCGAGGAATTCGATTTCTTAGCAAAACATGGCACGTGCAGGTGGAGCTGGAGCTGGTACATTACACTGCGGACCTCCATTGCAGGGCATATTGAATCAGCAGCGCCAGCTTCACCTCAATGCAATCGAAACAACAAATTGCGTATACGACGCGTGTGCTGGCGGCAATGTCTTGCTCAGTTTTCCTTTTTCGTGTGTCCTGTGTTTGGTTCGGTCGCCTGCACCAAGCAGTGGGAATATAATAAAATTTTATATCTGGTTAGAGAAGCCGTTAGCACATTTGGTGTCACTTTGAGCGACAAACAAAATGAATGCGCAAAATTTCCACATTTATGCAAAAATTCCAAGAATGCGGACTGCGATTGTGCGATTGTTGCCGCTGTTGGTTTTTAGTGACTGCGCCGTTATGTTGTAATGTGCACTAAATGAAAGAGTTGTCGTTCCGTTTGCACGCTCCGTATTTTCCAATCACATTTTAAGCGCTTTGGCTGCGTCTCCCTCCGACCCGGTGGCGGCGTCTCTGCCTGGGCATTTGGAGCCCATGCGGCTTGGGTCCATTAAACCGACTTCGCTTCTGTCTGTTTTGGCAGATGGGGGAGGGCTGTTGGGGTTATGCATTCACTTTAACCGTATAACCGTCGAAGCAAACGAATTTGATGGTCAATTAGGAAGATATGTTTTGGGTTTTGGACAGCTAGATCGATATAGCAGATGCACACATGACTGGATCCACGCACACAGACAGACAATCGCTTTCACAAAAAAAAAAAAAAGAAACAAGTTGAAATGGAGGTTAAAGGAGTCGGGTGAAACGTTGATAATTACTTAGAACAGAAAGATATGTGATGAGACTAACGATGGATCGCACATCCCTGAGTTGGCATAAAATGTAAAAAGGTAAAATGGCTTGACACAGCCCCAAAGGGCCAAAGCCGAGCCTCTCTCTCTCAGAGAAAGGGACCTACAGTTTAACGCCGAATCCGAACGGCAGTTTGAGAAGCTTTCCATGGCTAATTACTTCATAGCTGGAGCCAACAGCGGAGAGGGGTGACCGGGTGTATAGTTTATTCAAAGAAAAAACTTTTCATTAGATGTTCCGAGGCGGGATCAAACCCACGACCTCTTCCACAGCGGTCGCGCACACTAGACGCTGAGCCACCTGGTCTCATAAAATGTTTAGATTTGTCAAATGACAACAGGGTCAAGTCGATTTCGAAGGGCAGAAAGTAGGAAGCCGCACAACGAGCCCTAGATCTTCAGTGAGCCCCGCTGATTTCTGTGCGGATCGGTCCTAAAGCTACGAGAAGGCCCCAAAGTTTCGTAAGCAATTACTTAAACGTTTTTACATTTCATACATACAGATCGCCGCAGTCAAGCAGGTACCGCATACATGCCCGCAAAAGAATTGCAAGGGATCACCAATTTGACCCCTATAGCAGCGGAAGACACTCCTCTATCTCCAGAGGATGCCCACCGAAGTGAAGCCACTCGTTGGAACTGGGCCTACAGCGACAAAATGAACTAATTCTTCCCTCTCGCGTTGGTTGGCAACTCGCATTGGTTATTGGATCCTGCGCTGTAAGGAGTGTAATTCAAAATATTCAAATTCAAATTCGTGCCCCAAAAAACATAGAAATTGTTGACGCATCAAACTGTTCATGGAAATAGTTTGATTCATTTAGATTATACTCCAACAGACTGACTTGTCGTACCTGGGACTCTAAGAGATCTCGTGATTGTTGAACATTATTCAACAGAAGGTTGAGATGAAGGTCCACGTCTGAACTACATTCAAATTGTGCTTAAGGCCCTGCCGCGTAGCCAGTCTTGATTGGGGCATTTTCATTACCTGTATGAGATAATCGAAATGCAACTCTTATGTATACGAGGTGTGTTCAAAAAGTATCGCAAATTTTGTGTTTTTTCAAAAATTATTTATTAATTCATGAATATCTATTTTGTCCCCTTCAAAGTAATCCCCATGAGATATTATACACTTGTGCCAACGGTTTTTGCAATCTTCGAAGCACTTCAAAAAATCATTTTTTTTTATCTTGTTCAGCTCCTCCTTCGATGCCGTCTTTATCTCGTCAAGCGTAGCGTAACGTCGTCCTTTCATGGGCCTCTTCAGTTTAGGGAACAAGAAAAAGTCACAGGGGGCCAGATCTGGGGAATACGGTGGCTGCGGCATCATTAGTGTGTTGTTTTTGGCCAAAAAGTCGCGCACAAGCAACGATGTGTGAGCAGGGGCGTTATCGTGGTGCAAAAGCCAATTTTTGTTCTTCCACAAATTCGGGCGTTTCTGGCGGATTGCTTCGCGCAAATTGCGCATAACTTGCAGGTAATATTCCTTATTGACCGTTCTTCCCTGTGGCAAGGACTCATGATGCACCACGCCCCTGCAATCGATGAAAACTGTCAGCAAAACTTTCACATTCGACCGAACTTGGCGCGCATTTTTTGGTCTTGGTTCGTGCGGCAGCTTCCATTGAGATGATTGAGCTTTGGTTTCCACGTCATAACCATAAACCCACGATTCGTCACCAATTATGACCCTCTGGAGCAAATTTGGGTCGTCGCGGACAGAGTTTAACATCTCATTAGCAATGTTCATGCGATGCTGTTTTTGGTCGCAATTGAGCAATTTTGGTACGAATTTCGCGGCGACCCGTCTCATGCCCAAATCATCAATCGATATGTTTAGGTCCTCAGCAACTTCTCTAACGGTGATTCGACGATTGGCCAATACCATTTTCTCCACTTCATTAATTTTTTCGTCTGTTGTTGAAGTGCTCGGGCGTCCGGCACGCACTTCGTCGTTCACATCTTCTCGGCCTTCTGAGAACATTTTGTACCACCGATAAACGTTGCTTCGGTCCAAGGTAACTTCTCCGTATGCCACAGTCAACATTCGGAATGCATCCGCGCACTTAATTTCGTTTTTCACACATTCATTTCATTCATGCATTTCAGAGAATAGCATCAGGTCTTGCCACTAACCTGTTAAAGTCTTGACCTATCTTCCAAATTTACTCTTGATTTTGAACCTTACTCTAAATTGGAATAGCAAACATGCGGAGTGTAGATATGGCTTCAAGCCATAACTTATTACTAAGAGGGTTACCCATTTTATGGAAAATTTTAAATCTGTTTCATAAACCAAGTTGGCAGTGCTTGGGAATTGTCACATCTCCCTAGCAAACTTTACTCTAGCTTCGATCATTCAGGCAAAACAATTGATAGAGTCAACATCTACAAATAAGACAAATATACTTATACAAAATATTATACAATAATGAAACCAACAAAAGAGAAAGAGCAGAAGGGAGAGAAGTCTTTGAAAGTTTCAAAAGCAACTATCAAGAAGCCGCGGGTCAAACGTCTAACGAAGGAAAAAGTGCTTCAAATCACAGAAGAGGAAAATCAAATTCCCCGCGGCAAGCTCAGGTCGGGACTAGTAAGAAAACAGAACAAGCAACGCAAACAGAACAAGAACAAACCGATGGAGCTAACTGAGCCTAACTCGAGTCCGGAAAATATGGAAGCAGATGTTGAAATGAACGAACGAGATGATCCGTCGGAGCAGGAACAGCCGTGGTTTTTTAAAAACCGATGTGACATTTCGTAAAGCATCAGTTCCAGCTTTCGAAAAACTACTTACGTTGCGTTGGGAGGATAAGGCGGATGGCCAATAAGACGTTAATTCATGTAAACATTTACAGACAATTTCATATTGCATCCTAAACTATTTTATTTTTTCAATTTTCACCTACTTTCGGCAAGATGTTTCTTCCAAATTTATAGTCCTGTTACGTAATATTAAAAATTATTGTGTCTGACCTCAAAACTTGTGTACTTGGTGGGAAGTATCAGCGATTTGAACCTTACATTTTTAGTCAGAATGGGTTGAGCTTTTATTTGAATGGTTCGATAATGGATAGTCAAAAGAAAGTTGCGCTGCTTTCTGCTGATACTGCAGCAGTAGGATACTTACTGAGCATTCTCTTTGTTGGTACAGAATACTGGAACTGAAACTATTTACTTACCAACGAAACTAACAACCAGAACGTAACTGTATTCGTCTGGGTTGGTAAATGGTTGATAAAGATCGGATGAACGATAGTCAATTTATAGAGAAAACAAAGGGCAGCACCGGCGGCGACTGCGGTGGGCAGCACTTCACACACAACAGAAACTGTGAGAGGTACAGAGTACTCGTATACATTCTGTCAAATAAGTAGCCGGAAATTTGAAATAAAACACAAACAACTTATCAATCATCTAAATTTATTATATCCTCTTTAAAATAGGCCCCTTCTGAGGCAATACACTTCTTCCAACGAACAATCCAATCATCGAAACACTTTTTAAAGCTATATTCCGGTATGGCCTTCAGGTCTCGTTGCAAATTAATTTTGATGTCTTCAATGCTCTCAAAACGGGTTCCACGAAGTGGTCATTTGAGTTTTGGAAACAGGAAAAAGTCACACGGGGCCATATCTGGAGAGTACGGTGGTTGTTCGATGATATTTGTTGAATTTTTGTTAAAAAACTCGTTCACAATGATCGCTTTGTGCGCTGGTGCATTATCGTGGTGCAAAACCCAACTGTTGTTCCGACACAAATCTGGTCTTTTGCGACGAACATTCTCTCTCAAACGCCTCATAACGCCAAGATCATATTCTTTATTGACGGTTTGGCCCTCCGGTAAGAATTCCGAGGACCATTTTCTTTATTTTGTCAACGTTTTCTTCAGTTGAAGAGGTCGAAGGCCATTCTGAATGTGGCAAATCGTTCACTTCTTCTCGCCCCTCTTTGAACGATTTATACCAATCGTAAACTTGAGTTTTCGACATGGTTGAATCACCAAATGTTTTTTTCAACATTTCCAACGTTTTGGCACAAGATATTTCGTTTAAAACACAAAATTTCACACAAACTCTTTGTTCGATATTTTTATCCATAGTAAAAATCGCAACGCACACAAAAGGTTGACTTGTTCCTAATGACGCCGTATCCAAACTAAATGAATAAAAATTCACAGAATAGTGACTGACAGTTGTGCCAACCTTTTTTGAAATATTCTCAGAGGGTAAATTTAAAATGAGAATTTCCGGGTACCTGTTTGACAGAATGTAGATCCCATAGGAAAGTAAGGTCCTAAAAGTAGTCTTCGTTAGAAATACTTTTTTGTTATCAATGGAAGCTGCAAGGGTATACAAAACTTCGGACCGAAGTTAACTTTCCCCTATTTTTTGTTATATTATTTTTAAATAAAAAACCTTGTTTTTTCGACTTGGAGTTGGCTTGTTAATTTCTTCTTACTATAAAATTATTCCTTATGCAGTTTCCTTGAAGTTAAGGTATCCATTGTTGGTCAAGGGAATTGGCTTGTTACATCTCTTTCGCTTTTCGCAGCAAGAATGTTTTCGTTTTTCCAATTCTCAAGTCGAAACTATCAAAAATATTACATGAATATTATAAATTCTTTTTTTTCAATAAAATATATGAGCACCCCTTGGATTATCTGATCTTAAGTGTTTGTTCTTCCCGCCGTAATCTTTTCAAATTTGTTCATTTACCCCAAACCGATAGAGAGTAGAGCAAATCATTTTAATGCTGGATTAAGCAATTGCTGCAATTTTTATTTACTTTTTATGAATACTCCCGTCCAATGGAAAGTAAGCTTGTCGAAGAGCGCAGATCCCAGGCCAAAGGCGGAGGCCAACTAAATATTTTACGACCACTAAATGCCAAAGCGGCAAATAATCTCGGGGAAATTTTTATGGCCGTCAAAATGCGTGCGACACAATAAATGAAACATTCTCGTTTCGCTCAGACCCACCCAGTCGGCTGTCTGTTTGCCCAGCAAAATCAGTTTTATAGTGCTCCGGCTCTCGTTTCTGTCTTCTTCTTTTTTTGGGGTTTGACCACTTATTGGTGCCGTTGTGCAAAGCTGACAAGGCTCGAAATAAAACGAAAGGTAAGGCCCAGTGCAGCAGCGTTGACAATAAACCCCATCCAAGGGCCAAGAGCAGGTGTCCAACAGCCGGAAAAGGAAATGGAAAAGGGCAAGTCGAGCAGACGACGCGCCGGCATTGGCCCATTGAAAAGAAATCAAATTGCGGGGAATTTCGCCACTACGATTGTTTTGGCCAAACAGATCCCATCCACATATCCTGCTCACGCCGTGCCCACCCCCAGCACTTGGGTCGTAAAAAAGCTTGACTTGTACTTTTTACGATCGTATTCAACGCACGCCCAGGCTCTTACGGGCAATGGGTTTACCTT
Source organism: Lordiphosa collinella (assembly GCA_018904265.1). Classification (NCBI taxonomy): domain Eukaryota; kingdom Metazoa; phylum Arthropoda; class Insecta; order Diptera; family Drosophilidae; genus Lordiphosa; species Lordiphosa collinella. Next base: position 16,364 of record JAEIFV010000241.1, read on the forward strand.
GCTTGCTTGTCGCTGCCAACAAAGACCCAACTGCCGTTTTCGGTATCCGTTTCCGTTTGCATTCCGTGTACTAAAAGTAGTCCGATATGCGCATGCATTCCTTTTACAATTAGATTAGCCGCATCTTTGGTGTCGCATTTTCGATTTTTATGATGCTGTAAATTAGTTTAATTCCAAGTGAATGGACGGTGTATGAAATAACAATGAGCAGCATGCCAGGCGATGGCCCTTAGTTTTATTTAATTCTATTAAGTTGAATAGGTAAATTCAAGTAAATGAAAAACTAGATGCAATAGGTGAATAATAAGTTTACTTACCGGAAACCTGGAAATTGGATACTGAGGGTATCTACTAAGACAATAAGTTGTACAATCAGTGCGAAATATTATAGTTTCTGTGGATAAATATTTTATGGCTGTGGAGTTCCTCTGATTATGGTCCGAATGCGCTGATGTGCCACTTCATAAAGTATAAAATTCATATTTTTTTCCATATTTTAAAACTTGGTTAAAGTCTCTTGGTGTTTTGGAACTTTCTTTAAAATTGCGCTTAATGCGAAAATGATTAAAAACTCCCCCGAAAAGGCACATTTGTATATCGACAAAGTGCGATACCTCAAGAAATGAATGAAATTAGTTTTTTTCTTAAGCTATCGATAAACGTGCTGAATATACGAATCAAGCATTTTTGTGGTTATTTTCTTGAGACCTTTTGTACCAGATGGGTATTACCCCATAGAGAGCAGCAAGCTTTGTGAGAAAACTCTTCAAAGCAAAAAAAAAATCAAGGAAAGGACTCCAAAATACCCTGTTCCCTTGATTTCGTGTGTTTTCATTCATTTTCTACCACAGTTTCTGAACCGCCGGTTCGGTTCATGACATGGTTTTAGGAGCTAACAGAACCCCTGCTTCGGTTCGGTTCAGTGGTTCATTAAAGCTTATAACAAAATACAGTGAAGCTCCTTTATAGCGAATCTCAAAGGAACAAAAATAAACTTCGTTATATAGAAAATTCGTAATATAGAATTGTTTAAGTATAGAACGAAATTACAATGTTGTGGAAATTGAATCGCTTTTAGAAATCTTCGTTCAACAGAAGTTCGACTGTTTAATGATTTCTGTCGTAGTGTGGCTTTTCGCACACTCTGGAAATTTGAAGATCTTTAAGAATGACCTAAACTTCTAAAGTCGGATTTGTAGGATTCGTCTAATGCACTTCGAAAACGGTGAATGTCGGCAAGAAAAGAATACGTTCTATGCATATTACACAACCTATTAATCGTATGAGAAACGAGAGCGTAAGTTAAAGTCGGTACTGCCCGACTTCGATATACCCGTTACTCAGGGCAATAAGTGTTTAATAGCCTTTTCCTATGTTAATTAACAGAGCATTAACATTAATGTGAAATTTGAAATAAAGTTGATCTGCGTAGAGACAATAGGAGTCTACATACAAAATTTGTTGGCTCTAGCTCTTCTAGTCTCCGAGATCTAGGTGTTCATACAGACATACGGATAGACGGATATGGCTATATCGACTCGGCTGTTGATGCTGATCAAGAATATATATACTTTATGGGGTCGCAAATGCTTCCTTCTACCTGTTACATACTTTTGCACAACTTCATGATCCCCCTTTTCCCATTTTCAATGGGAACAGGGTATAAAAAACATAAAATCGTGTCGGAAACAATAACAAACGCTAGACTGGCACTTCTTCTAGCACAAGGTCGTACACGGAAGAAGATTCATTTCCCTAATGATTATTTCAGCACAAACACCTACGTAACCTCAGAAAAAAACAAGGAAGAATGTCGGTCAAGCCCCCAACTACAATATACGAGTACTCTGTACCTCTCACAGTTTCTGTTGAGTGCGAAGTGCTGCCCATCGCCGTCGCCGCCAGTGCTGCCCTTCTAATTGTTTGTTTTCTCTATAAATTGACTATCGTTCATCCGATCTTTATCAACCATTTACCAACCCAGACGAATACAGTTACGTTCTGGTTGTTAGTTTCGTTGGTAAGCAAATAGTTTCAGTTCCAGTATTCTGTACCAACAAAAGAGAATGCTCAGTAAGTATCCTACTGCTGCAGTATCAGCAGAAAGCAGCGCAACTTTCTTTTGACTATCCATTATCGAACCATTCAAATAAAAGCTCAACCCATTCTGACTAAAAATGTGAGGTTCAAATCGCTGATACTTCCCACCAAGTACACAAGTTTTGAGGTCAGACACAAAAATTTTTAATATTACGTAACAGGACTATAAATTTGGAAGAAACATCTTGCCGAAAATAGGTGAAAATTGAAAAAATAAAATAGTTTAGGATGCAATATGAAATTGTCTGTAAATGTTTACATGAATTAACGTCTTATTGGCCATCCGCCTTATCCTCCCAACGCAACGTAAGTAGTTTTTCGAAAGCTGGAACTGATGCTTTACGTAATATCACATCGGTTTTTAAAAAACCACGACTGTTCCTGCTCCGACGGATCATCTCGTTCGTTCATTTTAACATCTTCTTCCATATTTTCCGGACTCGAGTTAGGCTCAGTTAGCTCCATCGGTTTGGCCTTTTTCTGCTTGCGTTGCTTCGTCGTCTGTTTTCTTACTAGTCCCGACCTGAGCTTGCCGCGGGGAATTTGATTTTCCTCTTCTGTGATTTGAAGCACTTTTTCCTTCGTAATTCGTTTGACCCGCGGCTTCTTGATAGTTGGTTTTGAAACTTTTAAAGACTTCTCTCCCTTCTGCTCTTTCTCCTTAGTTGGTTTCATTTTTGTATAATATTTTGTATAAGTATATTTGTCTTATTTGTAGATGTTGACTCTATCAATTGTTTTGCCTGAATGATCGAAGCTAGAGTAAAGTTTGCTAGGGAGATGTGACAATTCCCAAGCACTGCCAACTTAGTTTATGAAACAGATTTAAAATTTTCCATAAAATGGGTAACCCTCTTAGTAATAAGTTATGGCTTGAAGCCATATCTACACTCCGCATGTTTGCTATTCCAATTTAGAGTAAGGTTCAAAATCAAGAGTAAATTTGGAAGATAGCTCAAGACTTTAAAAATTTAGTGGCAAGACCTGATCCTATTCTCTGAAATGCACAAAAAACCGTATTATTTTTAATCCTTTGGCAAGAAATTTGTCCTTACATCTAACAATGGGTGGCTTACTGAGAATAGAAGGAAGTATCTGTTGTAATTTTGGAATGGGTAGTGAAGATCTTACTTTGTGTGGAAAGAATATAGACAAATCGGGATATAATATTCCTCCGCTTGATCCAACTTCACCTCACTGTTGCTTATGATGGAAAAGCAGACTAAGGTAGGCCCTGCAATTGTTTAGAGTTGATCCAATAAGCGTACACATTAATTGAAAATTCGTTTTAATCTACCGAATCAAGCCCATTCGGTGATAAAAGTCGAGTAATCCCGCTTGTTCTTGAATCGTGAACAGGGGTTTACATATTATGAACATTTTGTAAGGAATAAGGAATAATTTGTAAGGAATAATTTGTTGCCAAATCATAATTGAACTAAATATTGTGAAGTTATCAGCAATAAAACAATGTACTCAATATATTACGGTTTTTTGTGTGCTTCAGAGAATAGGATCAGATCTTGCCACTAACCTTTTAAAGTTTTGAGCAATCTTCCCAATTTACTCTTGATTTTAACCTTACTCTTAATGGAAGTACCAAATATGCGGATCGTAGATGTGGCTTCAATCCATAACTAATTATTAAGAGGGTTACCCATTTTATGGAAAATCTTAGAAAGAAAAATAGGGGAAAGTTAGCTTCGGCTCGGCCGAAGTTTTGTATACCCTTGCAGCTTCCATTGAAAACAAAGTTTTTCTGACTAAGACTACTTTTTGGACCTTACTTTTCTATGGGATCTATACTATATAGATGTCTGATTTCGACCAATCTTGGTGAAATCATGGAAAAGCATAATACACTGTTAATTACGAAATTTGGAGGCGATCCCATTTAAAACAAATAAAGTTTTTCTCACTTGAACTTCTTTTTCGACCGATCATTCATACTGCAGCTATATGCTATAGTCATCCGATTTTGATAAAACTTTGTAGAAATGTGTTAAAGTACATAAAATAAGAATATGCTAATAAAAGGGCCGTTTTACATATTTGCTACCTTCTCGAGGTGCTCAGAGAATCTATTGTTTCCCTGCACGCCAGGACTTTTCTGGACTTGATGGAGCGTCCCTGCATTGCCTTGATTGCCGTTTGGCTATCCACGTAGATATTAATTTGGTTGTTTGGAGCGCGTGTTTCTGCCAATTCTACTGCATTCCTTATGCCGAAAATGGTGCAATGGTTTGGCAGTTTGTAAGAGAGCTTCAATTCTGACTCTTCACAGTATACGGCGGCTCAGACTCCTAGGTCCATATTTGAGCCGCCTGTAAAGAATTGTGTTGCTTCTTGGGCCAATCCTGTACGCCAGTCGTCTGGTCCCAATAGCGCTGGTGTGTATGTAGGGTTAATTTTTGGGAAAATGTAGTCCGTGCAGCTGTTGATCTCTCGCCCAACTATGCTGTGCCCATAGCTTTGTAACGCCATGGTGCCTGCCGCGCATAGACGTTGAGCAGTTTTTTGTGCGATAAGTCGTGCTTGAATGTCCAGGGGGTTGACTCCTAAGATGTGTTTTAGTGCTTTGGTTGGAGTGAAACTCAGCGCCCCCATGCCTGCCGCTGGGTCTTCTCCATAAGCTTTAGGTATGTGGATTTCTCTGTGGCTTGCCAAAGGAATGAGGAATTATTCTTTTTTTGTAAGGACAGCCCCTTTTGCCATAGAAGCTATAACTTGCCTTAGTAATTGGTAACAGATAGCAGCATCAGAAATGCTTGCATCAAAGCACCATCAAAAATGAAAATCTTCTGGGTTCTCCTAGTCATTAAGGAATAGCTGTAAATGTATTAAACGACGAGGTCGCTCAACTGGCATTCCAGTCGCCCCTATATACCTTCATCCCCTGCATCGAAAGAGAATATCAAAAAACATAAAATCGTTACGAAAACAATAACAAACGCTAGACTGGCACTTTTTCTAGCACAAGGCCGTACACGGGAGAAGATTCATTTCCCTAATGATTATTTCAACACAAACACCTAAGCAACCTCAGAAAAAAACAAGGAAGAAAGTCGGTCAAGCCCCCAACTACAATATACGATTACTCTGTACCTCTCCCATCGCCGTCGCCGCCAGTGCTGCCCTTCTAATTGTTTATTTTCCCTATAACTCGACTAACGTTCATCCGATCTTTATCAACCCTTTACCAATCCAGGCGAATGCAGTTACGTTCTGGTTGTTAGTTTCGTTAGTAAGCAACCAGTTCCAGTATTCTGTACCAACAAAAGAGAATGCTCAGTAAGTATCCTACTGCTGCAGTATCAGCAGAAAGCAGCGCAACTTTCTTTTGACTATCCATTATCGAACCATTCAAATAAAAGCTCAACCCATTCTAACTAAAAATGTAAGGTTCAAATCGCTGATACTTCCCACCAAGTACACAAGTTTTGAGGTCAGGCACAAAAATTTTTAATATTACGTAACAGGACTATAAATTTGGAAGAAACATCTTGCCGAAAGTAGGTGAAAATTGAAAAAATAAAATAGTTTAGGATGCAATATGAAATTGTCTGTAAATGTTTACATGAATTAACGTCTTATTGGCCATCCGCCTTATCCTCCCAACGCAACGTAAGTAGTTTTTCGAAAGCTGGAACTGATGCTTTACGAAATATCACATCGGTTTTTAAAAAACCACGACTGTTCCTGCTCCGACGGATCATCTCGTTCGTTCATTTTCAACATCTTCTTCCATATTTTCCGGACTCGAGTTAGGCTCAGTTAGCTCCATCGGTTTGGCCTTTTTTCTGCTTGCGTTGCTTCGTCTCTGTTTTCTTACTAGTCCCGACCTGAGCTTGCCGCGGGGAATTTGATTTTTCCTCTTCTGTGATTTGAAGCACTTTTTCCTTCGTAATTCGTTTGACCCGCGGCTTCTTGATAGTTGGTTTTGAAACTTTTAAAGACTTCTCTCCCTTCTGCTCTTTCTCCTTAGTTGGTTTCATTATTGTATAATATTTTGTATAAGTATATTTGTCTTATTTGTAGTTGTTGACTCTATCAATTGTTTTGCCTGAATGATCGAAGCTAGAGTAAAGTTTGCTAGGGAGATGTGACAATTCCCAAGCACTGCCAACTTAGTTTATGAAACAGATTTAAAATTTTCCATAAAATGGGTAACCCTCTTAGTAATAAGTTATGGCTTGAAGCCATATCTACACTCCGCATGTTTGCTATTCCAATTTAGAGTAAGGTTCAAAATCAAGACTAAATTTGGAAGATAGCTCAAGACTTTAAAAATTTAGTGGCAAGACCTGATCCTATTCTCTGAAATGCACAAAAAACCGTATTATTTTTAATCCTTTGGCAAGAAATTTGTCCTTACATCTAACAATGGGTGGCTTACTGAGAATAGAAGGAAGTATCTGTTGTAATTGGAAAGAATATAGACAAATCGGGATATAATATTCCTTCGCTTGATCCAACTTCACCTCACTGTTGCTTATGATGGATAAGCAGACTAAGGTAGGCCCTGCAATTGTTTTGAGTTGATCCAATAAGCGTACACATTAATTGAAAATTCGTTTTAATCTACCGAATCAAGCCCATTCGGTGATAAAAGTCGAGTAATCCCGCTTGTTCTTGAATCGTGAACAGGGGTTTCTATTATGAACATTTTGTAAGGAATAAGGAATAATTTGTAAGGAATAATTTGTTGCCAAATCATAATTGAACTAAATATTGTGAAGTTATCAGCAATAAAACAATGTACTCAATATATTACGGTTTTTTTGTTCAGAGAATAGGATCAGATTTTGCCACTAATCTTTTAAAGTTTTGAGCTATCTTCCCAATTTACTCTTGATTTTAACCTTACTCTTAATGGAAGTACCAAATATGCGGATCGTAGATGTGGCTTCAATCCATAACTAATTATTAAGAGGGTTACCCATTTTATGGAAAATCTTAGAAAGAAAAATAGGGAAAGTTAGCTTCGGCTCGGCCGAAGTTTTGTATCCCTTGCAGCTTCCATTGAAAACAAAGTTTTTCTGACTAAGACTACTTTTTGGACCTTACTTTTCTATGGGATCTATACTATATAGATGTCTGATTTCGACCAATCTTGGTGAAATCATGGAAAGCATAATACACTGTTAATTACGAAATTTGGAGGCGATCCCATTTAAAACAATAAAGTTTTTCTCACTTGAACTTCTTTTTCGACCGATCATTCTTACTGCAGCTATATGCTATAGTCATCCGATTTTGATAAAACTTTGTAGAAATGTGTTAAAGTACATAAAATAAGAATATGCTAATAAAAGGGCCGTTTTACATATTTGCTACCTTCTCGAGGTGCTCAGAGAATCTATTGTTTCCCTGCACGCCAGGACTTTTCTGGACTTGATGGAGCGTCCCTGCATTGCCTTGATTGCCGTTTGGCTATCCACGTAGATATTAATTTGGTTGTTTGGAGCGCGTGTTTCTGCCAATTCTACTGCATTCCTTATGCCGAAAATGGTGCAATGGTTTGGCAGTTTGTAAGAGAGCTTCAATTCTGACTCTTCACAGTATACGGCGGCTCTGACTCCTAGGTCCATATTTGAGCCGCCTGTAAAGAATTGTGTTGCTTCTTGGGCCAATCCTGTACGCCAGTCGTCTGGTCCCAATAGCGCTGGTGTGTATGTAGGGTTAATTTTTGGGAAAATGTAGTCCGTGCAGCTGTTGATCTCTCGCCCAACTATGCTGTGCCCATAGCTTTGTAACGCCATGGTGCCTGCCGCGCATAGACGTTGAGCAGTTTTTTGTGCGATAAGTCGTGCTTAAATGTCCAGGGGGTTGACTCCTAAGATGTGTTTTAGTGCTTTGGCTGGAGTGAAACTCAGCGCCCCCATGCCTGCCGCTGGGTCTTCTCCATAAGCTTTAGGTATGTGGATTTCTCTGTGGCTTGCCAAAGGAATGAGGAATTATTCTTTTTTGTAAGGACAGCCCCTTTTGCCATAGAATCTATAACTTGCCTTAGTAATTGGTAACAGATAGCAGCATCAGAAATGCTTGCATCAAAGCACCATCAAAAATGAAAATCTTCTGGGTTCTCCTAGTCATTAAGGAATAGCTGTAAATGTATTAAACGACGAGGTCGCTCAACTGTCATTCCAGTCGCCCCTATATACCTTCATCCCCTGCATCGAAAGAGAATATCAAAAAAACATAAAATCGTTACGAAAACAATAACAAACGCTAGACTGGCACTTTTTCTAGCACAAGGCCGTACACGGGAGAAGATTCATTTCCCTAATGATTATTTCAACACAAACACCTAAGCAACCTCAGAAAAAAACAAGGAAGAAAGTCGGTCAAGCCCCCAACTACAATATACGAGTACTCGACCTCTCACAGTTTCTGTTGAGGTGACCTGCTGCCCATCGCCGTCGCCGCCAGTGCTGCCCTTCTAATTGTTTGTTTTCCCTATAACTCGACTAACGTTCATCCGATCTTTATCAACCCTTTACCAATCCAGGCGAATGCAGTTACGTTCTGTTTGTTAGTTTCGTTGGTAAGCAACCAGTTCCAGTTCCAGTATTCTGTACCAACAAAAGAGAATGCTCAGTAAGTATCCTACTGCTGCAGTATCAGCAGAAAGCAGCGCAACTTTCTTTTGACTATCCATTATCGAACCATTCAAATAAAAGCTCAACCCATTATAACTAAAAATGTGAGGTTCAAATCGCTGATACTTCCCACCAAGTACACAAGTTTTGAGGTCAGACACAAAAATTTTTAATATTACGTAACAGGACTATAAATTTGGAAGAAACATCTTGCCGAAAGTAGGTGAAAATTGAAAAAATATGTAAATGTTTACATGAATTAACGTCTTATTGGCCATCCGCCTTATCCTCCCAACGCAACGTAAGTAGTTTTTCGAAAGCTGGAACTGATGCTTTACGAAATGTCACATCGGTTTTTAAAAAACCACGACTGTTCCTGCTCCGACGGATCATCTCGTTCGTTCATTTCAACATCTTCTTCCATATTTTCCGGACTCGAGTTAGGCTCAGTTAGCTCCATCGGTTTGGCCTTTTTCTGCTTGCGTTGCTTCGTCTGTTTTCTTACTAGTCCCGACCTGAGCTTGCCGCGGGGAATTTGATTTTCCTCTTCTGTGATTTGAAGCACTTTTTCCTTCGTAAGGCGTTTGACCCGCGGCTTCTTGATAGTTGCTTTTGAAACTTTTAAAGACTTCTCTCCCTTCTGCTCTTTCTCCTTTGTTGGTTTCATTTTTGTATAATATTTTGTATAAGTATATTTGTCTTATTTGTAGATGTTGTCTCTATCAATTGTTTTGCCTGAATGATCGAAGCTAGAGTAAAGTTTGCTAGGGAGATGTGACAATTCCCAAGCACTGCCAACTTAGTTTATGAAACAGATTTAAAATTTTCCATAAAATGGGTAACCCTCTTAGTAATAAGTTATGGCTTGAAGCCATATCTACACTCCGCATGTTTGCTATTCCAATTTAGAGTAAGGTTCAAAATCAAGAGTAAATTTGGAAGATAGCTCAAGACTTTAAAAATTTAGTGGCAAGACCTGATCCTATTCTCTGAAATGCACAAAAAACCGTATTATTTTTAATCCTTTGGCAAGAAATTTGTCCTTACATCTAACAATGGGTGGCTTACTGAGAATAGAAGGAAGTATCTGTTGTAATTTTGGAATGGGTAGTGAAGATCTTACTTTGTGAGGAAAGAATATAGACAAATCGGAATATAATATTCCTTCGCTTGAGCCAACTTCACTTTACTGTGGCTTATTATTATTGCTGCGTCTACCCTGTTCAGCTTTACTGAATGTCCTTTCAGACGCGGTGGATATAGCTGGAATACATAAATATTAAGGAGTCTTGCGACTTCTTTTAGTGGGCTCTTCTCTTCATCAGTGTTCGTCTTAAAAACAAGAAAGAAAGTCGGTCAAGCCCGACTATAACATACTCTGTACTTGTGAAGTGCTGCCCATCACCGCTGCGACTTGTGCTGCCCATAATTGTTTGTTTTCCTTATATCTCGACAACCGTTCATGCGATCTTTACCACTTCTTTGACGGATCGATAAATAATTCTGATTACTAAATATGTCCAGAAGGAATGAACCTTCTATCTATAAAACTGTGGGAGATATGACGTTTTTACCAATTTGCAGGGGGCGGGAGGGGGCGTGGCAAAAATTGAAAATAAACTTGAACTGCCTGCAAGTATAAGAAGCATATGTCCCATATATGTCAAACCTCTATCTCTTACCATCTCTGAGATCTGTGCGTTCATACGGACAGACAGACGGACATGGCCAGCACAAACTTATTATACTCTTTGTACCTTTGGTAAAGAGTATAAAAATTATACCTAATATATATCCCAATTAGTATATTTATTAAATCACAAACAATACCTTCCAGCAGATTAGTGGATCATCGTCCTGTGACAAATGGCATTTTTCCAAGTATTTCCATAAATCGATAATTGCACCTGCTCCGAAAGCTTTAGGTTTATTTGATATTTTTGACATCAGGAAGGAAAACTTTGGTTTCTTTGTATGTTGGATGTTTATTGATATTTTTGGATACTATTCCGATTATTCCTGCTCAAGCGCTTTGGCAGCTTGGTAAACATTGATCGGAACAATAATGGCATCTACTTTAAATCGCAGATCTACGATAGTTGCTATCATTGACACTGTTCTATCCTTGTATGCGGAAAGCCATTCTGGCAGTTTTTTTTTTTTTTGCACATTCATTGTATAAATTGCAGGAAAAGAGTATGTTGCTAGTATACACGTGCCTATTAAACGCGAAATTAGGGTGATCAAGAAAAACTGGGTATGAGGTGTTGCTACCTGATGTCCCATAGTTTCACAAGTTATGGGCCCCGTTCCCAGGCCAGACAAAAAGTCGATTTTTGTTGCACTATGAAATACTCTGTATCTCTCAAAGTTTGTGTTAAGGTGTATGAAGTGCTGCCCATCGCCGTTGAGGCTAGTGCTGCCCTCAAAATTTGTTTGTTTTCCTTACAGCTCGACTATCGTTCATCCGAACCTTACAAACTTAACCTACCTGCAAGTATAAGAAGTATTTGTCCCATCGAGTGACACCTTTAACTGTTATTCAATCCTAAGTTAGGCGTACTGATGGGAATAGAGGGCGACTGACCCACATTCTTGCTTGATTTGCACACTGATTGATATCTATTTACAGAAAGCTCATTTGCAAGGAAAGATCATAAATAAAATAAGTAGATCTCATGGTATAATTTAGCTTGCCCCAAGAAATTGACTGAAAATTAGAATTTTATACATAAATTTTGAGGAATTCCCACGCAGAAACTTTTGAATTTGCCGTGGCCGAGTGCTGGCAGCTTCGATTTGTTTCTCTTTTCTATTTTATATGAATTTGTTTCGTTTTTTTTTTCTTTCCTTTAAATTTATTATGGTAGCCAATGGAGGAGACGTGGCACGGGATGGTTCCTCTATATATATATACAAAATATATATATGCGTGTGCATGCTTGGTAACTTATTTATGCGTATGTATTTTTAATGGCATGCGGAATGTGGCTTGTTGTGTGGGTGGGTTGGGAGGGGATGGGGCGGAGTGGGTGGAGCGATGTGGAGGCTAGCAGGAGTCTGCCGTTGACAACTTGTAGTCGTTGTGGTTGTTGTTGCTGCTGTTGTCGCACTTGAGGCTGCATTTTAAACAGGCTGCAAGGATCTTTGACTGGCACTGGCCATTAACGCGCGTATTTATGCGCGCTGAAGTGGTGGACACAAGTGGCATGACCGCGCCTATCATAATCATTATCATCAACAGCAGCAGCAGCAGCAGGGTACGCCAGCAACACACAGAGCAAAATGTAAGTACACACGCTCACAACACACACACACACACACACACATGCGTATGCAAAATTAACCAAGCTGTCGTCACCGACGAGCCCACTTGTCGAATATTGGCACTGACAGCAACAGCAGCCACATTATGGTAATAAATTTTCACGCAGCAACATCAGGCGCAGCAGCAGCAACAGTAACACCAACAACAACAACAACAAGACAACAACCACCGCCACGCCCCTCTGTCAAGCACTGGCTGCTGGCAGCTACACAACTCTCGAGTGCTGCGACATAGATCTGCCCTCCGCCCTCCGTCCTACCCATCAGCCATCAGCCTGTCGCTGGCTCCAGCATCCGGCCATGTTGCATTTTAGTTGCCGCCTGCATCCTGCCACCTCCTCGCTGGCCTGCCATTTTGGATTACGCGCTGACAATGAGTGGGCACGGGTATTGTCACCGGTCCGCCAGAGGAACAATATCTCACATAGTGCTAGGCACACGTACACATCTTTCCCAGCTTCCCCGCCTTCCCCCCCGCCAACATGTGCGTACTCGTAAAACAAAAATAAAAAGAGATGCAAAATAAAAGGCACGTCCACACACTCACACACACACCAACACACACATCGCTCAATAAATCGCCTAGAACAGCTTATGGCCAAATGAGATTGCTGTCAAAATGTCAAACACCGAAGCAAGCGAAGCGAACGAGTGAATTGTACAACGCGTGCGATTCGAAAATAAAATAAAATAATGTGAAAAATGTGCGAGCTTTACATTTGCATTTTCTACAGAGCCTTTGCATCAATAGTTTGCCATTTTGTTTACTTATTTATTTATGCACTTGTCGCGCACGCCATCAGCTAAACAAACTGCATTGAGTTATGCCTGCCCCACCCGACCGATTGGCATTCTTGTTAAAATTTGTGTTGACTACAAGTTGAAGTTTACCAATGGCAAGCATTTCAAAATTACAAATCATTAGACAAGTAAAATATTTGCTAGAAAGTGGCAACACTGTAAAACTGAAAGTTGGCAACTCTTTGTAGCGAAGCGAAGCGGTTGAATGGAAGGAAAGGTGTCCGTATGCATTATCGGAAAGGCAAAGTCCTGAGGGACTAAGTGTACCTCACCTTACCTTACCTTACATTACCTTACCAGAGCTAGCCTAACCTAAACTAACCTAACCTAGCCTTACCTAACCTAAACTAAACCAACCTATTCATCCTAACCTAACCTAACCTAACCCAACCTTACGATAGCTTACCTTACCTTACCTTACCTTACCTTACCTTACCTTACCTTACAACCTAACCTAACCTAACCTAAACTAAACTAAACTAAACTAACCTAACCTGACCTATCCTAACCTAACCTAGCATAACCTAAATTAACCTAACCTAATCTATGCTAACGTAACCTAACCTAACTTAACCTAAACTAGCCTAAACTAACCTAAACTAACCTAACCTAAGCTAACCTATCCTAACCTAACCTAACCTAACCTAAACTAACCTAACCTAACCTAACCTAACCTACCAACCTACCAACCTAACCTAACCTAACCTACCACCGACCTAACCTAACCTCCTAAACCACACCTACCTACACCACCCTACCACTAACCTAACCTAACCTAACCACAAAACCACCTAACCTAACCTAACAATAACCCAACCTACCTAACCTACCTAACCTTACCTTACCAACCTAACCAAACTAACCTAACCTAACCTAATCCTACTATCCTAACCTAACCTAACTAACCTACCACCTAACAACCTAACCACCTACTAACCTAACCTTCCCAACCACCTAACCTACCTAACCTATCCAACCTCCTAACTCTAACCTATCCTAACCTAACCTAACCTAACCTAACCTAACCTCACCTAACCTAACTTAACCTAACCCAGCTGGTCAAGAACCGATTAAATACGATCCATTGATCAAGAACATAAACATTAACTTCTTAATGCTAGATCTCCCGAATCATCATGTATGGGACATAAGCTTCCTTTGCTTGCTGGCAGATCAAGTTTTTTAGAGCGATGCTCTTTTACGGACGGTCGGCTGAAGGGCAAATCCAGAAAACGATTGCCTCTGAGACACATTTCTTTGTCTACGCTTTTGACTTTGCAAAGTCAGCAGCTTTGGTCTTTGCAAGGCAGCCATAGCAGCAGAAGGGTTGTGGGTGGGAGTGTGGTGGTGATGGATTAGCAGTGACCAAACAATGACCGAACTGTGACTAAAACAGTTACCAAACTATGACCAAAACCATGACAAAAGAGTGACCAAAACAGTGACCAAAGCAGTGACAAAATTAGTCAACCATTCAGTGACCGAATAGTGACCAAACAGTGACCAAAACATTGACTAAACAGTGACTAAAACAGTGACTAAAACAGTGACCAAAACAGTGACAAAAAGAGTGGCCAAAAAAAAAGTCCGAAACTGTGACCAAAACTGTGACTAAAACAGTGACTAAAACAGTGACCAAAACAGTGACCAAAGCAGTGACAAAATTAGTGACCCATTCAGTGACAGAAACAGTGACCAAAAGAGCGACCAAAACAGTGGCCAAGCTGTCACCAAAATAGTGACCAAACAGTGACCAAAACAGTGACCAAACTGTGACCAAAACAGTAACCAAACTGTGACCAAAACAGTGACTAAAACAGTGACTTATCAGTGACCAAAACTGCGACTTTATCATGCCCGAGTTTTCCAAAGGACGAATTCCGGTCAAATAGTATCGGTCAGAACACAATGAAACTGAATAGGCGTCCCTAAAAGATCGTAGGATTGGGAGTAGTACCGAACAATTTCCAACGCCTTCAAAAGCTTCAAAAGCATGCGACGACTTTGCCACCAATACATTACTTAATTTTGTAATATCTGCGCTTCAAAATAATCGTCGAACAATTTGTGTAGCCTTATTTTAAAGCTAAGCTAAAGTTTGTTACTATGATTTCAGGTAGTAGGTTAAAAGCGAAGAAGTCTGCACAACATGCAAACGTCCCTTCAAATCGCACGCATGCCGCACCCGTACTATTGGAAACTAAAATGCAAAATAGGACCCGAACGATTGACTATCGTTCGTTTTTTTGCAAACATGTTTTTTTTGCCGTATGTTGGAAGGCATAAAATCTGCATAGCATGCAAACGTCCCTTCTAATGGCACGCATAAAGCATGGAGCAGAGAAAGCCGAGCGTATTATCAAAGTTGAACCAACAACAACAACCGATGTAAACGAATGGAAGATTGCTGGTAATTGCAACTACTTTTTAGCGGAAAAAGTTGTTAACGAGATGTCCCTCTAGCAAGCAGTCAAGCCCGACTTAGAAACCACTCTCACACATACACACACACGCAAGTGACGCAATTTCGACAGTCGTAGGCATAGCGCGAGAAGCTATCGAAGGCACCAGGTGGCGCGGCGGACGCAAGAAGTACTGCCTTATTACCAAGTTGGATGTCAAGAATGCCTTTAATACGGCTAGCTGGCACAGTATTCTTGAAGCGTTGCAGCGGCTTCGAGTATCCGAGTACCTCATCAGGATCATATGCGACTACTTCAGGAACAGAGTACTCTTGTATGATACTGCAGCAGGAGAACGGCAACGCAGGATTTCTGGAGGCGTACCGCAAGGATCGGTGCTAAGTCCAACACTATGGAACGTCATGTACGACGCAGTGTTGCGCCTGTCGCTACCTGATGGCTGTACAATAGTGGGTTTCGCTGATGACATTGCAGTAATCTCAGTCGCTAAACATGTGGGAGAAGTCGAAGCCAATACTAACGCAGCCATCCGCGAGGTTATCTCATGGCTCGGGGAAAACGGGTTAAGTTTGGCAGCCCACAAGACGGAAACGGTGCTGGTCAGTAGCAGGAAAAAAGTGGAGTCCGCCACCATTGAAGTTGGAAGCTGCTTGATAAGATCGAAACCTGCTATCAAGTACCTGGACCTAATATTGGACCACAGGTTAACCTTCAAGCAACATCTGAAGTATGTCGGAGAGAAAGCAGCCCGGATCTCAACTGCTTTAGCGGGAATGATGTCCAATATTGGCGGACCTCGTCAGCGAAGTAGAATGCTGATCGCAAACGTGGTGAGGTCGGTCATACTCTACGGAGCACCAATATGGGCAGCTGCAATGGAGGTACCCTAGTACAGCCGGGAGTGCAAGTCTGCATACCGCAGGAGCGCACTCAGGGTGTTGTGTGCTTTCCGCACCGTCTCTGAGGACGCTGCGCTTGTTCTAGCAGGCATGGCCCCGTTAGACCTACTCGCAAGAGAAGCCTGCAGAAGAGATGCGCCCCCTGATCGCCGGGAAGAGACTCTCGCACACTGGGAGAGAAGATGGAGAACTGCTACAAACGGTCAATGGACAAGACGGATAATACCGGACTTACGACCGTGGGTTTGCAGGACGCACGGGCAAATCGACTTTTACATGACGCAAGCACTGACGGGACATGGATGCTTCAAGTCCTACTTATTTAGGTTTAAGCATGAGACGGATCCTTTTTGCACACACTGTGCAGGGATCCCAGAAGACGCTGAACATGTCCTTTTTGTCTGTCCGAGATTTGCTGCTGAACGGGAAGAGCTAAGGTTAGAGATTGGGAGACCATTCATAGTCAATGACTTGATGGGTATTCTACTTAGCTCGCAAAACAACTGGTCTGCTTTTAGCAACTATGCAGCACAAATAATCATATCCTTGCGTCGCGCTGAAAGACAGCGCAGAATGACTTCAAATCCTTGATAGGAATCTAGTGGATGCTTTCATGCCAGCTCCCCCTCGTGAAGTAATACTTTGCGGTGGTACCGAGAGAGGGAAACGGAGATTAGGGGTGGTTTTAGTGGGTGAGGCAGTCCCAAGTCCCGCACTATCCGGCTTTCAATGCTTTTCCCCCTATACAAAAAAAAAAAAAAAAACACACGCAAGTGACTTTTATTTTCTCCGCTCGCGTCCATTGGATCAGTGAATGAGCAAAGCAAAAGTGAAACAAACCACCATTTGTTGATCACAGACCGTTTCGTTCAAGAGCCGATGAGAATGGCTAATCTCTGAATTATTGCTCAAAGGGTCTGTAAATAAAAGTTATTTTTGGACAACGAAAAACGGTCAATTGTTATTTTCGAGCTCTCGTTTTAAGTAATTTGCCAAACACATTAGCGATTAGAAGCTAATGACATCTTTAACCTTACGTTACGATTAAAATCGACATGAAAGCATCTTAGCGAATCAAGATTGGCCGGACATCTTGTCTGGGAACAGCAGTAAGTAAAACGTTTAATTTCGATTTGTTATTACTTTTTGAAAACATTTGTCATTTGAACACCGAAACACTCATTCTAAGACGGATCGAAACCGCAATATGATTCAGTACTAGACGCTTATTCTATAATACTTTAAAATATCTTTGATGTAGTTTCAAACATGGCTTACCCAAAAGCAATCACCTACATTTTCCTGTTGACTAAAATCGTTTATGCTCCACCGAGTTTTGTTTTGTTAACTACTAAGGAGAATTTTTAAATGCAAGTTTGTATTTTCCCAATTTATATTTTGGCAATTCTCTGCTTAATTGGTAGAAGCAAAAATAAAAGAAAACACTGAAAATTTGACAAAATCATAGCCTAGATGCAAATTGTGCCATGTTATTTGCTGTGGCTGTAGTGCATGCTGACTCCACATACTCCAGCTACATAGCCATCTCCGTTTCTATCCCCAAATGTGCATAAGTTTGTGTATGTATTTTCAGCAAAGTTCGCATTTTGTAGAAAATTACCAATGATGCGTTTCGCCTGTGCGTACCATAGGAGGGGGAGGTCACATAGCTGCTCTGCTTAAACAAGAAGAAATTGTGTACACTCACACACACACACACACACACACACACAATGCGCTGCATTTTGAGGTTAAGCGGCATGTTCAAACAGAAGATACAGTTGTACCTCGCTGCAAGCCTCACATGCAGCTGCCTAATCCGATTTATCAACTCACTGGCTTCATTATTCACTCGCAGCGGCGGCATCGTCTCCATGCCAACCGGGCTTTTAACTGATTTTTGATAGCCTGCCTCATTGCCATAAACGCCCGCAAGTGCCTAATTTGCTTTAATACAAACGATGCGGCCGCGCTCAGTGCTGGAATTT
The DNA here is from genome assembly GCA_018904265.1 of Lordiphosa collinella. Classification (NCBI taxonomy): domain Eukaryota; kingdom Metazoa; phylum Arthropoda; class Insecta; order Diptera; family Drosophilidae; genus Lordiphosa; species Lordiphosa collinella. The sequence goes on from JAEIFV010000241.1 coordinate 34,504, forward strand.
AATACAATTGACACAATTAATTTCCCCTGGGAGGGATGCTCGTGCACAGCGCACGTGGCTCGAACTCGGACTCCGACTCCAAGCTTGGCCAGACAGACATCAATGGCGGGTGGGCAGGAGGCGGGAGGCGGGAGGCGGTCGGAATGCTCTCGACTTAATAAGCAGCTATTGAACAGCTAATCAATAATATGCGTCTCAATTAGCGGTCGCTGGGCTGAGTTTTTGAGGAATTTCTCTAATGAATATTTACACAGACTCAAAGGAATGTGGCACATTATGTTATAATTGTACGTAAGATACGCAAATATTTCTTTGTACTTATGAAAGCAGGAATTTACATCAATTCGAGAGAAAAATTTATGTACATCTAACATTTACTTGACTAATTTTCCGTGCATAATTTTGAATGAATTAGTAAAAAATTGTAAGGGCTTTAAACCAGGGCTGCAGACCAAAAAAATTTTTACGGAGCTCCGTTGTTCCTTGCTTGACCGAATTCAAGAAATGTTTGTATAAAGGGTATTTGATTTAATTATTTTTTAAACTTTTTTTTACCCATTAATTTGAGCTTCAGTTTTGCCACGGCATCATTTGTGTTCTGGTTTCACTTGTTTGAACCCAAAATGTTAAAAAATGCCCTTAAAAAAACGACTTATTTGAGGTTTAGTAAAGGTGACTTTTTTTAGAAAAAAACCGACAGCCCATGGTTACAGGTTAATAAAAAATAGAAAATAGGGGAAAGTTAACTTCGGCTCGGCCGAAGTTTTGTATACCCTTGCAGCTTCCATTGAAAACGAAAAAGGTTTTTAAATCTAAGACTACTTTTTTGGCCTCCTTTTTTTCTATACTATATAGATGTCTGATTTCGACCAAACTTGGTAAAATCATGGAAAAGCATAATACACTGTTAATTACGAAATTTGGAGGCGATCCCATTTAAAACAAAAAAGTTTTCCTCACTCGAACTAGTTTTTCGACCGATCGTTCCTATGTGAGCTATATGCTATAGTCATCCGATTTCGACCAACCTTTGTAGAATTGTGTAAAAGTATATAAAATAAGTGTATGCCAAAGATAAGGTCGTTTTCATTAAAAACAAAAAAATTTTTCTCACTAGAACTAGTTTTCGACCGACCGATCGTTCCTATGGCAGCTATATGCTATAGTCATCCGATTTCACCAAACTTTGATACTTTTGGAGGTCGTTTCTATTAAAAACAAAAGTTTTCTCACTAGACTAGTTTTTCGACCGATCGTTTCTTTCGCCGCTATTTTATATTATTTTATTTTCCGGCCGGTTCCGACAAATGTGCAGCCTATATGTATCAGAAGACTTTGTGCAAAGTTTGGTGACGATAGCTTTAAAACTGACGGAGAAGATAGCATAGAAACAGACAACGGACGGACGGACGGACGGACAGACGGACAAGACTAAATCAACTCAGCTCGTCATGCTGATCAAGAATATATATACTTTATGTGCAACACTGATTTAAACAGCTCACGCACGTTTCGTGTTTTGTTTCACAGTCAAACATCTTCAGTTTGGTCTATAATTTAACCATGAATCGTCTTACAATCGAACAACGCTTGCAAATTATTGAATTTTATTATCAAAATGCGTGCTCTGTTTCTTGTCTTCCATTTTATGGTCAGTTTAATCGACCCACTGAAGCGGCTATTCGGGCTATTGTGACTAAATTTCGCACCAAATTTACATTGTTGGACATTAAACCACCAACACGCTTACGTAGAGTGCGAACTGAAGAAAATATCGCAGTTGTATCTGCCAGTGTTAATGATGACCATCAATTATCGATTCGTCGCCGTTCGCAGCAATTGGGCCTCTGTTACTCAACAACGTGGAAAATTTTGCGGAAAGATTTAGGTGTGAAGCCTTTCAAAATACAGCTGGTGCAAGAATTAAAGCCGAACGACCTACCCCAACGTAGTATTTTTGGTGAATGGGCTCTTGGAAAGTTGGCCGAAGATCCACTTTTTTACCGAAAAATTGTGTTCAGCGACGAAGCTCATTTTTGGCTCATGGGATACGTAAATAAGCAAATTGTCGATTTTGGAGTGAATATCAGCCAGAAGCATTGCAAGAGCTACCAATGCATCCAGAAAAAGTCACAGTTTGGTGCGGTTTATGGGCTGGTGGCATCATTGGACCGTACTTCTTCAAAGATGATGCGAATCGTAACGTAACTGTGAATGGTGAGCACTACTGTGAGATGATATCCAACTTTTTGTTGCCCAAAATGCAAGAGCTTGACTTCCATGACAAGTGGTTTCAATAAGACGGTGCCACATGCCACAGAGCACGCACAACAATGGACTTATTAAGAGGCGAGTTCGGTGAACATTGGCCGCCTAGATCATGCGATTTAACGCCCTTAGACTATTTTTTGTGGGGCTATGTTATTCGTGAGATACTGGCCGAAATGTTGGAAAGAGTATGCCAAAATTGGACTAAGCGGATGGACCATTTGAGGCATGAAATAGTCTTCAAACATTAAATTATATGGACCGTACGTTGAAATAAAGATTTCATGCATTATTCTGAATTTTATGTGTTTTTTTTTTTTGAAAAACTTTCCTATAGCTCTTAAAAAATCACCCTTTACTTGCTGGCATATCATGTTTATTTTCAAAAATCAACATACCTCACACAGTTTTATAGAAAGAAGGCTCGTTCCTTCTGGACATATTTAGTAATCAAGATTATTTATCGATTCGCCAAAGGAATGATATAGATCAGACGAAAGATAGTCGAGTTATAGGGAAAGCAAACAATTATGGGCAGCATCGGTCGTTTAAAAGTGCACCATACTACTCATGCAAGTTTTCTCAGTAGGCGAGAGAATCCGGGGATTCGTTTATTAAGCTGCATTTTCTTTCTCGATATCTCATATGAGATGGGTGAAAAGAACCTCAGTTTTATATGAGTTGGTTGTCAAAAGTCTCATTTGAGAACTCATGCAGCTTTTCATATATTTTTGTGCTTCTCACATTGACTATTACACTTGTCTGAAATCTCAAACAGGAAACTTCAATGAGATATCAGACAAGCAAATTATTTGCATGTGTGAACTTAGCCTAAGTTTTAGTAATTTTCCACCTACTAAGAAAACTTTTTTTTAAATTTTCAACCTCCTTTTGTTTCTTTTTGGGTTAATACAAGGAAGCTTTTACAAACCTCCTCATAAAAAAAGGTTGTATTCGAAGTAGTCTGCAATTTCTAAAGCTTTTGAGCGAATTTTTAACATCTTAACAGCAACTTTTGAGCATTTCGACTATTTCTCCTTATGTAAATGTAAAATATGTTTAGTCGTTTAATCGGTAGGAGGGCTGCTTTATTACTACGGGCTCGCGCGTTTTAAGCTTCGACCTCCAGACAAAAAAAGGCCACAAATTAATGCAGTACTCTGCATCGCTTCAAGCTGATAAAACGCTGACTTTAACAGCAGCGAAAGTGTCAATGCCTTGCGGCCCCCCAGGAGTGAGGTGTTTCTGAATATTTGTGGGCTATTTGCTTTTTGTCTATTTGAGGCATTGGATAACAAAGGGCAAAGCACAAACAGATGCCCGCTTTATTGAAAGAAAACATTGGCTGGAGTCTAGAGATAACCACATAATCTTATCACACTTCTTAAGCATCATGGTATTTAGTCACTAATATCTTCAATGGACTTGGTATGTCAATAAGTTAGCTCTCACAATTTTCGGGTCAAATCTTTTTGATGCCGTCCTTTTTGGTTCTTAAGATTCTAAATGTGTTTTTGAATTTCGACTATTGGCCAAATTCCTATCTAAATGGGTGGGCAGTAACTTCTTGGTTGTAATTTCAAGTCAGGCAGGTTTATGGTTATTGTGTGCCATATTCGAATATCCGTTATTGCTTCTGCGAGAGCAGCATAGAGGCAGCTGGCTATGCGCTACAGGGTTTTGGGCGGACGATGGGTGGCTATGGAGACGGAGATGGGGTTGCAATGTCATTGGACTGCATTATCATAAAGTTGCAAACAACATTTTAAAAACATGCATTGTTGAAATCTGTGTCGGGACCATCGAATGAAATGAAAAGCAGAGTGCAATTTATGTTGATTTTCTCGGTTTATTGTTGATGTTGTTGTTGATGCCAGCTGCATGTGGCATAAAGTTGAATTTGGGGTAAGCAGAAGTATAATGCTAGAATCATACATATGTATGTGTGTCAAATGCACTTTACAATTTTGGATACAAAGTCTTGCTCGCCTGACATTCCAATCTCAACAGAGAGACTATTAAGTTACAGATTGTCCTTTGATTGTTATTGATAACTGCAATTTGACAAATCGCCAGGCTACAGGACACTGACAAACAATGTTAATCGACATGACTTGCTTTAACTCTTTGAAAGGATAATAGAAATTGTTCAACAAATAAAAGGGTTTCAGATGCCAACCGTGTGTGTGTGTGCGAAAGGATGGTAAATGAGATAAGGGACAAGTGCAAGGGAAAACGGAGTAAAGGGATGGCAATGAGGCGGCAATTGTGTGGGGCCATTTAGGTCACTTATATCTATTTCAGGCCACTTTAGCTCCCATTGTTGGGAAAGATAGGCAACAAATCATGTTTTTAGGTAAGCAATTGATATTCAGCCATTGCTTTACGCAAATGTAACAAAAAATCAAAGTAGCCACAGCTAGTGTTCAGGTTCATACGTATTCTCTGTTGAATTTTCTGGTTGATTATTGAACTAAAATCCAACCTCGACCTTGAGCCTGCTAGCATATTCAGATATATCAAAAAATGTTTTTTTTTAAAGCAGCGGTGGGCACAAAATTTGATTTTGGGAGCAGTCCAGCATTCAAAACAGAAAAAACAAACAGACTCACACTCCAAATATTTGTTTTTGCAGACGTCACTGCCGTGAACACGATTGGCGCCGTGCCCCGATAGATTTGTTATTGTTTTCGCTTCGAAGCGAGGAAGCCAAGAAGTGTGGGACTCGGAATTTCTTACCCACTAAGACCATCCCTACTCTCTGTTTCCCTTATGCGGAACTACCGCTAAGTATTACTTCACAAAGGGGGAGAAGGCACTAAGGCCTCCACTAGATTCCTGTCTAGGGATAGAACTCGAATTGCGCTGTCTTTCAGTGCGACGCAAGGCTTTTAGAATCTCAGCAGCCGTGGTGCAAATAGATTTTGCGAGCTAAGTAGAAATTCCATAAAGTCAGTGTCTGTGAATGGCCTCCCAATTCCTAGGCATTGCTCTTCCCGTTCGGCAGCGAATCTCGGACAGACAAAGAATATATGTTTTGCGTCTTCTATGATCTTCTACACTCAGAAAATTTTTTTATTAGATTTAAGAAAATTTCGCCATAAAATGGATTTGCCCTTAATTTAAGAAAATTTTACTAAATTGGTGAAATTTTTAACCTGAATTTTAAAAAAAAACTAACCATTAAAATATAAAGTCCTAAAATTGAGAAAAAAATTTCCTTAAATTAAGAAAAAATCGATGCACTCGTCTTTACCTAAAAGTAGGCAAAAAAAAACGATGCACTCGTCTTTACCAAAAAATAAGAAAAAACGATGCACTCGTCTTTACTTAAAAAGAAGAAAATAATTTCGTAAATTTTAGGAAAGATGCTTGCAGTAACGAGCTTCGCGTTTGACGAAAAAAATGTATTTGAAACCTCAGTCTTGTAAAAATATCGAAAAATATAGAAAATTTTAAAAACAACATAACTAAAAAACAAAAGAAAAAAAAAGAAAAAAAATAAAAAAAAATTTTATGTCAATGCCTTGAATGGGATTCGAACCCACGACCTGGCGGCTGCCCGGCAAATGTCTTGCCATTCTACCACCGGTCTTGATTGCATTCTTTACTGTCATTTCGCCACCGTCTCGCGCGACACTGTTGTATCGGTGAGCGTTAAGATGTCCGTCGTTCGTGTTAGAGTGCCGAGGTCCTGAGTTCGAATCCCAGTAAGGGTAAGTAAAAAATAAAATAAATAAAAAAAATTGTATTTAAAAAATTATCACAGCAAAAGTAGAGGTGGTGGGCGGGTGGGCTTGGTTGGGTGAGTGGGTGGGGGAGCAAGCAGCAGCAACAACACCCACCCCCCTTTTAAATATGTCTTTTGTGTGAAACGGCTTTCTATATTTGAGAAATTTTTTCTTTTAAAATTTGATTAACAAAAAACCCTAATTTCAAGAAAAATAAAGTTGTATTTTTTGTAGAAAAAGCCTTTTCTAAAAGTAAAGATAGTTAACTCCTAGGCGCGAAAATAAGGGCGATTTTCTCAATTTTAGGGCGATTTTGGCCCTTTTTTGAAAGAAATATTTTCTGGGTGTATAATGCTGAAGCATGTTCAGTCAATAGCTGTGTTAAGTAAAAGTCGGTTTGTCCGTGCTGTCTACCCACCCACGGCCTTATGTCCGCAATCGGTCTTCTTGTCCAGCTGCCATTGGTGGTAGTATACCACCTCGCCTGCCATTGCGTCATCGTTCTCTCTCATCGATGTTCATCTGCCTCCCTGCTTTTGATCGCTAACAGGTCAAGCGGCACCATTCCATCTAAATAGTACAAGGGCCGCGTATTCTGACACTGTCCGGAATCTGCAGATAACTCGGAGAGCACACCTCCTGTACGCACTTTAGCATCCTCGGCTATATGATGGCTCGATCATTGCAGTGCCTTATATTGGTGCTGCGTACGTGATGATTGACCTGACCACGTTGCATATCAGTCATCTACTACGTTGTAGAGGTCCACCGATATTCCCCATAGTTCCCGATAAAGCAGTCGTTGCTTTAATGGCCATTTGCTCTACGTACGCTTGGTGGCTTTTAAAGTTTGGCCAATGGTCCAGCATAACCCCCAGGTACTATAAAGCTTACTTAGACATAATGTGCTGGCCTCAGACCCTTATGTGGACAGTTTCCACACGTTTCCTGCTGCTGATAAGGACCACTTCGGTTTTATGGGGAGCCAGATTCAACCCGTTAACCTTTAGTCAGTTGGCTGAACATCCTCCAGCTTCTTGGCAATGATGTCATCTGCAAATCCAACGATGCTGGCGCCGATCGGTGCAGATAGTCGAAGAACTCCGTCAAACATCACGTTCCGCAAAATCGGGCTTTTGACTGAGCCCTGTGGCACGCCGCCTGGGACTCCGTTTGTTTTTCGTCCATCCGATGTGTCGTAAAGCAGAGTCCAACTTTCAAAGTAACTGTATACCAATTTCACCCTTTCCCTTTCCCAGCGATCGGAGTTGAATGAATTCTTTACGTCAAGTGTAGTAATCAGACAACACTCCATGCTTCCGCCTCGCCATCTCCTTCCAGCTGTGCCCCTGCGGGCAATGTTCACCACCATTGTGATTGCGTCTACAGTACTGCGTTGCTTCCTGAGCCCGAACTGCTAGTTCGAAAGGCCGTGTCGTTCTTCCAGTGATGCGCTCTAGCATTTTTCCTGTATCCAGCATACATAGCGGTCTATACGATGACGGGACATCCACACTGCTTGCTCTCTTTGGTAGTACGACCAACCTCTGCCGCTTCCATCTTTCCGGGAAAGGGTACCTTCCCGAAAAGCAAGCATTGTAAAGCTCCACGAATGGTTCAGGGTTGGCTATGATTGCAAACTTGAGAACCTTATTGGAGACGCCGTCTGGGCCTGGTGCTTTGTCATCCTTGAAGGCGCTTGCTACCGCTACAACCTCTTCCGTCGTCACACCTCGCCATTCATAAGTCTGCAGCCTGTTGGGCGTTCGTTGCTCACATGTTGTTCGACGTGGGAAAAGGGTTGATGGTGCTGGTCGGCTGCTCGATCTTAGCTTTTATCCGGCCAACTTGTAAGCGTGGCCCCAAGGGTTCCCTAAGCACTAAACGGCTCACAGCTCGTGAGCCACAGCTTCTGGCTCAGAGCTGAGAGCAACAGCTCGGGAGCCGTGAGCCATCAACCGGCTCTCGGCTCGTGAGCCACAGCTATCGGCTCAGAGCTGTGAGCCAAAGCTCTCGGCTTGTGAGCCATAGCGGGGCTAATCGGCTGTCGCAAAAAGGGGCAGACATTTCTGACTTACTTCGAAGAAATAACGGTATACTTGTTATTATTTTTACCTGTTTGATAAATCTGTTTATTCTTGATTAGCGTCAACAGCCCAGTCGGTATAGCTATGACCGTCTTTCCGTATGAACAAACAGATTTCAGTAAAAGAAAAAATAGGGGAAAGTTTAACTTCGGCTCGGCCGAAGTTTTGTATACCCTTGCAGCTTCCATTGATAACAAAAAAGTATTTCTAGTTTCTAGATTGGTATAAATCGTTCAAAGAGGGGCGAGAAGAAGTGAACGATTTGCCACATTCAGGATGGCCTTCGACCTCTTCAACTGAAGAAAACGTCGACAAAAACAAAGAAAATGGTGCTCGGAATATCTTGACGCTATGAGGCGTTTGAGAGAGAATGTTCGTCGCAAAAGACCAGATTTGTGTCGGAACAACAGTTGGGTTTTGCACCACGATAATGCACCAGCGCACAAAGCGATCATTGTGAACGAGTTTTTTAACAAAAATTCAACAAATATCATCGAACAACCACCGTACTCTCCAGATATGGCCCTGTGTGACTTTTTCCTGTTTCCAAAACTCAAATGACCACTTCGTGGAACCCGTTTTGAGAGCATTGAAGACATCAAAATTAATTTGCAACGAGACCTGAAGGCCATACCGGAATATAGCTTTAAAAAAGTGTTTCGATGATTGGATTGTTCGTTGGAAGAAGTGTATTGCCTCAGAAGGGGCCTATTTTAAAGAGGATATAATAAATTTAGATGATTGATAAGTTGTTTGTGTTTTATTTCAAATTTCCGGCTACTTATTTGACAGAATGTATACGAGTACTCTGTACCTCTCACAGTTTCTGTTGTGTGTGAAGTGCTGCCCATCGCAGTCGCCGCCGGTGCTGCCCTTTGTTTTCTCTATAAATTGACTATCGTTCATCCGATCTTTATCAACCATTTACCAACCCAGACGAATACAGTTACGTTCTGGTTGTTAGTTTCGTTGGTAAGCAAATAGTTTCAGTTCCAGTATTCTGTACCAACAAAAGAGAATGCTCAGTAAGTATCCTACTGCTGCAGTATCAGCAGAAAGCAGCGCAACTTTCTTTTGACTATCCATTATCGAACCATTCAAATAAAAGCTCAACCCATTCTGACTAAAAATGTAAGGTTCAAATCGCTGATACTTCCCACCAAGTACACAAGTTTTGAGGTCAGACACAAAAATTTTTAATATTACGTAACAGGACTATAAATTTGGAAGAAACATCTTGCCGAAAGTAGGTGAAAATTGAAAAAATAAAATAGTTTAGGATGCAATATGAAATTTAAAGTAAATGTTTACATGAATTAACGTCTTATTGGCCATCCGCCTTATCCTCCCAACGCAACGTAAGTAGTTTTTCGAAAGCTGGAACTGATGCTTTACGAAATGTCACATCGGTTTTTAAAAAACCACGGCTGTTCCTGCTCCGACGGATCATCTCGTTCGTTCATTTCAACATCTTCCATATTTTCCGGACTCGAGTTAGGCTCAGTTAGCTCCATCGGTTTGTCCTTTTTCTGCTTGCGTTGCTTCGTCGTCTGTTTTCTTACTAGTCCCGACCGGAGCTTGCCGCGGGGAATTTGATTTTCCTCTTCTGTGATTTGAAGCACTTTTTCCTTCGTAAGACGTTTGACCCGCGGCTTCTTGATAGTTGCTTTTGAAACTTTCAAAGACTTCTCTCCCTTCTGCTCTTTCTCCTTAGTTGGTTTCATTTTTGTATAATATTTTGTATAAGTATATTTGTCTTATTTGTAGATGTTGACTCTATCAATTGTTTTGCCTGAATGATCGAAGCTAGAGTAAAGTTTGCTAGGGAGATGTGACAATTCCCAAGCACTGCCAACTTAGTTTATGAAACAGATTTAAAATTTTCCATAAAATGGGTAACCCTCTTAGTAATAAGTTATGGCTTGAAGCCATATCTACACTCCGCATGTTTGCTATTCCAATTTAGAGTAAGGTTCAAAATCAAGAGTAAATTTGGAAGATAGCTCAAGACTTTAAAAATTTAGTGGCAAGACCTGATCCTATTCTCTGAAATGCACAAAAAACCGTATTATTTTTAATCCTTTGGCAAGAAATTTGTCCTTACATCTAACAATGGGTGGCTTACTGAGAATAGAAGGAAGTATCTGTTGTAATTTTGGAATGGGTAGTGAAGATCTTACTTTGTGAGGAAAGAATATAGACAAATCGGGATATAATATTCCTCCGCTTGAGCCAACTTCACCTCACTGTTGCTTATGATGGAAAAGCAGACTAAGGTAGGCCCTGCGATTGTTTAGAGTTGATCCAATAAGCGTACACATTAATTGAAAATTCGTTTTAATCTACCGAATCAAGCCCATTCGGTGATAAAAGTCGAGTAATCCCGCTTGTTCTTGAATCGTGAACAGGGGTTTACATATTATGAACATTTTGTAAGGAATAAGGAATAATTTGTAAGGAATAATTTGTTGCCAAATCATAATTGAACTAAATATTGTTAAGCTATCGGCAATAAAACAATGTATTCAAAATATTACGTTTTTTTGTGCATTTCAGAGAATAGGATCAGATCTTGCCACTAACCTTTTAAAGTCTTGAGCTATCTTCCCAATTTACTCTTGAATTCAATCTTACTTTTAATGGGAGTACCAAATATGCGGAGTGTAGATAAGGCTTCAACCCATAACTGATTATTAAGAGGGTTAAAACTTTGTTGAAATGTGTTAAAGTACATAAAATAAGAATATGCCAATAAAAAGGACGTTTTCATTATAAACAAAAAGTTTTCCTCACTCGAACTAGTTTTTCGACCGATCGTTCCTATGGGAGCTATATGCTATAGTCATCCGATTTCAATTAAACTTAGTGAATTCCTGGAAAAGGATAGTAAACTATGAAATACGTTCTTACTAAGACTAGTTTTTCGACCGATCGTTCCCATGACAGCTATATACTATAGTTATCCGATCCAGCCGGTTCCGACAAATGTGTAGCGTATTTGTACCAAAAGACTTCGTGCAAAGTTTGGTGCGGATAGCTTTAAAACTGACGGAGGAGATAGCATACAAACAGACGGACAGGGCTACATCAACTCAGCTCGTCATGCTGATCAAGAATATACATATATACCTAATGTGGTCGGAGATGCTTCTTTCTATGCGTTACAAACATCCAGACAACTTTATAATACCCTTTGCAAGGGTATAATAAGCAGGCAGATCAAAATTGGGGGTTGAGCTCAGAGCCGGAAGCTGTGGCTCAAGAGCCGAGAGCAATGGCTCACGAGACAAATTCTGTGGCTCACGAGCCGAGAGCCGTTTGATGGCTCCCGAGCTGTGGCTCTAAGCTCAAAGCAGTGTGCTATGGCTCACGAGCCGAGAGCCGGTTGATAGCTCAAGGCTCTCGACGTGGGCCTCTCAGCTCAGAGTCAAAAGCTAAGTGCTATGAGCTGAGAGCAATAGCTGGCTCTCGAGAGCAGCGAGCAAAGAGCAATTCCGAACCCTGTGTTTTCTCCTTGTAATGCTCCTGGAGAGCCGATCAGTTGGCTGTGGAGCGAGAACGCTGGCTTAGCCTTCTTGCACGCAGACACTCCTTTCGACAGTCTGCTATTTCCTGCGTTCACCAATATTTTGGGCTCCTCTTACGTGTATTTTTTTTGTATGTTTCTATGTTGGATTTGCACTTAAACCCAGCTTTAAAAGGCTAGTAAGATAAACTTAAGGCTGGAAGCGCCACTTTATCTTGTGTTTTGTCTAAAAACACATTTATTTTCGAGCAGAAGCTTGGTTTGGCTCTGTGGGCTCTTTAAGTCTTCTTTACCCACTGCTCGTACATCTTGAAGCTATCGTTAATAAGGAAGAAGATTCCGAGTCAGAAGACGCTGACTTAACAACGTAGTTCATCCAGTCAGTCCTATTACAAAGCTAATGAACCTGCCCCTCCAACACTTCTCTCCCATAGACTCTGTTGTTGTTCCCTCCAATCATCAACATTCAAAGAGTGAAATTAAAGCTCTAAGAGAGTGTAAAAACGGTTGTTACCCTTCACTCCCTTCGTCACAGCTTCCCAAAACAAAAAAAAAAACAAACAAATCGCTCTGCCCGCTTTCCCTGTCTACGTTTTAATCAAAAATCGTAAATTAAAAACTTTATTCTGCTCAAGTGCGGATTTTTCCTCTTCGGAGTGGTGGTGCGGCGAAGTGGCCAGGGCCAGGAGACTGCCAACTGCCGAAAGGAACAGGAACGCGAGCTCACTCGCACACAGACGCAAAGCCAAACGCATTCATTATGCGACACAAAGCAAACAAATTTATGTTTATGGGACACACAAGAATAACACAACGAAACGAGGGGCAGGCCACCAGCTCTTCGAAATCGCGCAGGCAGCGGCTGACACTGAAGTTGAGGTTTAACGGCGGAATGGAAAAACGGTGGCTGGGACTGCCTTCGGTCTCTGGCCATGCCTGGCAAGTAGGCAAAAATAATGCCGAAATATATTTCACATGAAATTAGAATGTAAATTTGAATATTAACACATTTGCCGTAGTGAAACGCAAAAGGATAGATAGCACACCGCATGGCAAATGGAAAGTGGATTTCTTTTTAATTAGCAAAAGCAAAAGGAAAAGAGTTGTACTTTAATTTGGCGTATAAATCAAATAAATGCCAAAGAACTGAACAACTCGCGCTAAGTGCGAAACACGCGAAGAGAAGGTCATGAAGAATTTTGAGAAGCGACTCATAAACAGCGAAACTCAAGCTGAGAACTTTTACACCATAAACTAGGAAGTGGTACTACACGTAGTTGTGAAAAAGTGAATCGAAAAGAATTTGGCAAACTTTAACCATAAAATTGTCTTGTGGAATTTGAACAATTTGGAACACGCTAAAAGGTCGCACCATAATAAGGCCCATATCACAGTTTTGAGACACTTGCAGGTTACTCTTTACCTGAGACAAGAATGTTTTTTGATTTGGTCAATTGAGTCCGAATTTGGCATCGAATTGAAAGTCAAATAAACAGCAGCTGTTTCTTAATGATATAAATGTATACATAAGCATACAAAATGACAACAGTGCGTATGTGTGATATAAATGAGCTTAACGTGCATATTCAAGTTTGTTTGGCACCTACTTAAACAGTTAAGCAGCAAGAATGAGATGGCTACTAAACCCTGCCAATAAAAGGACATTGAAAAGTAAAATCCTGTTCTATAAGGTGATACTCGCTGCAGTTTGCTGCTACGGGATTGTGGCAAAAATATGCAAAGCTCTGCAAGAACATCAGCGTCCACTGGTGGGATAAATATCTAAGCTGCCACCCAAATAAGCCTACCTTACAAATCGCAGGTTGTTGCTTCCAACAACTTACTTAAATAGTCATAGTAACACACATCGCTGTACGTTAGAGCGGTCATCTATTGTATGAAAACACTAAAGGTCAAACTTTCATCCCCCTCTACAATGCGTTTTGGGTGTAAAAACGGCTTTCAAAAACTTGAAGACGAAAAAAATGGCTGTTATGTTCCGCGAGATGGATTCAAAGTTGATCACTCATACGTAGAGTTGTCATTGCTTACCTTTTTATACCCTAGGTTCAACAATAATTGAACAGTACAACTGTTTGCTTGCGTTTAAACACAAGAGCAGAGGGCATACCCAATCGGAAGGGTCACATTCTTAGCATTAAAGATGACCCTTGCAACATGAGATTTCAATGTATTTGTATGGGTCTATTCAAAAAAAAGCTTAAGAACCGAAAAAGTTTCAAAATAAAGACTCATTAAGCTTAGAGCATATTGTGGTTTACTCACCCTGTACCCATTAAAAGCCATCAAAATCCTTCAACAGCACCTGGAAAACCCAAATTCTTCAATATTTAGAGCAAGGTGCGGAATGCTATATGTGAATAGCAGGTGCTACTCCAGGCGTAAGGAAGCCAATTGTACTTTGTGCGGTAAATGTTCAGTATTCCTCCGTACTCTCCAAAAATGTTGAAAAAAATGTCCTTGATGGACCGCGAATTTACGTGCAGAAATCAATTGACGGTCGACCATTGTCTCTTTTTAAATGAATTTTGAAATGCTTTTTGTGCGTAAGCAGCGCTCTCTTTGCTTGCATTCGCTACCTAGCCGTCGCCGTCCCACAGTGGGCCCGAGGCGTGAGCTAGCCTTAATAATTAATATGTCGCGCAAAAGTTAACATATTTTGATGAAATTTGAAACTTAAGCTTTTTTTATTAAAATACAATTACATTTTAAATTTCAGCAAAATCCGCCAACTAATTTAATACCTCCCATATAACCCTTAATTTTAAAATAATCCCAAGGTTAATAAGTGCTGTTGTTTTATGATATTCATTATTCTTTCCGTATTTTTTAAATATTTTCAGTGTAATTTTATTAAATAAAAACAAATTAATTTTAATTTTAAATGTTAGCTGATAATTAATATTTTTGTCTTGCAATAAACTGCACACCTCTTCATCAAATTTTTAAAATTGACTAAATGCTTTGAAAGCCTTTTATCTTTGTGATTTGGATCAAATATAAGTAATCTATTCAAGGGCCTCTTCCGACATCATTCCTTGGGAAGTGGAACTTGATATTATTACCCGTCCAATAAAATTTTTGAACGGACAACCCGGTAATTGACGAAAATTTTCGCTGTTTGTATTGCGTATGTCCGAAAAGCGTCCGAACAATTTCATAACCGAGGCCATTGATTCTATAGCACGCTGAATCGGTTAAGGACTCGCTGACTCCCGTAATCTCAGCTCCAAGTTGGGTCTGAAAATCTTTTGTTTTTCATTGGTTGCGCCCCGCATTGGAATATCCCGAGGAACATTTCTTCCGAACCTTTTGCGTATTTTTTTCGTCGGTTACTGTCTTATCGCACTTATTTGTCCACTTTTGATGGAGTCTATCGAATGCGGAATCTCTAAACACCTTATATTATTTATAGTTTTGGACCTTCTAGTCCATACTTTTTCTGGGTGTATGTCTCTGTCGCTACCAAAGTTCATCCCGGGAATCTTTAACAATCTCGAAACCTTTTGGACTTGACTTCCACTGCTACAATCTGCAAAGGATTTTGAAGGTCGGCCCGGTTTTGAAGGTCGGTTGAAGGTCCTTTTCGAAATGAAAATAAGTGTGTGTCTAACCACTCATTTTTTTTTCTCAAATGATCCTCTCGATTTCCAGACCGCTTCCATCTCAATAAAAGTTGTGCGAAAAATTATATTTGTTTTTTTATGGCCGTTATCTCTTCATATGTTGTTTTGATGCATCAATATTCGCAAAAACATAGTTTTCCAACTTTTTTATTGTTAAGCCTTTCCTTTGCGCCATACCGAAAAAGTGCCGCTTGGAAACGACTGATTCCTAAAAAATATATCTTAAAATGGGCGTTTCCGGGCTTCATATTGAACTTAAATCACAAGATCCCGTTTTCACAAACACAAAGATACAGCACCAATAAACTAATCAATATTAAATTTACTCCACTAAAAATTGCACAAGTTATTTGGGCTCACTTTTAAACGGCACAATACAAACCAATTTTCAAGGAACTACAACATTAGACAGGTCACAAATACGTTACATAATACATACCTTTAACTCAAATTAGAAAAAACGTAACCATTAATTAAGGGAAGTGGTCCAGGGGGGGGTGTTTTGCGTGGCACCGGATGATTACTTTAAAAGCTCGCCGATGCCAACTTCGGGTATCATTGAAAAAAATCGCATTGATCATCCCGGTTTGTTTTTTATTGGTGTCGGCGCGGCGCCCGGCCCGCGGCCCGCGGCCCCTCCCGCCCGCCCCCACCCCCCCCGCGCCGGCCCCCCGTGATATTATTTGATTCTGGGACACTTGGCTCTTCAGTTTGCTGTAATCGTTTACCCACCCAATGAGTATTCAGGGGTAATCGTGTATGTATTCTTATTTATTACAATGTCTTCTTGGTGCTGGTGATTGTGGCCCTTCATGTTCGGGCTGGCTTGCTTGAGTACTTTGGTCTCTAGAGCGTGTGCCGTTTCCATCTTTGGTGTGTTTGAGTAGTTTTTGTGAAGTGTCCAGGTACTTTGCATATGCGGCATGGGTCTGATGATCTTCGTCCGTTGTCTGGGTTGCTGTAACTCTGGTGGTTTGGCTCTGTCTTGGTTGGATTGTGGGGCTGGTTGGGTGAATTTTTTTTCTGGAGGGCAGTTCTTGATATCGTGTTGAATCTGGGCTCCGGTTTGGCTTTTGTGTTCCCTGTTGCCGCGGCAGGTAGCGCAGTTGGTGCGACGGGTGGCACAGGAGTGCATCGTGCTTCTGTTCTAGTGTCATAAACCTCGTGTTGCCTCGGTTGAGGACTTTGTTGCCCCGCGTTGAGGAGGGCTTTGTTTATTTATTTATTTATTTCGCCAAAGGCTACAATAAAACTTAAAACTAACAGTAACAATTTAACTACAAGAAGAAGTCCCTAAGAAGTCGTTTAACAATAATATTGTCGATGCTAAAGTCAAACCGCATGCCAACTGGGAGACGATTGTACATCAACAGGGCTCTACATATCGGCTCATTATTGGCATAATTGACCCTATGAGTTGCTACTCTAAAGGGGACCAAGTCACGCAAAGATCTGGGCGGAACATTGAAAGGAATCTTGTCCAGTATCATAGGACAATTAATATTGCCGACTACAATGTCATTTAAAAAAATTAAAGATGCAATTGTCCTTCTATCCTCAAGGGTGGAAAGATGCAATAGGCGACATCTACTCAGATATGGTGGAAAAGGCTCCGAAAAATGTAAATGGGCGAGTGCAAATTTAAGGAATCGTTTCTGCAGTCGCTCAAGCCTGTTTATGTGAACGGCAGCAGAAGGATTCCAGATAAACGAAGCATATTCAAGCCTAGAACGCACTAAGGCAGAATACAAACTTAGCCGTGTATAGGGATCGTTAAATTGCTTGGAATTGCGCTTTACAAAGCCCAGCATTGAATAAGCTTTGGGGAGGATATAGTTTAGATGCTCAGAAAATTGAAATTTGGAGTCAAACACCACCCCCAAATCCATAGCTTCATACTGCCGTCTCAAAGCGTGATGACTAATGGAATACGATGTTAATATCGGCAAGTTGCGCTTTACATATGTAACAAAGAAGCATTTTGAGAAGTTAAGAGGCAGCAAATTGCGCTCGCACCAGTCAGCAACCGAATTAAGATCGCATTGAAGAATTTCAACATCGCTGATGTTTTTAACAGATCTAAAAATTTTTAAGTCATCAGCATACATTAGATAATGCGAGTTAAGTAGGCAACCGATATCATTAATAAATAGTGAAAATAGCAATGGACCTAGTACACTCCCTTGAGGGAGGCCAGATGTTGCTATGTAGGTGCTTGAACGTATGCCATTAATGAGAACTTGGTACGATCGACCATCAAGATAAGACTCAAACCAATTGAGGATGGAAGAATGAAAGCCAAGCTTGGCGAGCTTGGATAAAAGAGCACTATGGCAGACTTTATCAAATGCTTTAGAAAAATCCGTGTAGATCACATTGACTTGACAACGATTTTCAAATGCGGAAATGCAGATATTGCTAAATACTGCTAAATTCGTTACCGTGGAACGGCCAGGAAAAAACCATGCTGGTTGGGATCTATATAAGAATTAATAATGAAGTTAAGATGTTTTGAGACTATTCGTTCAAAAAGCTTAGAAATATTGCTAAGCTTAGCAATAGGCCTATAATTAGAGACATCACTTTTTGAATCTTTTTTATGAATAGGTATAACTGATGCAATCTTCCATTTTCGTATAAATTGTCCAGTCTCAAGGGACTTGGAAAAAATCATAGTGAGAGGCTCACAAAGCTCACCAATGCAATTCTTCAGGAGAAAAGAAGAAATTCCATCACTGTCCGGCTTAAACGAGCTTTGCGTTGCCTCTTTGTGATGCCTCGCGCAGGAGAGGGCTTTGTGGTGCCTCGCGTTGAGGAGGGCTTCGTGATTCCTTGCGTTGAGGAGCGCTTTGCGTTGCCTCGCGTTATGGAGGGCTTCGTGATGCCCCGCGTTGAGTAGGGCTTTGCGTTGCCTCGCGTTGAGGGGGCCTTCGTGATGCCTCGCGTTGATGAGGGCTTCGTGTTGCCTCGCGTTGAGGACGCCTTCGTGATGCCTCGCGTTGAGGAGGGCTTCGTGATGCCTCGCTTTGAGGAGGGCTTCGTGATGCCTCGCGTTGATGACGGCTTCGTGTTGCCTCGCGTCGAGGAGGGCTTCGTGATGCCTCGCGTTGAGGAGGGCTTTGTGATGTCCCGCGTTGAGAAGGGCTTTGCGTTGCCTCGCGTTGAAGAGGGCTTTGTGTTGCCTCGCGTTGAGGAGGGCTTCGTGATGCCCCGCGTTGAGAAGGGCTTTGCGCTGCCTCGCGTTGAGGAGTGCTTCGTGATGCCGCGCCTTGAGCAGGGCTTCGTGATGTCCCGCGTTGAGAAGGGCTTTGCGTTGCCTCGCGTTGAAGAGGGCTACGCGTTGCCTTGCGTTGAAGAGGGTTTTGTGTTGCCTCGCGCTTAGGAGGGCTTCGTGATGCCCCGTGAGATTTTCCCAATCAAGGACTCAAAATGACAAAAAAAAAAAAACATGTAAGGGAGCTGTAGTCGAGTGCCCCGACCATAAAATAAGTCTCTGAGATGGACGCGCTCACACGGACAGACAGACAGACAGACGGACGGACGGACGAACAGACGGACATGGCTAAATCGACTCGGCTGTTGATGTTGATCAAGAATATATATACTTTATAGGGTCGCAAATGCTTCCTTCTACCTGTTACATACTTTTGCACAACTTCATGATCCCCCTTTTCCCATTTTTAATGGGAACAGGGTATAAAAAACAAAATGACGACCACAAGATTAGGTACCTAAATTAAGTAGTGTAATGAATATGTATGTATGTCTGTTTAACTTTTATAATGTATTTACAAAATATACAGACTCCCTGAAGAAGGCAAAAAATATTGGCCGAAACGCGTAGGAGGAAAGCTGAGCCAAAAATTGTTTTTACTGCAGTAATGGAAGACGGCCAAACTAAGCCCCAAAGATAAGCAACAAATACACAACAAAAACGGCCCAAAAACAAATCAACACAGAAAAACTATATCCCACCGGACAGAAGAAATCGCTAAATATTGGTTTCGGGAAACTAAGCAAAGAATTCAAAATTGCGTATTATTTTCTGTTTGCTTAGATGAAAGTGTGAATATTAATTTAATAATGCATTTAAAACGTACGACGAATTCATAAATTTGCACTCCTTTCATTGCCATGTAAATGGAAAATATACCTTTGATGCTGTTTAATGAACATGTACTGTCACATTTCGGTTTTGAAAAGCTGGCGTCAGAGTGCACGGATGGTGCTGCAACAATGACTGGAAAAAAGGAGGGATTTGTCGGGCATTTGCACAGAAATGTTGCAAATGTCCCGACATTCCATTGCTTGGTTCATCAGCAAGCATTGTTTTCCAAACTTTTTGGGTTAGCTGGAGCAATGACTGAAGCCATTAAAACCATAAATCGCATTATGGGTGGTCACAATGCACTTTTGCATAGAAAGTTTAAAGGTTTTGTCGAGGAGATAAAAGCTGACTATGAGGACTTGTGCCTATTTACAGAAAAAATAATGCAATCCGTCAATACTTTTTATTCGACTGAATCATTGACAAATCTCTTAATGGCCACTTGATTACTCTCAATTGTGCGTATTTGAATTCAGTTTTAAATCAGTAGAGGACCCGACTTCTGACGCCTTTCTCTTAAGTCAATTTAATTGTGTTTTTTATTTGAAATGACCAATTGCTTAGCTTCGGTTTTCTGAGTATTTGAATCAAGCGGATATTTAGAAGAATATTTTCATTATTCAATATTTTTCACTGACAACAAAATAGTCAGTTAAGATTCTTAAAAAAAAATGGGTTTCCCAAGCAGTTATGGCATTGCTGGCATGGAGTAATCTCATTTGTGGTGTTGTGTGTCTCCGCTTCGAGTCGGCTTTAACTGCAGCTTTGGCATAGGTTTAATTTTTTTGATGTTTGTAAAATAAGACTTACATTTGTATATTCAAACATAGTCAATCAAATTCGAGCTGATTGGACTCAAAAGCAAATCTGATGACTTGTCTAGGCCCTCCCTTACTGTTTTTGATTTATAAAGCAACTGCCTATATTTTTCACTTTTAGGCAATTTTAATTCTTTGCATCTTCTTTTCATTTCCCCTTTGAGGATTGAATATATCCTGCGGAAAGTTTCCGCAAACGATTTCACAGTTGTAGTTTTTGATCGTTTATCGCCTTCATTATACCCGTTGAACCATGAAAGAGATTCAATTAAAGCAATCTATGAAATGGCAAAGAATATCTCCGCTTCGGCAAGACAACAAAGAAAGCAAAGAAATCATTTTTCTTTTTTTCTGCTCAAGTTGTGTTTTCCCCCCTTTTCGGAATTTAATCGCACTTCGTGGCCACAGGGGAGGGGACGGGTGCTAGTGGCATGCCAGGTGTGCTTCATGTGCCCTACAAAAGAGCTGAAGCTGCAACGGGAGCTGTAACTGGAGCTGAACTTGTCGCCGCCTTCCCTTTTTTTGGGGGGAAGGAACACCACGAAAAGGGGGAAGATTCATAAACAACACGGAACAAGCAGCCAGGGCAACACCAGCAGGAGCGGTGTTTAAAAAAATGTACTGAGTAAGCCATTACCGCAGCGAGGGGCCGAACTGAAAGAGCGGAGTACCGACTGCGACTGTTGTGCCAGGGTACACATGTATGTGGTGGCAGTGCGACCACCAATTTGGGACGACGACGACGACTAGAGCCGAGGGGCCGCTGCAGCGGATTCTGTGGAAGCTGCCGGCGAGCAACAAATTTAAAGTAAACAAATAGTTTCGTTGTAATTGATGATGCCGCTGACGGACAAAGTTTTTGGGACGGCTATGGGGCTTGGTGTTTTCGGGGGAGGCTAGCCCAGTTCTGGCGCCGGGGTAGGTTGCGGCTGAGGCTGTGTGTGTTAACAGACCCAAGATGCTGGCCAGAAGTTACTTCAACATGTATACGGTGTAATCGTGATATTCAACAACAAAATAAAAAATTATTGTGTACATACAGACAGGCGCCATCAAAACCAAATACACTGTGATAAACATTTAGATTGTGCCTGCATTCGGTATCCGCACACTAAGAGAAAAATGGACAACTTTTATACTTGCATCCAGAATTTTCAATTTCAAAAGTTTAATGAGCCAGAAATTTATAAATTCAAATACGAAATTTTGAGTCAAGAGCGTTTTATATGTTAAACAGTTTTTCTCCTGCTCCGAGATATAAAAATCTTATAAAATAGCAGTAATTTTTAAATTTTTATCCCCTTGAAGAAGCATTTCTGACCACATAAAGAATATATATTCTTGAACAGCATTACGAGCTGAGTTAATTTAGCCCAGTCCGTCCGTCTGTTTCTATGCTATTTCCTCCATCAGTTTGAAAACTATCTTCACGTAACTATCCACGAAGTCTTGTCGTACAAATACGCTGCTCATTTGTCATAACCGGCCACATCGGACGACTATACCATATAGCCGCCATAGGAACGATCGGTCTAAAAACAGTTTTAGTGAGAAAAACTTTTTTGTTTTAAATGAAATCATTAAAAGAACTCGTATTTAAAAGTCCGTGTTTACAGGGTGCAGTTTGCTTCATGAAGCTCTCTTTGATTTCGTTATGAACCATCTTTAAAACTGCGCTCGCATCTACACAACGAAAGTCTTCGTTATGTTCTTACAATCCGAGTACCATCGCAGTGCAACCCATTTATTCAAAGCTATCGATAGAGAGCAGTCGCCGCCGTTTCTATTTTTCTGTTATTTAATAATAAGTAAAATGAGTGAAAATAAATAAGAATTAATGAAAGCTGCAATTGAAGTGACGAAACGGACTCGGACTTTGAGGCTGCGAATGACGAGCTAGTGGTCTTAAATTTACTTAGCTGCTGTGAGACAATTCAACAATTGCCTAATAATCGGAAGAAAAGGGAATGGATCAAGCCTTGGGAGCAACAGCGATCAACTGGAGGATCTTTTTCCTTTCTAATGAAGGAACTTAAAATCGACATGACCTCATTTTTCGCATATGAACACCTCAAAAGAAACACTTCAAAAGAAAAGGTGAATTTTAAATTTTTTTTGGAAAGTACTTATTTATTATTCAATATTCATTTTGTTCGCTTCAAAGTAATCGCCCTCGGATATAATACACTCGTTCCAATGCTTTTTCCAATCCTCGAAGCACTTCTGAAATGCGCTTTACGGTAAGGCCTTCAGCTCGTTCTTCGATTCCGACTTGATCTCATCAGTTGTGGCAAAATGCTTTCCTTTTATTGGTCTCTTCAGTTTTGGGAATAGGAAAAGGTCGCAAGGAGCCAAAATCTGGTGAGTACGGTGGCTGAGGCATGATTACGGTGGGGTTTTTGACCAAAAAATCACGAACAAACATTGATGTGTGAGCTGGTGCATTATCGTGAAGCAGAATCCCCAATTCCGATCGTTTGAGCCGTATTGATTCACGCAAACGTTGCATAAATTCCTTGTAGAATTCCTTATTAACTGTATGACCTCTTGGCAGGAACTCATGTTGCACCACACCATTGTAATCAATCGAACTTTGCGTGCTTTTTTCGGTCTTAGCTCATCTGTGCGCTTCCATTGGGATGATTGGGCCTTGGTTTCGATGTCATAACCATATACCCACGTTTCGTCACCAGCTATGACCCATTTGAGCAAACCCGGATCGTCGTTGACGTCATTCAACAATTCCAATCGAAGAGCACACAAAAACGTGACTAACCTTTTCAGTTTCTCAAAACAAACTACTAAAACTACATATGATAAACATATGTATCCGAATATAACAAAAACAAAATATCGATAATCGAATGTGCACAGCCCGCGAAAATTTAACCTTTTCACCTTTTCCTTTGAACACACCTCGTATTTACGGATGGATACATTCATATACATGTTAACTGCAATTCAAAGAGACATTACCAAGCAGGATACTTTGATGAGGCAATCAATTCCTGCCGATGAAAATTTTGCTGCCACAACCGGTGAACCCTACAGGAGCACCAGCTTCCAAGCCAGGCTTTCGGATGCCTTTTTTTTCGTGCAATGCCAGAAGTGTGCACCGCTCTTTAGAATCATTTCAAGGACAAGGTACGATCGTTATATTCCGAGGTGTCTCAGAAATCTCTTCCAACCAAATTCCAGCCCAAAACCAATTCTCGGTGTCCTCGAAATCAGTTTCGGTTGGTTTCAAACCTCTCGTATTTGGCTAGGAGATTTGGAGAAAACAACCAAACCGACTTCGCAAACCTACGCAAACTTAGCGAGTAAAGACACAAACAGGGCTGTCAAGACTAAAACCATCAATATGGCTATAAACAAAAACTGTTATCAATTATTTGCGAGCGACGCAGCCCTGTTTTTGTAGTTGGACCATCATCTTATACACACACCTTCTAACTAGACTTTTTAATAAGAAAATGAAATTTCTCGAAGTTTTTCGAGCGATTGGCAAACCAAAATCTCAAGAGTTTTGCAGGATATACGCTTGTTTAACTCCGTTACATGTTTTTCAGTTTCCCTCTTGGACAATGCTTTCCCTCCTACAACACCATTATAAAGGAACGACAAATTTTTAGTATTCGCCTTTCACGAGTACGACATGTTGTAGAACACGCATTTGGCATCCTCTCGAAACGGTTTCGGATGTTTCAATTTCAAAACTACCATGAGTTTTATTTCTGAAGCAGTGTTTCTCCTTATACCCTGAATCCACACAATGAGAGAATAATCAAAAAATTTCGTACAAGAATCCAGAGTTAGAAAACCCTATGAGCTTGAAATTTCTCAATTTACGAAATTTTTGATTCTAGAACGTTTTATTTGTTAAGCAGTGTTTTTTCTAGTGTCCTTTATGCACTCACTGAAGAGTTTCATACTTATGTCCAGAATTTTCAGTATCAAAAGATCAATGGGCCTTAAATTTAATTTTATTTTGATTCAAGAGAGTTTTTTTATGTAAAGTAGTATTTCTCCTGGTATGCAGTATCCACACACTTAAAAAAATCTAGAAATTTCGTTCTTAAATCAAGAAATCTCAATTTCAAAAATTCAATAATCCAAAAGAATCTTTATTCATGAGCGCTTTATATGAAAAGGACAATTCGGGATTGTTTTAAGAACTTTTTAAAGCTTGACTTATGCTTGTCCTACAAAAAATTAAGTCTTTTATGAACGTATAATACTTGAATAAAGAACTTTGTTTCTAAAACACGAACTATGAACCAGGCATACTTAATTTTAGATTATGAAATTCAATGTCTTGCCCTCTTTGACTTGAAATGTTCTTTAACCAATCTGTTCACTTTCGATCCATTCCCATCGTTTCTAATTTCTCGAAGTTCTAGAGTTTAAGTTTATTGTATAGATATAAGGTAGAGTAATCGAAAGTTTGAAGTATCGAAATATAAGGTCACTCTCAAGAAACCACTAAAGAAAGCAAGTCAGCGTTCTTTTTAAATTGTGTGAAAACTCAGAAAAGTTCAAGTGAAAACCTCACCCCCTACTTACCGAAAGAAAAAGTGTTAATGGAAGAATCTGCCCCTCCCGACATTTCATTGGTCCTTCGAGCCGGATATGTACCAGCGACCTTGTTACACTTAATCCCATCCTGTTGTGCTCTTAGATCAGTTCCATTAAATGCTTAAATGAGTCTCGATTTATTATCGAATTCATCACGATCGAATTGATCATAAAATAATTCACTTTCTTAAATTAAAGATTGATTCATTCGGAAAGTAAAAATACACAAGAGCGAATCGTTCCTACTTAGCTTTAGAGAATAACGGGATAAACTCAAGTAAGTTCATGGAGATCAGAGTACAAACTCTAGTTTTTCTCAGTGTCCGCATTACATACATAATAATAATGTGAAATGAAGTTTTTGGCCTGCCATTGGGGTGGGCACTTGAAATACCATTTCCCTTCTAGCACAGCAACACCAACACATTTAAACATACATGATAACCTTTGGCATATTACTCTCCCCCTCTTCTTCTACTCCCCTCCTACCACAAAACCTCACTCGCTCGCTTGCTCACTCGCTCCCTAACCAAGCACCAACTCTCGAAACAAAGTTGGCCGCCGTCGCCATTTGCAACATTGTAACATAAAATCAGCAGAATTTCAAGCATTTCTGTTGCGCCAACTTTTATGCTCAGCCCAGCCGTCATCTTCAGGACTCCTCCGGTTTTCTCTAGCGCCATCACCATAGCCATCTCCATCTCCGGCAGCGGCTGCGGCTCCGACTTGTTTGTTTGCTATTTGGCTGGCACAAAACTTTTCGTTCGATCTTGCCTAGGGGAGAGGGAGAGGGGAGCGAACTTAATAACTTTTTCGTTTCCCGGCACAGAATGTTGAACTCATATTAAGCGCAATTTTTTGCTCTCCTCAAGGATGAGGGAGGTAATTAAGTTGCATTCAAGCTGTCGTACAAGTGCAACGATTTGTGGCAAACAGTTGCCAGTCCGCCTATCCGGGGATCGGGGAATCACATTTTGGATGGCCAAAGCCGAAACTTGAATTTGCATGCCTAACAGAAACAACTGTTGCTTACATCCGCCCTAACAGGGGTAATTTATCTACATTGGATAGCCGGGGGGGGTTGTGGGGTCTGTTGAGCGAGTGTTGAGGGAAATTTTCTCTTACTTCCTGTGACGCCCCATTGTGTTCAGCACAATTAGACAGCAGTCTTTGTGGTTATTTTATGTATTTAGGTTCAAACCAAACAAAAAAGGTTTCTAAGCTGGAAATAATCATTGTGAAGAGTCCTTTTTGTTACCGAAACCTGTTTGGGGCTAAGCTCAAGGGACACAAATGTCTAAGTGACACCTTGGTGACATTAAGAACTCTTTTAATTTGGGGCTTAATAAGCGGCTAAAACACAGTTCAGCTCTCAAAAATATCAGCAACACTTAGAGGAAAAAAAACTGTCAGAGTTGTAGATCGATCAAGTAGGTTTTGTTCTTGAAAGTACTTAAATTAAGTACGAAACATTCTTAAATCGAAAAACGTATTTTAATGTTGTGGAAATGAGAACTAAAGTTCTTGAATCAAGAACTTTTCCCACACAGAAAAATGAGATGCTAAAACATGCATAACATATCATCCAACGGATCTGAAAAATCATTCAAGGTATGATCATTTTGCATATCCTTTGGATGATTTTTCATATCCATTGGATGATAAAAGGATATTAAAGACATATCCAGTCCAAATGGATACGAAAAATCATCCAATGGATATTTTTCCATATCCTTGTTTCTCTGTGTAGCTCGTTCTTAATTCAGGTACAAAATATCTTGGGACTTACAATGCTAGCTTCAAAAACTGTGCAACGGAAAATGCGATTTATTTTTCAGTGAACTTTGTTCATCGAAATTCCAACTGGTTTTAATTCTTTTGTTAAGGGAGAGCTGGTAGATTTGTGGCCTAGAGTAATACCAACTTGGTCTTTGGATCTTTCCAGTCTTCTTTGACTTAAGGTCTCTGTCGTTTTAAGAACGAATTGGAAACAGCCTAAGTATTTGAAGGGCTTACACCAAGAACATTTTGCTTTACGATTTTAAAGACTTCAACCAAGAACATTTTGCTTTTATATGATAACTCTTCACATAAAGTACATAACATCCCATCAGGTTATAAATGGATCGATCTCACATTATGGGGTTTGAATAGGGAACCATCTTTTGGGACATATGACAATCTTTCTAGAAACCTTTTTCTGACACCAAATTCTACCTTCGGTAGGGTAAAACATTATGAGGCACGCATCGGCCAGCAATAATGTTATTCTGGTGAGAAATTTTGGTTCATCCACTGTGTAAATTGTCCAACATTAGCTACCCTGAGCCGCCCATTCTGCCAATGTTGCTTTTTCTAGGATTCATGTCGGCCGCACTGTACGCACTGTTTTTAGCATGGCATGGAGAAAAAGCGGCTTCAAAACAAGTTTGTAGCACTGGCCGCAAAATGCAAAATGTCTAAGCAGTATTCCAATTGCGTTATTGAGGAACTCAAAATTTTCTGCAAAAGACTCTCTG
This sequence comes from Lordiphosa collinella, assembly GCA_018904265.1. Taxonomy (NCBI): domain Eukaryota; kingdom Metazoa; phylum Arthropoda; class Insecta; order Diptera; family Drosophilidae; genus Lordiphosa; species Lordiphosa collinella. Next base: position 61,783 of record JAEIFV010000241.1, read on the forward strand.
AAAGGTGTAGAAAATGCAATAGGGATAAAATGCGATTTGAGTGCAACAATGCGGCTTGGTTGAACGAATATTTGGTTCGCCCAGACGAGAAATTGGGTGCAGAACGAAAGGAATGGGCATTGCCGATTGCCACCCAAAACGTTAATGCACTAAAGTTTCGAATCTCTCGTCGAATGCAACACTTGCAATGAGCTTATGAAAGCAGCACATATTAGCCTACACTTGGAAAAAAAGCGGCTGCCAAATGGCTGCGCTAGCGGCATTGAATTAAGTCAAAGTGATTATAGTTCAATAATCAACCAGAAAATTCAACAGAGAATACATTTGATTATTGAACTATAATCAAACCTCGACCTTGAGCCTGCTAACATTCACTTTGACTAAAATCAAAACAGGTCGTTAAGCCCATATTCGGCATTGAATTAATATATCGAGCAAATAAAGAGATATCGCAACGAAACTTGATACTTAAGTGTCTTAGGCATAACTACATGATTTGACAAAGTTTCACCAAAATCGGGACATTGTATCTTAAGGAGCCCATACAAAGACTATAATGAAGATGATGAAATTGTGCAAATTATATCATTTTAATGTTTATAATAGTATTTTACATACAATCAGAGAAAAAATAGAGAATTTCATACTTGGATCAAGAATTCTCGTACTCAATAGTTCGATAAGAGTGAAAATTCTCGATCCAAGATCGAAATTCTCGATCCAAGTATGAATGTTTGATTCCGTTTTTCTTGATTCCAAGTCGGGTACAAAAATTCTTGTGTAAAAAAAAAAGAGGGGGGGGGAGTGGAATTTAGTGTGATTTCGGAGGCGGAGGGGGCTGCCTGGGAATTTTGGGTTAGGGGGGGACGGTGAGGGGCTGGTACCAACCACACCAGGAAACCACCCCACCCCACACCATTAATTGTGAACTATTTTTATTTTTTATTTTATTTTTTACTTACCTCGATCTCGATCTCGGGACCTCGAAAGACTGCACCCACAGACACCACCGCTAAGACAACAGCACCACATCTACAATGCTTTGAGCATCGTCCAAGTTTATATTATAAACCAGGGACAGGCACATTCCTATCTTGTGTGCATACGAAAAATCTCAAAGCAGCGCTGCTCTGACACACATAGAAAATATAAGCTGTACAAGCGCCGCTGCGGTGCTTGCTTTCCTACGCCGCGACGCAGTCGTTGCTTCTGAAATTGAGAGCAACTTATATCACACCCATCAATGCAAAAAATTAAATGTATTTTTTGCCTGCCTCTGTTATAAACTGACGCGAGCGCGGTTTTTTAATCGATTGTTTTCCCCACAAACCCCATTGCCGAAAAAGCGATGCAGTGAGAGCAGGTTCATCGCTATTCTCTCAAATGTGCTTGCTCTCTTCATTTAAAAGGTGGAATTTTTGGCGGGGCGGGGTCATCACACCCACAACGATCCAAAATGAATCGTTAAATAAAAATTTGTCCTAAAATATTGTTGGCTATCACTTTGCTGTGTAGTCGTTGCTCATATACGAGGTGTGTTTAAAAAGTATCGCGAATTTTGAATTTTCGCGGGTTACGTATATTCGAATTTCGATTTTTTTGTGGCGTTATGTTGGTACTCATGTCTCTCACTTATGCCGACAAGCTCGGCCATTTTGAATGTTCACTTAATTGTTGACAGCTGCTTTGTTTGCACGTGTTTTGGATCGTCTTCGATTTTTACCTATTCAAAAAAATGGACCAAAGAACCTGTATCAAATTTTGTGTGAAAAACGAAATTAAGTGCGCGGATGCATTCCGAATGTTGACTGTGGCATACGGAGAAGCTACCTTGGACCGAAGCAACGTTTATCGGTGGTACAAAATGTTCTCAGAAGGCCGAGAAGATGTGAGCGACGAACAGCGTGACGGACGCCCGAGCACTTCAACAACAGACGAAAAAATTAATGAAGTGGAGAAAATGGTTTGGCCAATCGTCGAATCACCGTTAGAGAAGTTGCTGTGGACCTAAACATATCGATTGGCTCGTGCCATTCGATTTTTATCAATGATTTGGGCATGAGACGGGTCGCCGCGAAATTCGTACCAAAATTGCTCAATTGCGACCAAAAACAGCATCGCATGAACATTACTAATGAGATGTTAAACTCTGTCCGCGACGACCCAAATTTGCTCCAGAGGGTCATAACTGGTGACGAATCGTGGGTTTATGGTTATGACGTGGAAACCAAAGCTCAATCATCTCAATGGAAGCTGCCGCACGAACCAAGATCGAAAAAAGCGCGCCAAGTTCGGTCGAATGTGAAAGTTTTGCTGACAGTTTTCTTCGATTGCAGGGGCGTGGTGCATCATGAGTTCTTGCCACAGGGAAGAACGGTCAATAAGGAATATTACCTGCAAGTTATGCGCAATTTGCGCGAAGCAATCCGCCAGAAACGCCCGGATTTGTGGAAGAACAAAAATTGGCTTTTGCACCACGATAACGCCCCTGCTCACACATCGTTGCTTGTGCGCGACTTTTTGGCCAAAAACAACACACTAATGATGCCGCAGCCACCGTATTCCCCAGATCTGGCCCCCTGTGACTTTTTCTTGTTCCCTAAACTGAAGAGGCCCATGAAAGGACGACGTTACGCTACGCTTGACGAGATAAAGACGGCATCGAAGGAGGACCTAAGCAAGATAAAAAAAAATGATTTTTTGAAGTGCTTCGAAGATTGGAAAAACCGTTGGCACAAGTGTTTAATATCTCATGGGGATTAATTTGAAGGGGACAAAATAGATATTCATGAATAAATAAATAATTTTTGAAAAAACACAAAATTCGCGATACTTTTTGAACACACCTCGTATTTCGAAGGTAGGTGTGCCCTTCTGGTAGAATGTCGCTCGTGTCGGAGGCAAGTGCCGAGACCGTAAAACGGTTGTGATGGCCAAAGAAGAAGTAGAATGTTTGATAATTTTTATCCAGTCTCTTTTTATTCATTCAACTCGATACAGCTTACTAAGCACCATTAAAAGCATCCTTGCAGCAGGTAGAAGCGCAGCTAACGGAAAAGGCAATGCCATCCTTTCGCCTTGCCACGTTATGAACATTAATTGGCTCCTATGTATGCCATCGATTGGCGGCCGTGCTTTTCCTTCCATTGACAAGCTTCGCCTCCAAGCAGTTTGCAAAAGTAACTCCGTATACTTGCACAGTTCCATCTTCGTTTTAAAACTAAAATTACTCTACCAAAACTCACTTAAGTTTTACTTTACCCTTCACTTCGTTATTGGCAAAAATTGCAATTGCAAAATCATGGGGCCAGAGTGTCTAAAAGTTTTAAAACGCATCCACCAATTATGTGAGTTTGTTGTCTGTCTGCCAGTCTGTCGTTAGAGTATATAGTGCACAGTAGACGAGTATATATGTACATATATAGAGAGAGGGAGAGAACAACCTCATTTTTATTGCGGCCCCACCCACTTTCTTTGTCAGGTGACTGGCAAGAGGAGCTTCATCTGTCATCTTACTATCGGCAGGAACGATGGCACCGTGGGATTGGATCAGTGGTATGAAGCAAAAGCTGCAGTATTGAATGGTTCAATAAGTTCTTAAATTTTCAGCTGACTGTGTCACCTTGGGGTCATTAAAAGGGCTATACCTTCTAAAGCATTTTGAATTTCAAAAAATCCTTTTGGGACGATATTCGCAAACATCCAAGCTATAAAAATATCTAAATAAAAAAATCAAAAAACTTTTTTGCCATGCAGCAATACCCTCTTAAGAGATGCACACTAATAAAAGCCGAGGTTGTCATTGCCTTGAATGTAGGAATGGGATGGATGAATCTGTTAAGATTTACAGATGTGGCTATTTTGTATGGAAAAATATTATACAGGCCTGTTCCGAATTTCGAACGTTTTCAAAAAGTAAAAACAAAACGAAAACAAACGTTTTACTATTTGCTGTTCCCAATTCCGAGCGATTTGCTTACGTTTCGACTTTTCGAACTTGGTTTCGAAAACAGCTGGCTGGCTGGCCGGCGCACGTGTTTGTGTATATCATCAGCAGCCAGAGTTGTCATCACTTCTATAATTTAAAATTTATAAAGCTCTTATTTACTCCTTAAATCCATTTATTTTTTACTTAAACCAGTATTTAAATATAACATTTGCATATGTCATATCAAATATGGTTAAACATAGCTAAGTGAAATAGAAAAAGTGCTGTCCGATTAAATAAATTCATATGCGGCAACCCTAGCAGACGCCGATTTAAGGTCGAAATCGACTAAAAAATAAAGTGGAATTCAGAAAAGCTCGGTTTGGTAGCGGCCGCTCGGTTTTGTTTTTCATGCAATATTTTATAGATGTTTATAAAAAAACTCTTTTAAATTATACTTTAACTTTAAACAGTTTAAATAATGATGTTAAACGATCTTAAAAATGTTCAACTAATTTCGAATTTTTAGTTAACAATTTTGGGGAATTATTTTAATGCTTTAAATAGCAATTTCTTTTAATTCCGCTGACTCTGCAGCGTACGTTTTGAAAACGACAATTCTTGTCGATTTGCGGAATTCGGAACAGCAATCAACACGATTTGCATCAATTCCACTCGTTTTCGGAATTTGGAACAGGCCCGATTAATCAAGATTTTTAATGCATGTGAAAATGTTAAGTACTTGTAATCGTTGTTAAGACAACAGAAGAAAGGCTGACTGTTACAAACCAAGCTGAATGAATGTTTATCTTTATCTTTAATAAGTGAAAAGTCTATAGCTACCAATAATGTCTGTATGTACGTATTACGTTAATTACTCATGAAGAACTAGTGGAAACGAATAAATACCAAGTTTTGAGTCGCCACCATGAAAAACAAAATAGTTTTTCTTACCAGAACATGTCTCTGATCGATCGTTCGTAGAGCAGCTATATGCTATGGTCATCAGATTTTGGTCAAACTCTGTCGAATTGTGTGAAAGCATAAAAATCTAATGAAAATATAATTTAAGGACGTGTCAGACATTAAAAACAAAAGAGATTTTCTTACTAGAACAAACTTTCGATTTATGGCAAATGCCAAGTTTGGTCAGAAAAAGAGAAAAGCATAGAAATAATCGGACGGATACAAAGTAAGAGATTAAGCTTAAATAGACTAGTTTAGCTTTTGCCCCACTGTGCGTCATTTGTTACTCAACTTTGGCATCCGCTGGCATGGCCTGGCCAATTGTCAAGAAATATTTTCGTTTCTACTTAATTCCTTTGTTAAGGGGTTAATGCAAGGCTCAAGTGCCAAAAGTTCACTCAGCCTGACGGTGGAAAGGAAGCGGCGGGGCACATCTTTTGAATAAAGGAATTAATCTGAAATTAAATATTCTGAAAAGTTTGCCTGCATTCGCAAAGTTGAGAGCAAGCCCCGTCCCTCCCTGCCATAAAGATTCATCAACAAAAAAATAAAATTAAAAAATCGCAAAATGAAAAGAATCCGAATACAAGTCGAAACTTTGAGCATGACGAATGAAATTTCTATTTCGTTTTCAATTCCTTCCTTCTTTCGGTTTTGTTTTCTATAATCGCGTAGGACAACGACAGGTGTGCCATGGTGGTTACTTTTAAAGCTTGTCGCCTGACTTTTATGATTGCATTACATCTGTTATCCCTCCCCTGCCCTGCTCCCCCCTGCGGCACAGTGCAATTACGCACTCCGATAAATAAATAAATACGTAATTTTTTGGAATTACACAAATATTAATTCGTTAAGCCGATGCTCGGCTCCTTGTCAGACAGACAAAGCAATGCGCTGCCCAATCAGTCGGCCAACATAATTAATGGCAGTTTTTATTGTGTTGGCCAACCGGGTTCCGGTTCAATATTAATTGCATATTAACAAGACGCCGTGTGGAGAGCAGCACACTGAATCCATCGACCAAGTGCCAATAATCATTGGCTCGCCGACAGGCGAACTGATTGATTATGATTGATATTACGAGTAATTTTGCAAGTTGGCAAAAAGGTGGCACAGTCCATGAAAACAAATCGCTAGGAGAAGCGAACATAAAAGTGCTAATGGGTCGTCGTGGGTGGTTGGGAGAGGGGTGGCAAGAGTAAGAGATAGCCAGAAGAAAACAAAAGGAGGCGAATATGCTTAAAAGCTTAAATCCATATCCTCAATTATGCTTTGCGCTTGAAAAGGATGTCTGATAAATTAAGCAGTCAATCAAGACAAGACGTTGCTTGTACTTGGCAAGTATGCAAAAATATTACAGAATCCTGGAACACACCATTTGGAATGCATCGCCATCATCCCTTCACCAGCTGTGTTATTTGCTTAAGTTAATTGAGAAGTTTCTCTGTACGCCAAATGTCAAGGTGGTGCAGTGCATCAGACGTGAAATTAAGTATGCGCCGATTGCGCATAACGAAAAATAAAAGTCCGGTATGGCACCAGCTTATTTATCGATGCTTAAGCATAAATTTTTGGCCAAAAAGGAAAACCACAATTATGGCTCAGCCAGCGGGAACTTCTTTCTGTTCCCAAGACTAGAGAAACGTACGAGGTGTGTTCAAAAAGTATCGCGAATTTTGTGTTTTTTTCAAAAATTATTTATTTATTCATGAATATCTATTTTGTCCCCTTCAAATTAATCCCCATGAGATATTAAACACTTGTGCCAACGGTTTTTCCAATCTTCGAAGCACTTCAAAAAATCATTTTTTTTTATCTTGCTTAGGTCCTCCTTCGATGCCGTCTTTATCTCGTCAAGCGTAGCGTAACGTCGTCCTTTCATGGGCCTCTTCAGTTAAGGGAACAAGAAAAAGTCACAGGGGGCCAGATCTGGGGAATACGGTGGCTGCGGCATCATTAGTGTGTTGTTTTTTGGCCAAAAAGTCGCGCACAAGCAACGATGTGTGAGCAGGGGCGTTATCGTGGTGCAAAAGCCAATTTTTGTTCTTCCACAAATCCGGGCGTTTCTGGCGGATTGCTTCGCGCAAATTGCGCATAACTTGCAGGTAATATTCCTTATTGACCGTTCTTCCCTGTGGCAAGAACTCATGATGCACCACGCCCCTGCAATCGAAGAAAACTGTCAGCAAAACTTTCACATTCGACCGAACTTGGCGCGCTTTTTTCGGTCTTGGTTCGTGCGGCAGCTTCCATTGAGATGATTGAGCTTTGGTTTCCACGTCATAACCATAAACCCACGATTCGTCACCAGTTATGACCCTCTGAAGCAAATTTGGGTCGTCGCGAACAGAGTTTAACATCTCATTAGCAATGTTCATGCGATGCTGTTTTTGGTCGCAATTGAGCAATTTTGGTACGAATTTCGCGGCGACCCGTCTCATGCCCAAATCATCAATCGATATGTTTAGGTCCTCAGCAACTTCTCTTACGGTGATTCGACGATTGGCCACTACCATTTTCTCCACTTCATTAATTTTTTCGTCTGTTGTTGAAGTGCTCGGGCGTCCGGCACTCTCTTCGTCGTTCACATCTTCTCGGCCTTCTGAGAACATTTTGTACCACCGATAAACGTTGCTTCGGCCCAAGGTAGCTTCTCTGTATGCCACAGTCAACATTCGGAATGCATCCGCGCACTTAATTTCGTTTTTCACACAAAATTTGATACAGGTTCTTTGATCCATTTTTTTGAATAGGTAAAAATCGAAGACGATCCAAAACACGTGCAAGCAAAGCAGCTGTCAACAATTAAGTGAACATTCAAAATGGCCGAGCTTGTCGGCATAAGTGAGAGACATGAGTACCAACATAACGCCACAAAAAAATCGAAATTCGAATATACGTACCCCGCGAAAATTCAAAATTCGCGATAGTTTTTGAACACACCTCGTACGTCTAGCACACTCGATGAGTATATTTCGTCTATCACCACGTGATCAATCTGCTTTTGTGTTGATTGATAAGGGGACTTCCAGGTCGGCATGTGGATGTCGCGGTTTTCAAATCTGGTACTACTAACGACCATGTTCCGGCCCGAAGCGAAGTCTATTAGCCTCTCTCCATTTTCAAAGGTTTTGTCGTGAAGTCTAAATCGGCCGACAGTCGGGCTTTAAAATCCTTCTCTGCCGATTTTTGAGTCAAAGTCGCCTAGCAGGATCTTGATGTTGTGATCGGGGCAGCGCTCGTATGGGTCTTCCTGGCTCTCTCAGAAATTGTCTTTTGCCGAGTCGTCCTTATCTTCTGTCGGTCGTTCGAACAGATAAGACAAAAATTAAAATATTTCGCCTTAAGTCTGTGTGCGGCAAGTCGCTTGGTGTAAAGCTTGTGACAGAGCGACGCAGTCTTTCGTTGACAACAAAACCACAGCCAAACTCGGGCATTGAATCATGTCCACTGAAGTAGATCAAATCGTGGGGGGGGGTCTGTATCCGAGACTTTCTTGTCGCAGTTTTCATTGGCGGATGTAATAGACAATAGTCGGGTGCCGCCGCCTATTTGTCCCAGCGTATGATCGTAGTTCACGTTAGCCAGCAGCTTTGCGGGTGCATCGCTCTGTTACCTGGGGTTACCACGGGGAGGTGTGAGTCGACTTGAGACGCAGTAAGCCAGAATCGCGCTGTGTTTGCCATGTCAAACCTATCAGCAACTTTACCTCACTCCATAGGCTCTCATAACGACAGGAGTGTCCCTGTCTTCCAAGGAAACCCACACTACTTCTAGAAGAATCGCGTTGGGGTGATATATCGCCACACATCGTTAATATATCCTTTGTAAGCGATAACCTGGGTATTTTCTATTACCAAATTGCCCCCTTAAACTATCTTAACGATTGAGATAAGAAACACGAACTACGCTTTTGAAAGAAGATCCCGTAGGTCCTGTAGGTAGCTGTAAATTTGAAAACAGATTTCTTGCTGTCCAGCCAACTAATCAAACGTTTTGTACCTAAATCATTTCGGCTATCTCAGTTGGCTTTCGCATACTTCGTTAGTCGCTGCCTTCTCTAGCACGCGATTAGATTAATTTGTTTTCATTCTTCCTTGTTGCTACTTCCGCTACAATTTTAATCATTTTCTTCATTCACAAAATATTAAGTTTCCTTTTCTATTTTCACTTTTCTTTCACTTTTTGTACGGGAGCACGAAATTTAATATCAGCATAATATTCTTTTTGCAAAACGTTGCCGCTGTTCTTGTTGCTTTTTTGTAATTTTCTGACACGACGATTACGTTTCTTATTTCTTTCTTGTTGTGTAGCATCATTGTCAGTCAGCCATTGGGCAGATGCCTCTGCCGGGCGCTTCCTTATTCTGCAATTGCAAATTGCAACAACAAAGGCAGGAGCGGGAGTTGAGGGCGGCGCGCATTCGGTTTCATTTCTCGACATTTCCGCGCGAATTCAACTTTGCAAATGCCGCCAGGATGAATGGTGAGATTAAAATTGTATACAAATCCCAGATTACATTTCAGCCGCCGCTGCACCATCCACACTTTGTTCGATTTCTAATCACCAAAATCGGATAGCAGGGGCAATTACCTGACGGTAATTATGATCTGAAGTGGGCAGGTGTGAGCCTCAAAGAAATCTGCACACATTGCATTGTTGATTAATAATCTCCTGGCATTGGTGTTATAATTTCATTCGGATTTCCCCCATTTCCAATCACGTGACGCCGACGCCATGTTGGATGCGTGCCAAAGTGGAGATTTGGACGTGGCGCTGATAGAGCATAAACTGTAACTAATTTAAGCAGGCCAACGCGTCTAGTTGGGTGAGGACGTGGCAAAAAGGTGACACAAGCCACAGACAGTTGCACCTGCCGCCAGTATGGCTCTTGATGCTATGCCATGAAGGAGCGTCGTGGAGCGGCATAAATACGTGCACATTTAGCTGATTTTGATTCCATTTGCATTACCCGACCGCTCTCGTCCATATCGTCACAGTCAGTCTAAGGCTGGAGCAGCTTGTCCTAAGTGTGTACACTGAAACAAATTTCGGAATGTTTTCTCTTTTGGGCCGACCAATGGAGACTGATGAAAATAGAATCAAAACAATTACTGATGAAAACGGCTACTTCTATACGTCAGGTTACCGAAGGGGCTACTTTTAAAGGCATCACATGCAACAGTAGAAAACCATCTTAAGAATCTGGAATACATCAACAAACTGCTTATCGCATACCTTGAAGTACAACTCACCTTACAAAGTAAAATAATCCGTTCTAAAAGTACCAAAATGATGACTTTTCATTGACGAATGCCTACTAAGCACGCTTTTTTCTAATTTCATTAACATTTGCTCGTATTATTTCATGAACATTATGTTCTCACTTATGAACGGTTTGTGCATGTCCAATTAACACTTTGTGCATGGCCTGGACATTTGCATGCTCGCTATATGCATTAAGGAAAAAGCACAAAATAATCATGCGAGGGGGACCCAAGAGAATGGTTATCTACTTATACATATACTAGCAAATTTCCCGGCTTGCTTCGCTACGCCGCCGTCAGTTAAGCAATTTTAACCGATAGGAGTATCAGTTTTTCTTTTTCGACTTGGGGGTGGACTTCACAAATTGGAAAATATTTGACCGTATCTTACATACATCGGCTGAAAGCAGAGATTAACTCTTATGCCCCTTGAAAATAAAGTCTCTCCTGACATTTTCGATCTTAGTGGTGAACTTTTCAAACTTAAAGCTTACAAACCCAATTTGATAAAGATCGACCCACAAATAAGGATTGGCCTTGTACACACATTTTGGGACATTTTCCACCAATTCTCCAACCATTCCTCAAAGTTGCATTGCGTCCGGATGAACGCTATAATTTTTCAAATTTTGCAGTTTATGCACCATTTTCCGCCCATTTCTTCAACTTAGAAACCTTCCCGGGCAAGCGTCCACAATTCCACTAAGTTTTACTGAAATCAAAAATTTGCCAAATATCGCGGTTTGTGCACCAAGCGTCTAGCCAATCCCCAAAGTTTCACCGAGACTAAGAATTTTGCAAATATTGCGGTTTATGGACAATTTTCCACCTCCATGGCCACCTCCATGACCGCCTCAATGGCCACCTTCAGGTCCACGTTCACATCTACGTCCAGTTCCAACTCCAGGTAGAGGTCCAGGTCCCGCACGCAGCCAGTACAATAAAAAAAAACGGCAGCCCGAGTTACCGTTATTTCGTTATTTCTAATACTATCCTTACACCGACCCTATGGTCAAATTTTCCAACATCAGAAAATTACAATACAAATTATTTCACTTAGTATCCTTACAAACCGAATTTCAAGTCCATCGGATGAAAAATATATTTTTGCATATCGAATTTTCCTTGTGGGTGGATTTTCCGAAATCGGGAAAACACGTGTCCAATTATTTTGCATACTATGCTTACAAACGGAATTTCAAGTCAATCGGATAAAAAATAAAATTTTCCCGATACAAAGTTTTTCGAGGCATTTCCAACTTTTCCGGGTGGAATTTTCCAAAACCCAGTCTTAGTACGCACTTTCACCACATCAGGAAACTCCTGTCCAAATTTCAGCCCTCTAGCTCTTACCGTTTAGGCTGTGCGTCACCAGTCAGTCAGTCAGGCTAAACAGTTTTATATATATAGATAAAAAAAAACTTATCGAGGCATGTTAGTTTGCTTAAAACAACTTTCTTAGTCGAAAAATGTTCAACTTGTGGCGCCCTAGACACACATTTCGTATCTCAGTTCAATTGAATTACACTTCAACGCGTGGCGCAGTAGGTGGTCATTACATTTGACAGCTTGGCAACCCTGCAACTCTACGTTATAGTATTGAATGTTTATGCTTGAATTCAGTAGCTTTCCTTTCTTTTAATGACTGATTCACCTATGATTCAGTACTGAGCCGAACTGCAGGGATATGTTTTGTGAAGAATCACACCTTGGCTCAAAGCATAAGTCTTATCTTTAAAGTCTTACCCTGCGTTTTTAGTGGAACTAGTTCCAAAGAAATATACGTAGCTCGGAGTACGGGCACACTGCCATGAATACGGGGAATAAGAGAGAGCGAAAGAGACAGAGAGAGTGACGCCGACGATCGCGGAAATTTTTCTGGCCACGCGCAGAAAGGGCGGTCAAGCTCTCGGGGAGTTCAGATTTGACGAGACAACTGGCTGAAAGTGTGAAGCGGGGAGTCGAGTTTTGAAAAGGTTGACCGGCTGTACGTGCGGGAGCAATCAAAAACGTGGCCAAGCAAACACCGAGTCCCAGCGTACCCAGAAGTCAAGCGAAAGCTGCCTTAGATAGCGTAGCCAGTTTAGAAAACCAAGTGCTGGAGTGCGGTATTGGAACCCCTTGTATAACCTCAAATATCGAAAACATTAAGGGGGTCTTCTCATTCAAAACCCGTTTTTTGGACCCTTTTTAAAAAAATTCTTATTTGAAAACGCAAAGAATAATTGAAAACTTTTTTTATTTATTGTATTACAAAAGGTTCAAAGTAAATAAAAAAATTTTTTTGCCTCGATACGAGGGCTGTTTAAAAAGTAATGAGACTTCAAAGTTGGTGGTGAAAAAAAAAGGTGTCGTCACGGCGGCCACGATTCCGGGTCTCCGGAGCGTCCGAAATAAAAAAAAAACGGGGTTATAATCAGTATAGATGTAATTCTCGGCTGAACCTCAAACTTAATTTTGTGATTTTTTTGACAAAATGGCGGCCATTCAAAAAAAAAATTTCAATTTCGGGCTTTTTTTTGTAGTTTAGTGTAAAAAAAAAAATAGTAAAAAATTTTTTAAAATTATGGTCGAGGTTCACCCGAGAATGGTGACAATTCTGCGTCGATTCCACTTTGTTTCATGAAAATCGGTTCAGTTGAACTGGAGATATCATGGCCGCCAGTTCGAAAAACGTGGTTTCGAGATAAACGCGTTTAAAGTTTGAAGTAATTTTTTTTGAAAAAAAAAAATCAAAAATGTTTAAATGCAGTTTTAAAGAGCTGACAATTCTCCGTCGAATTCACTTTGTTTCATCAAAATCGGTCCGGTAGAACCGGAGAAAACTTAACGCATAGGTCAAAATACGAGGGTTTAAAAAAAAGTTGCTCAATGAGAAGACCCCCTTAAGTTTGCAGTTGCTTGGGAATTTAGGTCACATTGGGTCACTAAAAGGACTATATCTCCTAAACTAATTCGAGTTTTCGAAAATCCTTTTGGGGGGATATTTTTGAATATCCAAGCTATAAATAAATGCAAAAAAAAAAAGTCGAAAAAAAAAGTTGCTCAATGAGAAGACCCCCTTAAAGGCCCAGACGGATTGACGACGTAACGAGAAGTTTTATTCAAAGCTTGAGCAAAGAATAAGCAGGCGTAACGATTTCCTTGCACTTTACGTTTTTGCACGTTGGAGTCAAAAAGTACATTTGCGCTTAACAGCGCTAAACAGAGCTTAACATCTTATACGTGGACTCTATGTTAATAGGCTGTGGGCCTTATTTTGCGTTGCTTAGCTAATGCAATATTGTTGCCACCAGTTGTTACGCGCTGTTACTCTACATGTAAGCCATCGATCAGCAGTTGACCAATTGTTCAGTTGTTCACTTGTTCACTTATTCACTTGTTCACTTGTTTTCTTGTTCAGTTGTTTAGATATTCAGTTGATCACTTATTCACTTGTTCAACTGTTCATTGTTGGTTGGAAATGTGGGCCGATTCGTTGGATCGGTGCTGTTTCAATTGTTGTTCACCTGGGCATTGTGACGATTAGCGATCATTCAAACTAATTTTAATCCCTCGTTGCTGGTCACACTGAGGAATGTTGCCTATTTGTAAGCCAACTCATAAATGGTTACCACGCCAGCATGTTGCTTACATTGAACAATCAGACACGCGGACAAAAAACAGCTGAAGAGTCACCAATTTTAGCGAACAAGTCACTGAATAACTCACTGAACAGCTATCGATGAACAACCCACAGAACAAGAGCAAGTGAACAACTCACAGAACAAGAGCGGTTGAACAAAAGCAAGTGAACAACTTTGACTGAACAACTCACAGAACAAGAGCGAGTGGACAAGAACAACTCACAAAACAAGAGCGAGTGAACAAGAACATCTGAACAACTCTGACTAAACAAAAATGAACAATTAATGAAGTTTAGTTCAGTTTAGTTAGCAACTCAATTTTGTTCACTCACTCATGAACAGCTCAATACTAACGTGCAGCCTTTCGATATGAGCCAAATATTTAATACAGTGCGCAATTATTAGTTCAGTCAGATTTATGTCGCTTGTAAGCATTCCTATGGGGTTAATTCTGCAAAAGAACCGCCTAGATTGTTAAGTTGCTTCTTTAACCTTTACTGCCAATCTTTGCGCAAGCTGATTTAGGGTGAATCTGCTAAATTCATAAGAAGATGTTCAATGATTGTTTATAAATGAGGTTGTATTGTGGTGAAGTTGTAAATGAACGATATTCATCCAAGTTAATTTCACCAACAACAGCTGTAAATGCTAAGACTCCAACACTAACGCCACAAACAATACAAGATACATCACGATGTAGTACAAACTAACACTTATCTTGCCACAAATAGACAAAAACTATTGAATTTGTTCTCAACTTTCTATACTTTCTAGGAGATTCACATAATGAAGTAAATCGGCGTTGTGCTAGCTTTAATACAACGAAAAGACAAATAGTTCTACAATTGCAGCAAATGTTACACGTACACAATGAGCTCATCAAACTGGCTACGATGCCCCCCGATGATCCAGCAGGATCTCATGAACGCAAATTCATCTAGAGTTGGGGAGCCAAATTATCGTATGAGTTTAGATTAGCTGTGGGCACAAAAAGGAAAGAGAGGGGCTGCATTAATTGCGCAGCAGATTCTTATACACTTAAGGGGGTCTTCTCATTGAGCAACTTTTTTTTTCGACTTTTTTTTTTTTGCATTTATTTATAGCTTGGATATTCAAAAATATCCCCCCAAAAGGATTTTCGAAAACTCGAATTAGTTTAGGAGATATAGTCCTTTTAGTGACCCAATGTGACCCTAAATTCCCAAGCAACTGCAAACTTAAGGGGGTCTTCTCATTGAGCAACTTTTTTTTTAAACCCTCGTATTTTGACCTATGCGTTAAGTTTTCTCCGGTTCTACCGGACCGATTTTGATGAAACAAAGTGAATTCGACGGAGAATTGTCAGCTCTTTAAAACTGCACTTAAACATTTTTGATTTTTTTTTTCAAAAAAATTACTTCAAACTTTAAACGCGTTTATCTCGAAACCACGTTTTTCGAACTGGCGGCCATGATATCTCCAGTTCAACTGAACCGATTTTCATGAAACAAAGTGGAATCGACGCAGAATTGTCACCATTCTCGGCTGAACCTCGACCATAATTTTAAAAATTTTTTACTATTTTTTTTTACACTAAACTACAAAAAAAAAACCCGAAATTGAAATTTTTTTTTTGAATGGCCGCCATTTTGTCAAAAAAAATCACAAAATTAAGTTTGAGGTTCAGCCGAGAATTACATCTATACTGATTATAACCCCGTTTTTTTTTCATTTCGGACGTGACGACACCTTTTTTTTTCACCACCAACTTTGAAGTCTCATTACTTTTTGAACAGCCCTCGTATCGAGGCAAAAAAATTTTTTATTTACTTTGAACCTTTTTGTAATACAATAAATAAAAAAGTTTTCAATTATTCTTTGCGTTTTCAAATAAAATTTTTAAAAAGGGTCCAAAAAACGGGTTTTGAATGAGAAGACCCCCTTAAGCTAAGCAAAGTCGAGTTTTTTACTGCTCATTGCATTTAAGGCAGAATAACGGGCTAGTCATTAGCTAGTTTTAAATTTTATGGAAAAATACGACTCAAGAAATGATTGTTGCCCGGCTCATGCTCCTGTGTATTCAATGTGCTTTATTTTGTGCGTACAACACACTTTTTTTTTTTAACCCCTCTCCAGTATAATTTCAAAGTGCCATCGGCATATGTCATCAGGGAGGGAGCACAGCGTCCAATTAGTCGGCAGCCAGTTTCAAACTCCTGATGACAAATGCCAACGGCACACTGAGCGTAGTTGAATTTCCGAATCTGTGAGTGTTTTGAATTTAATTTCGTATACGCAATTACCCTAATTGCAAATATCGCTAGTTTGAAAAAAAATATTGCTGCACTCGCTAATTGAATTGAAACAACTTACTGCTGACTGGCTCTTCGTGTTCTTTTCAAGATATCAGAACGATGTTAAACTAATTAGTTGCAAGTGCCTTACAAATCAAACTTCCTGATTGGCAAGAAATGTACCTCTATGGATTACTATCATCAGTTTCAGTTAAATTTGCTTAAAAGGTAATTGAATGAGTTAACTATTAGACATGAGAGACTTTGTCAACTTGAAAAGGAATCCAGTGAAATAAGTTGAAGTGCCGCACTTTGGTTCCAAGTATGAGAGAGTCAACCTGCTTATCTAAGTAATAATTTCTAAAGTCTTACACATGTGGAATTATGACCTTACTTCTTGGCCATACTTAAAGATGTCACTGCAAATCGTATCCGATCAAGATCCATGTTTTGACTGGTAAGTAAGTAAAATGGCTTGTCTAGTTGACACTGCCCAAAGGCTTGTCACGTTGACACAGCCCCAAAGGGCCAAAGCCGAGCTTCTCTCAATCTCTTGGCTTGTGCGCTTCTAATTTTCGCACAATTTTCGCACGCCGAATCCGACCGGCAGCTTGAGAAGTTTTTCATGGCTAATTACTACAAAGCTGGCGCCAACAGCAGAGAGGCGTGACCGGGTGAAAATGTTTCATTCAAAGAAAAAACTTTTCATTAGATGTTCCTAGGCGGGATCAAACCCACGACCTCTTGCACAGCGGTCGCGCACACTAGCCGCTGAGCCACCCGGCTACACTTTGACTGGTAGCTGCTTCAAAAAAAGTGTCTGAGTATTGTTCTGGCTCAAGCAATACAATTTGCGCAATGTGATTAGCGGAAACTGCAGTGCGAAAGCTAAACCAATCTATCAAGATGGCAATGAGCTAGTGCACAAAGAACTGGAATCGTGATGACCAATTGACACTTCAAATGCATACTGAAGGCGGGACAGATTCTGCTGCATTTTCGTATTGATTTGGTGGATCCGGTAGTTCGAGGCATCAAAAAGTCCAACTTAAAGAGCAAGCAATTCTGGCCCGGCTAATGCAGAAGAAATTCTAACCGGATCTGAGACAAACAACAATGGCAGCATAGTGTATTTATCAAAGTTTATCAAAGACAAGAATTCCAGCAAACATTTTTCCAGTACACTCAGACAAAAATCCGTTCAAAATCTACCGAAATCAAGACCATTCGTTGACAAAAGTAGAGTAGTAGTAGTAGTAGTAGTAGTTTTTATTTTTGTAACGAAAATAAATTAAAATTATATGAACAATGGTAGGATGTACAAAATAAAAAATAAGAACTAAATGCATTAAGTTATGGCGACTTGGTTTAAAAAAACCGTCTGTCGCGCACCTCCTCGCACCCTCCACACGAAGCCTAATACACCTGGCTGCCCGGGTCGTCCCCAGATACCAGATCGTTCAGCCATGCGTTTTGGGTTTGAGTTGAGTGCTAACATGAATTTCATCATATATAAAGAATTTAGAGTATAAAAATAATTTAATTTTTAAAATAATCCATTTAAGATTCTATTCCTATAAGCTAAGGCTCTAATTACATAACTCTGTAGCTTATTCCAGTCCGCGCCGTTGAGGATGTCAATTATTTCGTGAGGTCGTAGGGTACATTTTCCAAAAATTGAAAGCCGATGTTCTCGTAGAATGGGGCAAGTTCCCATGAAATGAATGATATTTTCAAGCTCACTCAAGTTGCACAGAGGGCAGTTTGTTTCACTCCTTGTTACATTTGGTATGAAATTCAATTTCAATATTTCACCTCTGGCCATAAAAATGTTTCTTATTCCTTCAATGGAAACCTCATCAGAGAAAAAGTTATTCTCACCCAGATCGTAATGGAGCTGCCTATAGATCAGTCGCTCTGAGCTTCTCTGGGATTCTTCAACAAATTGGATCCTATATGCTGCCTGCATTTTAATGGTGATGTTTCTAGCCCAAGTTTTCCAAGACGCGGTATCTTCCAAATTCAGTCGCACTCCGTACTCCGCGGCTAAATTGTCCCACTCTGTGAAGCATTGCAGACGATCTTTTAACAAATATTCTGCTAAGATCCTAGGTACCCTTCTTTCCTCCATATTTATGACTTTTTGCATGTAGTCGAAATGCAGATTAACTGTATAGAGATGCAGAGGCGATAGTCCCGTCTCCAGATATAACATTCTGTTGGGGGTGTACTGTGGCAGACGAAAAATTTTCTTAAGAAAGTACCTTTGAAGACTCTCTACCTCATCGTATCGCCGTATCCCCCATACTTGTGCACCATAACACATTATTGCTCTCACTGCGGCATTAAACAATTTGTATTTTGTGCTAGTTGGAACGTCCTTTTTGCCTAGTATCGATTTCCAAGTACTATTAATAGCTACTTTGGAGTCTTTTAGCTTTTCTCCTAGGTGAAAGTTAAATTGAGCATTGTGATGAATCCAGACTCCTAAATATTTGTACGACTTCACAACCTCCAAGTCAGTCTCACCCAGTTTCCATTTTTCAGCAGATGCGAGCCTTCTCCAATATTTTTTAAAAATTAGCACCTTTGACTTTTCGCAATTAATCGTTAGACCCCAAACATTGCAGTACTCTTGTAGAACGTTGATAGTGTCTTGCATAGCTTTTGGTGATTCGGCAAAAACCACTATATCGTCTGCGGTCTCCAGACCGCTTATTGTGATTCCTTTTGGAAGAAATTCCACTAAATCATTTAAAAATATTGAAAAGAGGTTAGGGCTCAGTAGGCATCCTTGCTTAACTCCAGACTCAGTAGGAAACCACTCAGAAAGCCTTGCACCGTCAGTAATCACGCTTTTTTGTGAACTGGGAACGGCGGTGTAATTTCATGAACGAAATTTTAATTTGGTGTTGCTTTAATACCATTTTGGGCTCAACTTGGGAACATTTTGGGGTAATTTAACAAACTTTCGGTCTTCTTTTAGAAACATATTGGTAGCGTTTTAAGATCACTTGGTGCTCTTTTTGGCCACATATTGAGAAACATCGCGGTCTCATTTTATTAACACATTGGATTCAATTTAGAAACAATTTTGATACATTTTTGTGAATCTTTTGGTTATATTTATAACATTTGGTGGTGTCTCAATTTTCGGTAGTTGCTCTTTTCTTGATGCGCAACACATCCATGCGGTCTCAATTTTGAATTTGAGCGCATGACAATTGGGACACTCTTTGTCCATAGCACCAATCAGAACTTTCGGATAAGCGGAATATTGGATATCTGGATCATACTTGGAATGCGAGACAAAAGAACGAAGCATATGTAAATGCTCGATGTACTTGTTGGCGTTGTCGGTCATTTCTGGCGCGCTCGTCTCTGCTCCAATTGTTGACTTCTGAAAGCTTGTACATCTTGTGATTGAGAAGAATGCAGTTGTGACATTCTGACACGCGTATGTTCACTTATTTCGGAAACTTGTGACACAAGATTTATATATATATAGATATAATTCGTTGTTAACTCCAGGAAGAAACGGATTCTTATACCTTAGAAGAGGCGTTTTCTTATCTCCTAGAAGTAACGCTATCTTAAAGCCCAGAAGTGTCGCTGAGAATGCGATAGCAATGTGATATCGCTAGAGTGAAACGATATCTACTGGAAGAATGGCTTTGTTATCTTCCGCGACTACAAAATTTTAGCTAAGAAGTTAAAAAAGGAAAGGGTCCATAAAAGCAAATATCATTAACATTGCCTACTTTTTGGGGCCAAGTGCTTTAAGGCATTACGAACTTCTGTTTGCATTGCCTACTTATTGGGGCAAACAGTTCTAGGGAATTGCGTACTGCACTTTTTCATTGCCTACTTTTTGGGGCCATATTTTGTTCAAGTGTAATTTGCCATCCAAATTCTATCCACTCCATTTCCACCTCATCTTACCCCATCCTACTCAACCAAACACCACCCACATGACAAGCCAACGGCGATTAGACGAAAGTCTGTGCCTGGCTTGGCTGGTTGCCTGCCCGGCCTGGCGTGCTCTGGCAAGCCAAAGCATCTGAAGTGTGCTGGTGGTTTGAGAGTTGAGAGACCTGAGAGCTGAGACCTGACCGGAAACAACACGACACCACCAAGTACATAGGATCCGCCAACAAATCACCTGAAGGGCCACACAGCAAAAGTTTTTGCAAATTCGCAGGGCGAAGGTGTTGAGCTAATAATTTTAAGTTACTTGACTTTTGCCAAGCCAAAAAAAAAAGTAAATTATTTGCATTTGACTTGGACAAATATTTGTGTTGCATATTTTTGGGTCAAAACGAAATTATCTAAAAGTCAAATAATAAAATGTTAATACAATTTCGCCATCGATCTTCAAGAAGTTCCCCCAAATTAATCCTTTCAAGTTAAATTTTACGCAATTAATTGGCCTCAAAACTTCTAAACCGCCTCCATCCCCCGGCTAAGTGGAATTCGCATTTTGATCGTCTTGCCAATGAATAAGCAATTTATTCTCATAGCCATAATGAAATTATGGTAAAATAACTTAAAAATCGAATGCCTTGTGGGCTACCAATGAACTTTATCATTGCCAATTAACAAGCTGTTTCGGTCTCCCGTCTCCTTCAACACATCCCGCTCCTTCTGCTGGGCGACAGCGGCTGTCGTTGTCCAAGAATCAAATGTAAATTTGGGCATCTTACATAAGTATACACGTGTATGGCAAAATGAGCGAAACAAATTGGCATTACAAGGCGCACAGACCGTGGCTGGCTGGCTGGCAGTCAATATGGTGCGGTTGATTGGCTTCAGCCTGGCACTGAAATTGCCGTTAGAGGCGTTAATTAAAATTCGATTAGTTTTAGAGAGCGCCACATGCCAGGCGGCACAAACAAAGCAGCGACGGCGGCTCTGCCTCATTTACATGCATGCAATATTCTTTCGCCTAGCTCTTGTTTCCCGCTGTTGCTGTTGTTGTTGCTGCTATTGGTAAAGCAGACGGCAACCAGCTCCCACACCAGCCGTGCAGCTGGCGTAGCAAATTAGTGACATTCATTAGAAAGCAAAAGCAGGAATTTAGGGATTGGGATTGGGATGAACTGTTGCCAAAGTTTGTTTTCAATTTTGTCATTGCTCGTTTAATTAAATACGTGATTTGACAACAACCATCAACGTGTTTGGATCAGCACTGGATGGAGCAGGAGGGGGGCAGCTGAGAAAAAAAAAAACCAAATAACAAGACATTTCATGTGATCTTTGTAACTTAAACGCGAAACGGCAAACTGATTTTAAATTCTTAGTTGATTGAGAAATGCAACCGAAAGTGCTGAAACTTATACATATCGTAGGCTTGTACAGATAACAGATAATGGGCGTATTCAACAGATAAATCCGATTTACAATAATTCTCAGCTGAATGACAATGATTGCTAAGTTTAGGCTATTTTCTGGATTTAGCATATTTGGTCAAAAATACATTCACACTATAAAAAATATTGGCTTTAGTATTAAATATATTTGACATTTTAAAATGGATGCACACGTTGAGAGTAAGTAAGCATTATTAATTAAAAATTTAGTGGGTTTTTACCCCCGCCCCCACCACCCTAATGTATGTGTGAATATGATTGTCTGCTTAGACACTTGCCCAGATTGCCTTATCAGCGGCTCATGGTAAGCGCAAAAAAAGTGTGAATGAGATAGAGAGAATGATCGATGTCAATATCAAATATCTTTTTGAATTAAGTTTTCTATCTATTTAATTTCAGTAACCCATTTTTTTGCAGACTCTGCAGATGAGTTGTATCTTAAATCGGTCATTACCAATTTAAGAGCAGAAAATGCCTTTCCACTGATACTGTGTAGCAGGCACAGAATGCAGTACCTTAGCCAGACGGTAGGCGTGGATACGTGAATTTTTTGTTTTCCCAAAAGCTCATAGTGTCCACATTAATGTCTAATTATTGGCGAGTATCCATAAATCTTGGCTGTTGCCATCTTGATCTCCGGTTCAATCCTCTTCTTAGGACCTCTTCACATCCATAGCATACCTCAATAGAATTTAAAATTCATTCAAGAGGATGCTCTGTGACGTCAATTCAAGGCCATCGTCCGGTTTAATCAACGACGTCTCTAAGGATGCTGATGAATCTCGATTTACATGCTTCGAACTCTCCCCCCAAACAAAAAATCATAATAGTTAATTGTTATGTAAATATGTAAAGAGTCATTAATCTTACTTGCTTATTAAGAACAAGAATTTGCGCACAGCCACAATAATATTTCTCGAATTTGCAACAATTTTTACACCTGCACTATCATCCAAAAATGGGAATTGGAGGAAAAAAACCAACAAGGGCATGCATTTGTACAATATATATTATATATCAAATGATAGTGGTATTAATGCGTAGATCATATATATATGCCGATATATGATTAGGCTCCTTCGGTTCAAAAGATATTCAACTTCACTTTTATTTTCAATTTTTGTTATAAAATAGAACAGTAATTGTTATTTTCAATTTTTTAAAATAAAAATTGAAAATAAATGTTATGGTTTAATTTTTATATAAAAATTGAGCTATAATAATTATTTTTTATTTTTATTTTAAAAATCATTGTTAATAATTTAAAATAACTTTATACTAAAAAATTGAAAATAAAAGTTTATCCTGTTTTCGAATTTACCGTAAAAAATAACATATGTGTATTTTTCCCACTTTCTGGGAGTGTTTTTTGGGTTTCAATTTTCGGCTCATAACTATTATTTGCAGTCCCTGGTTTTTAATCAATGAATAATCCTTTCAGCCGAGGATATCAAGTGAGTTCTAGCGCTGTAAGGTTCTCCTGGAATTGTATAAGGACAACCGACAGAGTTTTGGAACAGCAAATAAAAAAAGAAAACGATTTGGCGAAAAATCGTTGACCAAACGGAGGAAACTGGGGTAAAAGGCTTCAACATGGATGGGGTGGAGCGAAAATTTCGCAATTTGAAGCACAATCGACACCATTCGCCTAAAAATAGAAGCACCTGGGCAAGGATCAAGCAAGTGGGAGTGTTTTTTAGCGAAATGGAGGAGATTTTCGATGAAGACCGAACCGTCGCTGGATGCCAAACCATATCTTCGTTTGTGACCGATGATGAAATCGAATAGCAGCATCGCAAGTTACTTGGTATTGCAATAGAACAGACTGCGCCATTCAATGAAGAGGACTGTGAGCAAGCTGCAGTTCCTGTGGCTGCCGTCAATCACACCATACCGTCTGGGTCCACTTCAGCGGCAATAGAAGACTCGTTGTTTTTTAGTCAAAAGCGCGTGGCATCTGAAAAATAGGAATACACCAGGAGCTCAAAAAAAAATAGTTAACTTCGGCTCGGCCGAGGTTTTGTACTACCCCTGCAGCTTCCATTGATAACAAAAAAATTTTTCTAAGACTATTTTTGGAACACTACTTTTCTATGGGATCTATACTATAAAGATGTCTGATTTCTATTAAACTTAAGAAATCATGGAAAAGGCATAATACACTGTTAATTGCGAAATTTGGAGGCGATGTCATTTAAGACAAAAAGTTTTTTTCTAACCTGAACTTCTTTTTCGACCGATCATACTGCAGCTATATGCTATAGTCATCCGATTTTGACCAAACTTGGTAGAATGTGTCCAAAGTAAATAAAATAAGTGTATGCTAATGATAAGGACGTTTTCTCAAAAAAGTTTTTCTCACTAGAACTAGTTTTTCGACCGATCGTTCCTATGGGAGCGCCATATGCTATAGTCATCCGATTTCGGACCATATTTTTGTAGAATTGTGTAAAAGTGTATAGATTAAGTGTATGCCAATGATAAGGACGTTTCCACTAAAAACAAAAAAGTTTTTCTCACTGAACTAGTTTTTCACCATTATATATATTTTTTTTTTTTTAAGAACGTTTCCACTAAAAACAAAAAGTTTTTCTCACTAGAACTAGTTTTTCGACCGATCGCGTTCCTATGGGAGCTATATGCTATAGTTAACGATTTCAACCAATTTGTAGAATTGTGTAAAAGTATATAGATTAAGTGTATGCCAATGATAAGGACGTTTCCACCAAAAACAAAAAAGTTTTTCTCACTAGAACTAGTTTTTCGACCGATCGTTCCTATGGGAGCTATATGCTATAGTCATCCGATTTCGACCAATCTTTGTAGAATTGTGTAAAAGTATATAGATAAATGTATGCCAATGATAAGGACGTTTTCATTAAAAACAAAAAAGTTTTTCCCACTAGAACTAGTTTTTCGACCGATCGTTCCTATGGGAAGCTATATGCTATGTATCCGATTTCGACCAATCTTTGTAGAATTTGTAAAAGTGTATAGATTAAGTGTATGCCAATGATAAGGACGTTTCCACTAAAAACAAAAAGTTTTTCTCACTAGAACTAGTTTTTCGACCGATCGTTCCTATGGAAGCTATATGCTATAGTCATCCGATTTCTCGACCAATCTTTGTAGAATTTGCAAAAAGTATATCAAAAAAAGCGTATGCCAATGATAAGGACGTTTCCACTAAAAACAAAAAAGTTTTTCTCACTAGAACTAGTTTTTCGACCATTTTGTTTCTCCGTGGGAGCTATATGCTATAGTCATCCGATTTCAACAAATCTTTAGAATGGTAGTAAAGAGATTAAATGGGGTACCAATGATAAGACGTTTCACTAAAAACAAAAAAGTTTTTCTCACTAGAACTAGTTTTTCGACCGATCGTTCCTATGGGAGCTATATGCTATAGTCATCCGATTTCAACAAATCTTGTAGAACTGTGTAAAAGTATATATAATTGTATGCCAATGATAAGGACGTTTCCACTAAAAAACAAAAAAGTTTTTCTCACTAGAACTAGTTTTTCGACCGATCGTTCCTATGGGAGCTATATGCTATAGTCATCCGATTTCGAACAAAGTTTGTAGAACTGTGTAAAAGTATATAGATTAAATGTATGCCAATGATAAGGACGTTTCCACTAAAAACAAAAAAGTTTTTACCAGAACTAGTTTTTCGACCGATCGTTCCTATGGGAGCTATATGCTATAGTCATCCGATTTCAACAAATCTTTGTAGAATTGTGTAAAAGTGTATAGATAAGTGTATGCTAATGATAAGGTCGCTCTCCACCAAAAATAAAAAAAACAGACAGAACTAGTTTTTCTGACCGATCGTTCCTGGAGCTTATATGACATGAGAGTCATCCGATGCCTAATTCATTTCCGAATTGTGTAAAAGTATATAAAATAAGTGTATGCTAATGATAAGGACGTTTTCATTAAAAACAAAAAGTTTTTCTACTAGAACTAGTTTTTCGACCGACTTATGCGGTTATATGCTAGTCGTCCGATCCAAACTTGCAGAACCGTGCAAAGCAAGGATTAAATGGCCAAATGATACGGACGTTTCCACTAAAACAAAAAGTTTTTCTCACTAGAACTAGTTTTTCGACCGATCGTTCCTATGGGAGCTTTTGCCATAGTCATCCGATTTTGGTGAATACTTTGTAACTGTAAAAGTATATAGATTTAATGTATGCCAATGATATAGACGTTTTCCACTCCAAACAGTAAAGTTTTTCACTAGAACTAGTTTTCGACCGATCGTTCCTATAAAGCTATATGCTATAGTCATCCGATTTCGACCAATCTTTGTAGAATTGTGTAAAAGTATATAGATTAAATGTATGCCAATGATAAGGACGTTTTCATTAAAAACAAAAAAGTTTTTCTCACTAGAACTAGTTTTTCGACCGATCGTTCCTGTGGAGCTATATACATAGTCATCCGATTTCGACCAATCTTTGTAGAATTGTGTAAAAGTGTATAGATAAAGTGTATTAAATGATACAGATATTGCTCGTCAGCGTTTTTCCAAAAGTTTTCTCTCACTAGAACTAGCGTTTTTCGACGACCGATCGTTCCTATGGTAAGTAGTAGGAGTTGAGTAGTCATCCGATTTCGACCACCTTGTAGAATTGTAAAAGTATATAAAATAAGTGTATGCTAATGATAGGACGTTTCCACTAAAAACAAAAAGTTTTTCCTCACTAGAACTAGTTTTCTCGACCGATCGTTCCTATGGGAGCTATATGCTATAGTCATCCGATTTCAACAAATCTTTGTAGAATTGTGTAAAAGTATATAGATTAAATGTATGCCAATGATAAGGACGTTTTCATTAAAAACAAAAAAGTTTTTCTCACTAGAACTAGTTTTTCGACCGATCGTTCCTATGGCAGCTATATGCTATAGTCATTGCCGTGTTCCGACAAATGTGCAGCGTATTTGAAACCCAAAGACTGCAAAGTTTGGTGAGAGGATAGCTTTTTTAAAACTGACGGAGGAGAGACATAGAAACAGACGGACAACGGACAGACGGACAGACGGACAAGGCTAAATCAACTCAGCTCGTCGTGCTGATCAAGAATATATATATTTATGTGGTCGGAGATGCTTCCTTCTACGTTACAAACATCCGACCAATTTTAAAAAACCCTCCCCGCAAAGAAAAAGCCCCAAGCGCGAGACTCCAAGCGGAGGCCACTCACACCAAAAAAAATGGGTGGGTGGTGGAAAAAAAGCGTAAGGAGAATTTCGGAGGAACCAAAAAGCCAAGGAGAAATCTCAACGAAATCCTAGCTCGCAGAAATGAGCTATTTAAGGCTTTCCATCCAAAAATTCCCTAAGGCAAAAGACAAAAATACAAATCAATAAAAGTGTATTTAAGAAATAATGCAGTCAAATTATTTTATTTAAATATTTTCTTAGCTTTTAGCATTTCTTTAATTGCATCTCTTTTGCGAGAAGCTTCCTTTAAACTCTTGCTTTATAATATTTGATTCTTGGCCGGTTTCATCTTCATCACTTGGGTCAGCTGTATCGTTCTTCATTATGATGAAATTGTGCAGCATGCAACAAGCGCTTATTATAGATGTTGCAACTTCTGGCGATTGCACATCTAGATACTTCAATCTACGAAATTTCCCTTTAAGCAAAGCAAACGCCCGTTCAATTAGAGACCGTATTGAAGAAAATTTTATGTTGTATCAAATTTATGCCCTCGTTAGATGTCCATTATCACAATATGAGGTTAACAAATTAATGGTCAAGGGGTACGCGGAATCTCCCAACAAATGTATTTGCCTTGGTATGAGCGGGTCAGTTTCGCGTTCAATTTTTGAACAAATGGGGCTTAACCGATATACTCGAGCATCGTGTATTCTTCCGGGCTGGCCGATGTTAACGTCCAAAAATCGGCATTTACTGTCACATACGCCTTGAAGAATAACCGATTGACCTTGCTTTCTGTTGTACTAATCTGCAGCGTTTCCTACAGGTTGCTTAATAGATATATGGCACCGATCAATTGCCCCAATCGCTCCTGGTATTCCACGCGATTTTTGTTTAAATATTTGTGCAGTAAAAGCTTGCTGGGAGTCATTTGGCCAATTCACATATGTAGGCATTAGCCTTGATAGAGTCCCTGTTATGTTGTAAAATATTTGGTGGCCTGAACTTGTTGGAATGTCGAATCGATCGCCAACAGACGAGAAAGATTCCTGTTTACTTAGCAGCCAAATTGAAAATAGCAACTTCTTTGAAAAACATACATTTGCAATTGTTTCATTCTCTGTTAGTGCCGTTGCATTTGCTGTTACACCAAGAAGTTCCTGGAAAACGCAAAGTTAACAGAATTCTATTATCATGCATAAAACATATTTCATATATGAACCTCAAAAGTTGTGCGTGACATCCTAAAATGCGCCTTGAATTGGTCCATTCTGTACCTGGGAACTGTGTCCTCGTAGAATGATTTAGAGCGAATGCGATTCCTTTTGATTTTTCGATTGCCCCAATAGCGGCTACGAATGGGTTGCACATTGACCAGATCAGCAATTATACCCATATTAAATTCATCCTCACAAAAGACCGTCCCAATTAAATTCATGTTTCCACAACTCATTTTATGCACAATTTTTGAGAGCTGTCAGTTTATTTTTAGTTTTAGGGTTAACAGTTGGCCGTGCAATCGGTAAACGGTCTCACCAATCATACATTTTTTTATGATTCCATCTCAGCAATCATGTTCGTCAAATTTATCAATCGCAATCGGCAATCACTGTATTCAGCAGGTAAAATCGGCAATCATAAATCAGAAATCGTAAATCGGATTTATCTGCTGAATACGCCCAATATTTTTAAAGAAAACTGTTTTCCTCACTTGACATGTAGGATTTCAAATGCTGATTGCTACATTTAATAAATCCACACGAAACGTGTACACCCCAAAAAATAGTTATCAAAATGAAACTATTTGAGTCTAATACTCTACATGTTGATATTTTCGAAAGTATCAATATGATATTTCAAAGGTATCAAATTGATACTAGCTAGTTGAAGTACCAATTTAGCTTTCAGCGTTAACCTTAAAACATAAACATTTAGAAACTGATTACTTTTATTTTTCATTCTGAAACACTGAAAGAATGTGCCTCATGTGAAGCTTATTGAGATAGCAGTCCGCCGTTCTGAATTGGTGCTGCCCCAACACTGTTGCCAGAACATGAGGTTCAAAAGTTGCTAGATTTTCAAAAAAAAGTTGCTAGAAATAGCTAAAAATAAAAAAAAGTTGCTTAAAAAAATAGCTAAAAACTAAAACTTAAAAAACTGTTGTTTTCGGACTGAACTCCAATAGATTCTTGTAAAAAATTATTTTTTGTAATGAGTTACGAAAACAAAAATACTTTAAATGAGGTTTGAAAACCGTTCTGGAACAGTGTTGCTAGAATAAGGGATCCAAAAGCTGATAAGTTTGCGCAGAAAAATTGCTAGAAATAGCTAAAAATTGTAAAGGGTAAAACTGAAAAAATGGTTTTTGAGTCTAAAATCTAACAATAACTTAAAAACTACGGTATTTGTCTAGTATACATAATTTCGGAACAGAATCAGCAAACTTCAATTTTAATTTAAAAAGAAACCATGAATGACCGCCGGAAATTTTTTGCATGATAATTCTTCTTAATTCGCGGTGTATCGAAGGAAACAATTACCCCAATTGGCTTTTCAAGGTGCTAACACTAACAAATTCTTCAAAAAGGACAGAGTCCCGCAATGAATTCACAATCTCCCTTTTTTTTGAGTCCGAGCCAAACCAGAATCTAAGTGCAACGAAAGCTGAAAGGCTAAAAAATGCTGATCTCAGTACTGAGAATTATGTACCGGAATTTAGTTAATTCGTCCATATCAGCAATATTTGAGTTTTTTTTGCTCATTAATAAAAATATTTTGTCAATTCATTGTAGTCAATTTCTACGAAAGAATATAAAGACTGAAGACCCCTGAATGTTTTCATACGACTATCACTACAGTAAATAGAACCCGTCAGGAGGCTCAGTACCGAATCAGTACTAAAATTAGCGCTGATTTGGAAAAATTGGTACTAAAAACATGGCTTTCCTTGCTTGCTTTTTGGTCATGAATCTAGTGCTGGCAATGCGATCTTTAATGACTTTCGCTTTTTAGGTATAAATTGAAGTGCTAAATCTCATGAGTAGTGAAACTCAACCAAAATCACTTATGAACTAAAACAATTTCTAATGATTATGCCTTAAATTATCACTCGAAAATTCACTTCTAAGACTTTTTACTCAGGGGAAGTTCCATAGCAAGGGTTTTAAACCAATTAAATATGCTTTATTTTGCACTTCGTCTTAAGAATATAAAAATTGCTACAAATAGCTAAACATAAATTTAAAGTTGCTAGATTTATAGCTAATAGCATTTCCGAAAATTTATAATCATTTTCACTTTCAAAAATGCTAGATCTAGCAACTAAATAGCTAAAATGGCAACACTGTGCCCCAAATATGATGGCATGATTGTGTAATTTGTTATCACTCCAGAACTTTCTTTAGTAATGGTGAGAGAGGCGAAAGACATAATTGTTTTGGCTTTTTTCAGTATTGGACTTTTGCCAACCGTTTTGCAGAGACCGCTTGCTGAAAAGTTCTCTTGAGTCCGTGCGGGCCTCTCAGGCTACCGCAAACTATGTATGCTCTCTTATTCTCTCTCGCACTGGCACTCTCTGCTCACACTTGGGTATGCTCACCGCAACCTTTTCAAAATTACATGTTAACGTGTTGACCGAGCCCGTTTTTTATACACTTGCAGAGGGTATTATAAAATTGTGCCATTGTTTGTAACGCATTGAAGGAAGCATCTCCGACCACATAAAGTAAAGTATATTCTTGATCAGCATGACGAGCTGAGTTGATTTAGCCCCTGTCCGTCTGTCTGTCTGTCTGTCCGTCTGTTTCTATGCTATCTCCTCCGTCAGTTTTAAAGCTATTCTACACCAAACTTTGCACGAAGTCTTGTATGTACGAAAGGCTAGGCTGCACATTTGTCGGACCGGCTGGATCGGATGACTATAGCATATAGCTGCCATCGACGTTGTCTTAGTGGAAAAACTTTTTGGTTTTGAAACGCCTCCAGAGTCCGTTTTGTCGTAGTTTACAATCCTTTCCCATAATTTCACTAAGTTTGGTCGAAATCGGATGACTCTAGCATATAGCTGCCATAGGAACTATCGGTCGAAAAACTAGTCCCAGTGAGAAAAACTTTTTTGTTTTTAATGAAAAGTCCTTAAAATATGGGCTGACACTTAATTTTTACTTTTACATGTTTTTAATTCACAACGCCTTATAATTTACAAAGCATTATCAAAATCTGGATGACTATAGAAGATAAATGATCGGTTCTAGTGAGATAACTTTTTTGTTTAAATATCAATTGAGTTTAAAATCATAAAATGATTGGGCTAGGTTTTTTTGAGCGAAAGTAGTTTAGGATTGGAAAAAACTCAAATATGTGGAATTCATGACTTTCACAAGTGCGAACGAAGCATCGGGTATGAGGCCAGTCTTGATGTAAAACTCCAGTCTCATATATTTCATAAATAATAATGAAGCTGAACTCCAATCATATTGCGCTTAAATTTGCTTTAACTCATTTCTTTATTGCGCCTCGTCAACGTCCAAGTCCTTATGTCCCGTCGTCCACTGCCATGTCAGAGGCGCTGGCATCTGTTCGGTCACTGGCACTTTGAGTGCGGCTGCCGCAGCCGTTTCCTTTTGCCATTATCGTAGTCACCCGTTTTCACCCCGGCACCAAGGCCTGCGCCTGGGTTTGTGCTGTCCTGTCACTTGGGCAAGCGGCCGCTATGACACCGCCTGCACCATCGCCAACCGTCATCTTGGTCGTCACCGACAACCGGCAACTGGCAATGCCAGCGACACCGCAGACGTTGACTTAAGTGCCAAAAGTCGCGTTTACTCTTATTGTGCTGGGTCTTTCATTGTACACTCTTGGGCACTGAAGCTGGTTGGTTTCAACGTGCATTTGAATTCGAGCATTCCTTAATGAGTTCTCAAAGTAATCGAAGCTATGTGCACATAATTGGGGTTAACCCACAGTAATCTGATATGGGTTTTAACAAATCAAAGCTATTAACTTACCTGAAGGTGAATGAAGATGTTTTTAAAGTCTACTTTTATTCCACTGGCTCTTCATTTGGTGGAGCGCTTTAAGATTTGAAAGGCGTACTCCATTGAGCTAAAATTAACAAGCATGCTTACTAAAGGAAAGCAGGCACTTTATACAAATCATTCCGCTTGCCTTACTTTCTGAACAAAACTCCCATAAGAGTTCTGGCATGGAGTTCATACTTAGCATTTTGCACTTTGGCCCGCCCCCGATTGTACTAAGCAGCATTGTAGTTGTCCTCCAAACCATTTTAAGAAGAGTCGCAATACTTTAAGGTAATATCAAAGTGAGCCAAATCAAACAAAAAGGAATCCCACAAAACTTTCACAAAAAGTGTCAAAATATGCCTTTAAAGCAACTTTAAGCTTAAATTACCAAAAACCTAGACGTGATGGACCATTTCCGAAAACCGATTCATGATCAGCACACAAAATCATCTGCGAACACCACCAACCCTTCAATATACTGGATCTTGTTGCCTATTGTAATCAACACAAATTTAATACAAAGATTTTTATATATTACATATGGATAGCAGAGGTTGTCTGTACAAAGGTTGTTTGTTCAAAGTCGCTTAACATCGTCCTTTTGTATCAACTGGCTGGAGCATTAAGACTTGGCGAGCCTTCTTTCTTCAATGATATATAATACAGACTCTGCTCAGTCTGTGCCCTATCAGCATTATTGTTTTGTCAGCCGCCGACAGAGCAATCGGAAGAAAAACTAAGCTAATAACAATTTTGTAAGTTTACTTTCTTTTTCCTGCCTGCCTTTTCTTGTCCTAAGGCAAAGTAGAAACAACAATAAGTTTTTCTGCGTTGTTGCTGTCAGTGTTCTTCAACGTAGCTTTTGTTGTTGGCAAACAATGATTTTGTTGAAAAATTCTGATTTTTTGATGTGAAACATCTTTAATTTCGGTACGGAGGATTTTAGTAAAGGTAAAAGTTTGACTTCAGCATGACGCATCATGCGTCACGCCAGGCGGAAGGGGTGAGCAATATCAGTTGGCTTGTCAAGAACACCCACCCACCCGCACTCACACACACATAAGTAAAAACAAAACCAAACAAAAAACAAACACAAAGACAAAAACAAAGACAAAAACAAACCCAATAGCAAAGACAAAAACAAAGACATAAACAAAGACTTAAACAAAGACAAAAAAAAAACACACACACAATAGCAAAAGACAAAAACAAACTCAATAGTAAAGACAAGAACAAAGACAATAACATACACAAAAACAAACACAATAACAAAGAAAAAAACAAAGACAAAAAATAAGACATAAACAAAGATAAAAACAAAGTCAAACACAATAGCAATGACAAAAACATACACAAAAATAAACTCAAAAGCAAAGACAAGACAAAGACAAAATCATACACAAGAACAAACACAAAAACAAACACAATATCAAAGACAAAAACAAGGACAAAAACAAAGACATAAACAAAGACAAAAAACAAACACAATAGCAAAGACAAAAACACACACAAAATCAAACACAATTACAAAGACAAAAATAGGGGAAAGTTAACTTCGGCTCGGCCGAAGTTTTGTATACCTTTGCAGCTTCCATTGAAAACAAAAACGTTTTTCTAACTAAGACTTCTTTTTGGACCTTACTTTTCTATGGGATCTATACTATATAGATGTCTGATTTCGACCAAACTAGGTGAAATCATGGAAAAGCATTATACACTGTTAAATACTGTTAATTTGGAGGCGATTTATAACAAAAAAGTTTTTCTCACTAGAACTTCTTTTTCGACAGATCATTCATACTGCAGCTATATGCTATAGACATCCGATCTTGATAAAACTTTGTAGAAATGTGTTAAAGTATATAAAATAAGAATATGCCAATGTTAAGGACGTTTTCATCAAAAACAAAAAAGTCTTAATCACTCGAACTTGTTTTTCGACCGATCGTTCCTATGGAAGCTACATGCTATAGTCATCCGATTTTAACCAAACTTTGCAGAATTGTGAAAAGTATATAAAATAAGTGTAAGCCAATGATAAGGACGTTGTCATTAAAACTAAAAAAATTTTCTCACTAGAACTAGTTTTCCGACCGATTGTTCCTATCGCAGCTATATGCTGTTGTCATCCGATTTCGACCAAACTTAATGAAATCATGGGAAAGGATAGTAAACTAAGATATACGTACTTTGGAGGTGTTTCCATTTTACTGGATATCAGAATTCCCCCAAAAGGATCTTCGAAAAATATAAAAACCAACAACCTCCCCAAACTTAAACGCGTTTATCTCGAACCACGTTTTTCGAGCTGGCGGCCAGATATCTCCAGTTCAACTGAACCGATTTTCATGAAACAAAGTGGCGACGCAGTCACCATTCTCGGTGACCTCGACCTTTTTTAAAAATTTTTACTATTTTTTTACACTAAACACAAAAAAGCCCGAATTGAAATTTTTTTGAATGGCCACATTTTGTCAAAAAAATCACATTAAGTTTGAGGTTCAGCCGAGAATAACTATACTGATTATAACCCGTTTTTTTCATTTCGACGCCCGGAGACCCGGAATCGTGCCGCCGTGACGACACCTTTTTTCACCACCAACTTGAAGTCTCATTACTTTTTGAACAGCCCTCGTATCGAGGCAAAAAAAATTTTTTATTTACTTTGAACCTTTTGTAACACAATAAATAAAAAAGTTTTCAATTATTCTTGCGTTTTCAAATAAAGATTTTTTTAAAAAGGTCCAAAATTTAAAAACAAAAAAGTTTTTCTTACTAAGACTAGTTTTTCGACCGATCGTTCCTATGGCAGCTATATGCTATAGTCATCCGATCCGGCCGGTTCCGACAAATGTGCAGCCTATTTGTACCAAAAGACTTCGTGCAAAGTTTGGTGAGGATAGCTTTAAAACTGAAGGAGGAGATAGCATAGAAACAGACAGACGGACAGACGGACAGACGGACAAGGCTAAATCAACTCAGCTCGTCATGCTGATCAAGAATATATATACTTTATGTGGTCGGAGACGCTTCCTTCTATGCGTTACATACATCCGGACAATTTTATAATACCCTCTGCAAGGGTATAAAAACACTGACAATAACAATCCCAGCAAACATTTTCTATCGCCTAAGATAAGAATGCGATTCGCCTAGTAGGTATCGCTTTACTCTGGCGATATCGCATTATAATCGCATTCTTATCTTCCTACGGGAAGAAATGTAGCACTTTGCGATAACTTCTAGGAGATAGGAAAGCGTTACTTCTGGGAGATAGGAAAAAGTTTCTTCTAAGCGATAAGATAAAAAAAAACTGAGAAAAAAGCATTTTCCCCCTCCTGGAGTTAGGACTGCGCTTCTTTCCTAGAGTTAGGAATACGCTTCTTCATTAACAGGAAATTCTGGAAAACTACGAATTACACTTGCACTATCGCACAGGCTGATTGCTACACGGCTAAAATACTACTTATATTGAATAGCCTAAAAGTGTTCACCAATTTATTTCTGGCATATTGCAAAGATAACACCACTTGTAATTCTCAAGTTTTTATTCCGTTGTCTCTTAATATAAAAGGGGCAGCTAAAATTCGGGCCTGCTTAGTGATGTATCGCCAATTTCCCGATTTGATGAAAAAAATGCGATACCACATCTCGCTTTTTTATCCCTTGAATGATGAAAATGCAATACCTAATGTAGTTTGTTTGTGTAAATCGCCAAACTATCCCCAAATAATCCCCTCAAACTATCGCCAAACTCTCTCTTTGAAGAGAGAGAGATATGCAACACGACCAAATGTTTGTAGGGAAAGACAAAATTAATGACAAAAACATACACAAACAAACACACAGAATACTGAGTATCTAAAATTTATCATCGAGTACTTAGACCCGAACTAA
This sequence comes from Lordiphosa collinella, assembly GCA_018904265.1. Classification (NCBI taxonomy): domain Eukaryota; kingdom Metazoa; phylum Arthropoda; class Insecta; order Diptera; family Drosophilidae; genus Lordiphosa; species Lordiphosa collinella. Next base: position 97,304 of record JAEIFV010000241.1, read on the forward strand.
GTACCTCATACTTAGTCTCTAATACTTAGTATCGAATACTTCGTATCGAATACTTAGAAGCTAGTACCGAGTACTTGGTATCAAATAATAAGTATCGAGTACTTAGTATCGAGTAATAAGTATTGTTAGAATCGGGTACTGAGTATCGAGTGCTTGGTATTGAGTAATAAGTATCGAGTACTTAGAATCGAGTACTGAGAATCAAATACTGAGTATCAAGAACTTAATATCGAGTACTGAGTATCAAATACTTAGAATCGAGTGATGAGTATCGAGAACTTGGTATCGAGTACTTAATACTGAGTATCAAACACTGAGTATCGAGGACTAAGTATCAAATACTTAGAATCGAGTACTATTATCGAGTAAAGCACAACCGCAAGAATGGGAAAGGCGGAGCATATCGTATACAACATGTTTCACATCAAGGCCCCGCAGGTGTTGGCCAAACTCACACCATTTTTATACTCTGTACCAAAGGTACATAGAGTATAATAAGTTTGTGCAAAAGCTATGTCCGTCTGTCCGTCTGTCTGTCCGTTTGAACGCACAGATCTCAGAGATGGTAAGAGATAGAGGTTTGACATGTATGGGACTTATGCTTCTTATACTTGCAGGCAGATCAAGTTAATTTTTAATTTTTTCCACGCCCCTTCCCGCCCCCGCAAATTGGAAAAAACGTCATATCTCCCACAGTTTTATAGATAGAAGGTTCGTTCCTTCTGGGCACATGTAGTAAATAGGATTAATAATCGATCCGCCAAAGCAATGGTAGAGATCGGATGAATGGTTGTCGAGTTATAATGAAAACAAACAATTATGGGCAACACCGGTCGCAACGGTGATGGGCAGCACTTCATAGGTACAGAGTATGTTATAGTCGGGCTTGACCGACTTTCTTTCTTGTTTTCATTTGTATTGCTAAGAATCTTAGGTTTATCTCAGATCTTTCCCTTTATGTAGAGGATTGGCTTAGAGATGACAGATTTTGCTTAGCTTTGTAGCAAGGGTATACAGAAAGTGAGAGCAAAAAGGAAATGCTCTGAATTCGGTGTCTCAGAGTACCAGCCATTACTTACTTGTTTTTGCTTTCTTGTGGCTCTTCCTTTTCCTCGTACTAAAATGAAGTGCTTCTAAATTAGAAGCCCAGCTCGGCTGACTTTTCTTACTGTGTGTGTGTGTGTGCACCTAAAGAACTTTTGGGGATTTTTTTATTATTTTCCTTTCCCTCCCCCCTGTTGTGCCCTAACCGAATGGGGGTTACTCTGTTCCAAGCTGAAGTTTGTAGCGCAAACCAGAAATATTTTGCGCTGGAAAATCTTTGATCACAATTTGTTGACTGGAGCGTTTAATGTGCGTGGTAGCCCAGCAAAAGGCAAACTGGGGAAGTGCATTACCACTTCAAGGCGTTGGTGGTAACCAACCACAACTACGGCAACAAAAGGGAAAAGTGAAATTCTCAGTCGCAGTCTTCAAAGGACGTTTCGGTCCATCTCTCTCGCACTCCAAGGGAGTCTCGTTCTCTCTGTCTGGCTTAGGAGAGGACATACATAATTTAATGAGCCGCAAAATAAGTGAACCCCCTTAATAATGCTCACATTTCAGGCTGAAGGACTCAGGCTCATGTCATAATTATACACGCTGTCCTCGTTGGGGCTGTTGGGCTGTCAAGGTGCGAATGGAATGCATTAGAGCATAAATATTATGAACAACCTTGGTGTGCCTACCTTCCAGCTAGTAATCAGTTGGTCAAACAAGTTGAGATACATACCTACATGGGCATATCGGATTTGGCCCTTTATGCTTTTTGTTTCTCACCTAATTTACTCGTGCGGCATTTCGATTTGCCCCCCCACCCGGCCGCCGCGCCCCGTCCCACCTGCAGTCTGATTACAATCATGCAATATGTATGTCTGTGTGCTGGAGAACTTTTACCTAAACAAGCTCGTATACAACAAGGATTTTGTACCCTGCCCGCCTCCTTGGCCCGAGGAAGAAGTTCCTTTCTCCCAAGTTGTTATACTTAGCATGTGTTCGTGCATTCACTTTATCGACCAACTAATTACGCCACAAGTAAAAAAGTTTTATTAAAAAGCCTCGGCCCAATCCCAGGCCCTGCTGTTGCTCGAGTGCGCCAGCTGCTATTCGCATAAGAAGTTCTGACTGACCCATTCAGGCATGTGTATATGCATGGCATACTTTCCGGGCACTTTACAAGCAACACGCATCCGTCGGCCGCTCCTCGCTGCTCCTCCAAATCAGGTGTTAAGTGAAACACGGCTAGCAGTTTGCTTTTGCCCTAGCCTGGCCCTGCCCCCAAGCAGACCCGAATGAAAGCTGCTGGCATAAAAGGAAATACTAATCTATATCAGATGCAGTTTCGGACAAAACAAAAAGCAACCAAAAAAGAAAAATGGGAAACGAAGAAGAATGAAAAGGACACTGGTAGCACTTGCTGCACAAGAAACAGTACAGCAAAAACTGGGAAACTAGGTTGAACTTGTCGAAGCATGTTGTCAGCGCACATCAGGCTTTAAATTGTACTCATGTCTCTGGCCCATGCCATGCCATGCTTCTGTCCCTGGCAGCTTATTCCGCAGGAGCTGAAACTTAAGTCGCCGTTGAGTTGTGTTCAGGGAACAGAATTTGCTTAGCCTTATCCCGTCTCCCCCCTCCGCCCCAAGCCTGTAAAGTGACCATTGTAAAGCGAAATTATGCTGGGAGTTGACTTTGGTTTGATGATGCATGGAACAAACAGTATTGTGTGAAGTGGATGAATGGCAAAGTAATCCCTCTTCTGTTTACGTTTAACTATTGCCTAGCAAGTGGGCGTCTCTATTTATTTTTAAAGCGATGTCAAATTGAAATTGTATGTAAGATGTTACGGAGAACCTATCAGAGATTGACATATTCAATAAGGCAAGGACTTGGTAAAATTATGAATGGAAGTGAAAATGGATTACCTATCTGGCCCACCAGATTTACAAATGAGTGTTGAGAATTAGTTTTAGCTTATTTTAGTGAACATAGCAAGTTGATCAGTTGGTCACTTATTTCAGGGGTTTCAAAGATTGAGTAACGTATGCTAAGCGTCAAAATTCGAGTACTGAGGAACGAAAACCAAACAAATTTCGAAATAAATAAATAATAGTTTGGAATTTATAAAACAACCTTTCTTATATTTAATAAGTAAGTGAGTTTAGCTGGCTCAAGGTCCCAAAAAGTGGCGTTTGTTCAGAACTGTAAACAACTTATGCATTGATACTGCATTGCCTATACAGTACTGTTTCACAAACTTTCCAGTTTCCTCATGATTAGGCTTCGCTGCTGACTGCCGGTTCCCTGCAGTCTCTCCATGCCAGCATTACTTTAGGCAGTTGCAGTCATCTTTTTTTGCAGTTTACAATAGTGGAAAAAAACTCAATTTTTTGGGTCTTAAATACTGGGTATCGAGTACTGAGTATCACGTATCGACAAAGAACAAGTAAGAAAGTCGGTCAAGCCCGACTTGGTACCAGAGAACAGCAACGAGCCGCCACGAGTACAAATGGTGGAAGACGACGAAAACTTGTTACACTGTCTTTTAAGGTCTGACGAGGCCCATTTCAACTTAAAGCGCAGTGTCCACTCGACACGAAATGGCTGCGAAATGAAAAGAGTCCTATTCCCGCCCCTAAACCCCCTCCCCCTCCTCTTTTTGGGGGGCGGGTTCTGCTGTCGTGCTGATAAAAAAAATTGATGCGTCAATTTTCCGCGTCGCAATTCCATATCCTGTGTCCACTAGACACGGAAAAAAACCACGTATTGCCACTACGTTCTGTTACCAATTACGTAGCGAGTAAAGTGCTGTTAACGCCTCATTTTGCGTGGAATTATGAAAAGAACGATTCGTACTGATGTTTCGCACGGAATTGAACACGGAATTGGACAAAATGAGCGCGCCAAAAAAAGATTCTGGCAGAAAGCGGCGATTACAGGCATTTTCAAATGTTGATAAAATTAATTTAATAAGCGCTGTAAAAGCTAAGAGCGAGTTGTGGGAATTGGCAGACGAGAGGCACTCGGATTCCACCGCAACGCGGCCTGGATGTGGATCAATGGGAAGCTTGACAACGGCGGTAAGTCATGCAGCTATATATTGAAACATTATTTATAATTAAATATTTATATTTCAAGTGATGGAATGCATGGTTGCCTGGGTAGCGCTGAAGGACAGCAACCGGTGCCACACCAAAATGCCATCTGCAAAGCGGTTCCTGAAAGGTAGCGCAGGTGGCGTTCCATTGGACTCGCCTTCCTTGGCGGAGTCCAGTGCCATTGATTGGGAGATCGCTAGTGCAATGTCTTTTCTGCCGAACACATCAACAATGCGGAAGTAAGTTAAATAAATTAAACATTTACCGTATGTTCTATTCTTTGCAGGACGTTATATTCGGAACGCGATCCAAGTGAGCCGAGCACACCCGTTTCGATTTGCAACCTATCGCTTCCACACTCGATGGTTAAGGAAGTGTTCAACTTTGATGATGATGGGGCTGCTCCGAAGTCGCGCTCGAATGATGTTGAGACTAGGACGGATTCGATATACCAATATGTAAGTTAAACAGATAATTGTTGTGTGGATTTGTGACATGGTTAATCTCGTTTCAGAAGCACACCAGTTGCCAAGAAGATGGCGTCTGCCATCGAGAGCTTGGGTGGCCACAAAAACCGCATAGCCGAAGGTCAATCTATGCAACAGGGTCTGAAGCACATAGATATGCTACCCTTTTGGGACACCATTGTGAAATATTACTAAGTATTATCGTCATTCAAGTGGAGGTCCCTGCGCTAGAAGTGATAGAAGACATATTGATATGAAGAAATAGTTTGTTTTTATTAACTAACAAAAATATATTAAAAATAGACCATAAACTATGTTTTATGCGAATTCTGCATTATTTAGCATCATTAATTAATCGACTTCACTTTGATAAAAATCATAGCATTTAATTTGTTTTGATTCCCAACAGTTTATTTAAATCTTAGCGCCACAACAGTGCAAGGTTACTTCGAAACTATTATCGACAGCAAAGTATCAGTTATCGTGTTAATAGCAGCTGCTTAGCAGACTCTGTTAAGAATCTAAGAAACATCGTCTTTTTCACATGTAATTTTCCGTGTCGAGTGGACACTGCGCTTAAACGGCAACAAATTATCGAATATGGAGTGCTTCCAACCGACAGATACTCCATGCGGTGTGCAGTTTCATCACGCTGCATTGTCGGGCCCTACTTCTTCGAAAAAAACGGTCACACCATTACTGTTACTGGATACCGTTACTTGAGCATGTTGAGACTGTTTTTCTATCCAAAATAACGCCGAAAGAGAATTGCTTTCAACTCAGTGTGGTTTCAGCAACATGGTGCAACTCCTCACATAGCTCAGTCAGATATGACAGAATTGCTACGAAAATTGCCCAATAAGCTGATATCCAGAAACTCCACATTCCGTTGGCCCCCCAGGTCGTCTGACCTTACAGCACCTGACTTTTTCTTGACAGGAAGTCTACAAAACAAAACCGAAAAATTTGAATGCACTAAAGCAATCCATTCGAGCTATATTCAATCAAATTAAATGAGCTTTAACATGAATAAAGGAAGAATGAATTCCATACACTGAAAAGAAAGGTGAGTTTCATCAGCCACCCTGTATTTTGATGTTTTCTACATTGAGTTAGATTTGCCAGCCCTGGTAGCATTTTTTGTATATTTTTGTTAACTCGCGTTGGTTTGCGAAGTCGGTTTGATTGGTTTGCGTTTTGGTTTTAGTTGATTTGCAAACATCTCTTAATAAAATACGAGAGTTGAAACCAACCGAAAGAGATTTCTGGAACAACGAGAATTGATTTTGGGTTGGAATTTGGTTGAAAGAGATTTCTGGGACAACTCCAAATCTCTTTCCAAGTTGAAATGGTCCGGTTAGGGATCTGGTTCATGATGTTCTAAATAAAATACTATCGATGGACCCAAATAAACCGTACAGGTCTTGCTGCCTTGAACAGAAGCGCATTGTAGCCGAGTGTGTCTTTTTACCTGTATCCCCATATAAGTACAAAACCTTTTCTGTTACCTGACTTAAACTATTTATTTAAGTTCTAGTGACATTTACTTCTGTGCATTACAAATATCTGGACACAATTATAATAGCCCTTTGTCAATTCCGTCATAGACCTTTTTTTTGTCTTTTTTTTTTTTTTTGTTGAAGAAAAGGACAGTAGCTATTCTAGCCAATTAGTCTGTCAGCACCTTTTCTTTTGATGGCCCCTTAAACGTTAGGTAGGGTGGTCGTTGCCAGTGGCAAAAGCAGGCAATGTTTTTATTGCTTGGGGTTGCATCGCTTTGTTTGCAGAGATGGTGGTCCTAAGCTCAACCTACTTTCAATCTGCACATCTATCAAATTAATTGGGCCAAAGCCAAGCTTCTCTCCTTCCCTTGGCTTGTAGGTTTTTAATTTTAGCAAAATAATCCAACGCCGCGTCCGAACGACAAACTTTGGAAAGCATCATCATGGTTAATTATTTTCAAAGCTGACTTCTGACAGTGGGCACCTGTTGTTAAAAAGTTTTTTAGGAGAGACTTTTTATTAGATGTGATTCAGCGACAACTTATAATTATAAGCAAATTATTATATTAAGTATACAAGGCCGTTCAGCTATAATTTGAAATACCTAGTTTGTTTTTGTTTTTTTTTATATTTTACCTAAATTTTACTTTTTGTGTTCACTTTATGAAAAACAAGACAGAAAGTCGGTCAAGCCCGACTACAACATACTCTGTACCTGTGAAGTGCTGCTCATAACCGTTGCGACCGATGCTGCCCATAATTGTTTGTTTTCCTTATAACTCGACAACCGTTCATCCGATCTTTACCATTCCTTTGGCGGATCGATAAATAATCCTGACTGCTAAATATAGCCAGAAGGAACAAACTTTCTATCAATAAAACTATGGGAGAAATGACGATTTTTTCAATTTGAATTTACAGAGCAGATTGGATTTGGAATGGTAAGACCCAACTTTTTACATTCTTTTTAATTTGAAATCTATACTCGGGGCCCTTGGACAATATTTATGGGGGAATGCCGTCTCAACGCGTTGCGCCATCGCACACGCCAAAGATACTACTTATATTGAATTCAATCTGGTAGTAGTAGTAGTATTGTTTATTAAATGGCTTGGCATTTTCAACTAATATAAACATAGAAGTTATTATAAAGAACTTGGATCGAAAAATCGAAAACTTTTTTAAATTTTGTTTACATTAAACACTCAGCATCGGAACTGTTTACAAAATATTTATCTACTTAAATGCATTATAAAGAAGCTCCTAGGCCGGAGTACAGATCTCAGTCGTGCCAAGGGTCCTCTTAAAAGAAATTTGTAAATAAGGTCTGAGACACCTGAGGGTTATGGCTTTTGGGATATCAATCTCCAAGTTATGAAGTCAATAGAGAGAAAGTACGGTCTCCCCAACTTCCCTGGCACGGGCGGGATGGTATCCTCGCCCCCGATATCCTTCACGCACGAGACCACTGGCCCAACTCTTTAGGCACATGGGGCTTGAGAATAGACGGATACCTGCAGCGGGAAGTAATCTTCGTCTGAAGGAAGGGTAGGTGGTTGAGAAGGAGTGAGAGCGGGAAGGAATTCCGACTTTTGCAAGGGTAGAGGCGAATACAATAATCAACCAAATCAACCAAAAATACAACTGCACATCACCTGCATACAAGTGGACATTAGACTTCATATCTGACAGGTTATTGACATATAACGAGAAAAGAAGTGGACCAAGGACTGCTCCCTGGGGGACACCACGCTTAAGGTACAAAGTGGACGATATCTTTGACCCTGAAACCACAGCCTGTCGTCGATCGCCTAGGTAAGATTTGATAAGTTTTATGGCAGTACTGGGGAAATTATACAATCTGTAAAGATTCACACTGAAGCTAAGTTCACACGGGCAAATTAATTTACACAAACTGTCATGGCAGAGTTTGTTGGATTTGTGTTTGAATTTGTCTAGGTGTTCAAACGTACGCGTAGTTTGCAAATAAATTTGTCGGAGCTTCGAAAGTTTGCATTGAATTTGGCTTAGTGTTCATACTCACAAAATTGGCTTGCAAAAATTTTGTGTTTCCCCACAAACCAATTGGTAGCATCTGTCAAATAATCGACTTAGTGCGATATAAAATATCGGGCTAATCGCAATCACTATCGCTTAATATTTTTGCCAAAACAGACATGGGCAAAGCTATAAGTAAAAGAAATTGTTAACTATTTGCCTTGGCGCTGCATCGATGCATGCCCTAACTTCTCTGCAAAAAACAACCGTAAAATATAACGCAGAGAATGGGTGACACCGCGGGTAAAGCGAAGGGAAACCAAAGGATGTAGCTTAAAACTAATTTATATATTTTTATTTGCACCAATCAGTCCCAAAAAGGTCACGCCAATGCGCAACTCTATCCCTGCAGCAAGTAGTCTGAATCGTTTGGGTTATTAAACAATGCAGCCTTGAAGATTTTACAATTATGGAAGTCTTATCCAAATTAAATATAAAAATAGGGGACAGTTAACTTCGGCTCGGCCGAAGTTTTGTATACCCTTGCAGCTTCCATTGAAAAGAAAAAAGTTTTTCTAAGACTACTTTTTGGACATTACTTTTCTATGGGATCTATACTATAAAGATGTCTGATTTCAATTAAACTTGGGAAAATCATGGAAAAGCATAATACACTGTTAATTACGAAATTTGGAGGCGATCCCATTTAAAACAAAAAGTTTTTCTCACTAGAACTTCTTTTTTCGACCGATCATTCATACTGCAGCTATATGCTATAGTCATCCGATTTTGATAAAACTTTGTAGAAATGTGTCCAAGTAAATAAAATAAGTTTGCCATACTTTTCATGAGCGACCGATCGTTCCGGGGCAGCACGATCAAACTTTATTGTGTAAAAGTATATAACCATTGTAGTATTAATTAAGTGTATGCCAATGATAAGGACGTTTTCATTAAAAAACAAAAAAGTTTTTCCTCACTAGAACTAGTTTTTCGACCGATCGTTCCTATGGGAGCTATATGCTATAGTCATCCGATTTCGACCAAACTTTGTAGAATTGTGTAAAAGTATATAAATTAAGTGTATGCCAATGATAAGGACGTTTTCATTAAAAACAAAAAAGTTTTCCTCACTAGAACTAGTTTTTCGACCGATCGTTCCTATGGCAGCTATATGCTATAGTCATCCGATTTCGACCAAACTTAGTGAAATCATGGAAAGTGATAGTAAACTAAGAAATACGCACTTTGGAGGCGATTCCATTAAAAACAAAAAAGTTTTTCTCTTTAAGACTAGTTTTTTAACCGATCGTTCCTATGGCAGCTATATGCTATAGTCATCCGATCCGGCCGGTTCCGACAAATGTGCAGCGTATTTGTACCAAAAGACTTCGTGCAAAGTTTGGTGAGGATAGCTTTAAAACTGACGGAGGAGATAGCATAGAAACAGACAGACGGACAGACGGACAAGGGCTAAATCAACTCAGCTCGTCATGCTGATCAAGAATATATATACTTTATGTGGTCGGAGATGCTTCCTTCAATGCGTTACAAACATCCGCAAAATAGGTTACGAACGTTATTGCACTTAAAATTACTCAGACAAGCATCACAAGTTTGCTATAGTTTGATTTAACATTTGCCTTGTAAGAAAAAACTCAGCAAAAACGATAACAGTTTGCAAGAGAGTGCTCACATTGTGTTCAGACAGCACGCAAATTTGTCGAAAACTTGTCTTGGCAAACCGTTTGACACAAGCGTTTGGCTGCAAACTAATTTGGCGTTCAGACACACGTCAATCTAATTTTGCCCGTGTAAACTTAGCTTGACACACACACATAAAGCTTAACCTAGTATCTTAGTAGATTGCAAAAAAATTTAAGTTGAGATCATTAATGTCGGCAGTTATTTTGCTTTGACATTTTTGTTTGCCAATCCCAAACTTGCTGAGCTCACTTCATGTTTGTCCAGAATAATATGATTGTTTAGCACTCCTAATAAATTTAGTCACAGCTATTCTTAATAATTTAAGTCGACGATGATGCTCCTCAGTTTTGTATCTCTTCCATTTTTTGCCGCCTGTATTCAGATTACATTTTAGAAAATTTTAGTTAGTTGGTTCCCCAATTTTGCGAAGTTTTCACTAGCTTAAGTCAGTTTCGAAATGAGAATCGTTTCTAAGCCGGATCAGTTTACAGCACAACTGATTTCTTAAGGTACTTCGAAACCTGATGAATGAGTGAGAAATTAATATAAGAATTGTTTTTACAATTCAATTACCTTCAACATTTTCCAACTCAGATAAAGGAATTCGCACTTTTCGAACTTTGTCAAAGCGCAAGCAGTGCAAATTTCCCAGAACAAGGAGCAGTGTGATTCTCTTTGCCCTTAGCGGAAATAAGCCAAGGCATGCGCTCAGCTAAATTGTCCACTGTTAAGGCTCTGTGAATGCTCTGCTAACGGTTGAGGCGTATAAATGCTGCAACCAAGTCCGGAACGTAAAACAGTCTGCGGGCGAACGTTGTCGTTGTCGTGTCAGGGGCATTGGCAACGGGGCTATTGTCGTTGTTCGTGTGCTCGAACGTGTCAGACAGTCGTCAGTCGACAGTCGAAGTGTGGGAGTGGCAGTGGCAACGTGTTTCCGTTATCGTCACCGTCACCTGGCGTGAGTGCGAAGTGTCAGGACAGGGACACAGGAACGATGAGACAATTAAGAACGAATACCCATAATTATGCGAGAATACAAATTGTGGGGCTGCATAATTGAATGGAAATGCAATTTGTGGTCGACAAGTCAAGCCAAGAAAGTGCCATGGTCAGTGTCAAGCCGCTGGTGCGAGTGAATCGAGAAGAAAAGGAATTCTATTTTTTTTGTGTTTTTGCTGTGCGAGTAGTTGTGGTTGGTGCCAGAGCCGCATCAAAGGCCAAAACGGAAACCCCCAAATGCAAACAAGCCAACAAAGAAGCGGCGACAACATAAGCAAATAATCACATTAAACAAGTTGAGGCAGTGCCAAAGCAAACAATAGATACGCGCCAACGCCAAACGGTGAAGACTTGGAGGCTACTGAAACCGAAACCGAGACTGAAACTGGCCCTGGAGCCTGCTCCTCAGCTGAGCGCCTTAGCCAGGGCCTGGTGGCATGTAGATGGGGAAATGCTGATGTACTTTTTGAATTTTTGATTGCCCTCTGCCTTTCATTTTGTTTTTTTTTTCGATTTGCACATGGCATAAAAAATTCAAAAGCTTCATTGAAATTAACAGCGCTTCCCTTGATTTTAATAACAAAAAAAAAACTAATAATAAAATGAGAGATGAAAATATGAAAAGAACAAGAAATTAAATTGTGAACTCAAGAAATAAAAGTAAAAATTACAAAAGGAATAAAATCGCCCAACGAATGCTGATGGGAAAAAACAAAACCGGAAAAAGTAAGTTGATTGGAATCTTCTTTTGGGTAATGGTAATCTTGTCCATCTGAAGCCATTATGGCATAAAGGGACACACATCTTAAGGCTTCTTCGAAATTGTACAATCTTGAGGTACGCAACTGAAAGAACGGGCAACGAATGGATTTTGGGCAAAGATCAGATTCGAAACTTAAAGGAAATTTCAAAAAGAGCTGCAAGGGAAATTTCCTTTAAGGGTAGGATAAGGAATTTTCTCTTCGGACTACGCTGATTTCGATTCACTTTCTCTACTTTTGGATATTGATTGGAGGCGATTCTATTTAAAACAAAAAAGTTTTTCTCACTAGAACTTGATTTTGTACTGCAGCTATATGCTATAGTCATCCGATTTTGACAAGACTTTGGAAAAATAAGTAAAAGTATATAAAATAAGTATATGCCAATAATAAGGAAGTTTCCATTAAAAACCAAAAAGTCCGACCGATCGTTCCTATGACAGCTATATGTTATAGTCATCCGATCCAGCCGGTTCCGACAAATGTGCAGCGTATATGTACCAAAAGATTTCGTGCAAAGTTTGACGGAGGAGATAGCAGTTCGTCATGCTGATCAAGAATATATATACTTTTTGTGTTCGGACATGCTTCGTTCTTTGCGTTACAAACATCCGGACAATTTTATAATACACAGAAAACAAAAAATTCGAGATATTCGGGATTAAATCAATCCCAAACGATGTCAGAAGTCGGTCAATCCCGGATTTTTTCATTCCAAGTACGAACAGGATTGACTTGATCTCGGATTTTTCAATCCCGGAATTCTCGTCTTGATCCCGAATGAAGACCACATGGGATTGTTATCCGAACTCGTCTTGATCCTTTAGTGGAATACAATCAAGAATGCCCGATATTGACTTAAGCTTGAAATTCGTACTTGATTTGATCTAGAAATCGGCTAAGAGCAAGTTTGGTCGAGATTAAATTGAGATCGATAATTAAACTACACTTAATCCGAAAAAGGTTTGGTCCAAAAACTACAGAGATTGATTTGTGCTCGAAATTCGTATTTGATTTGATCTATAAGTCGGCTTGATGCAAGTTTGCACCTGATTAAATTGACCTCGATATTCGAACTGCACTTAATCCCACAAAGGGATTGCTTCATAAATGACTGAAATTGAAGTTATCTCTTAATTATACCCTGTACCCATTAAAAATGGGTAAAATGGGATCATGAAGTCATTGGGCGTATTCAGCAGATAAATCCGATTTACGATTTCTGATTTATGATTGCCGATTTTACCTGCTGAATACAGTGATTGCCGATTGCGATTGATAAATTTGACGAACATGATTGCTGAGATGGAATCATATAAAATGTATGATTGGTGAGACCGTTTACCGATTTCACGGCCAACTGTTTACCCCAAAACTAAAAATAAACTGACAGCTCTCAAAAATTGTGCATAAAATGAGTTGTGAAAACATGAATTTAATTGGGACGGTCTTTTGTGAGGATGAATTTAATAAGGGTATAATTGCTGATCTGTTCAATGAGTAACCCATTCGTAGCCGCCATTGGGGCAATCGAAAAATCAAAATGAATCGCCTTCGCTCTAAATCATTTTACGAGGAAACAGTTCCCAGGTACAGAATGGACCATTTCAAGGCGCATTTTAGGATGTCACGCACAACTTTTGAGGTTCATATATGAAATATGTTTTATGCATGATAATAGAATTCTGTTAACTTTGCGTTTTCCTGGAACTTCTTGGAGTAACAGCAAATGCAACGGCACTAACAGAGAATGAAACAATTGCAAATGTATGTTTTTCAAAGAAGATGCTATTTTCAATTTGGCTGCTAAGTAAGCAGGAATCTTTCTCGTCTGTTGGCGATCGATTCGACATTCCAACAAGTTCAGGCCACCGAATATTTTACAACATAACAGGGACTCTATCGAGGCTAATGCCTACATATGTGAATTGGCCAAATGACTCACAGCAAGCTTTTACTGCACAAATATTTAAACAAAAATCGCGTGGAATCCCAGGAGCGATTGCGGCAATTGATGCGTGCCATATATCTATTAAGCAACCTGTAGGAAACGCCGCAGATTACTACAACAGAAAGCAAGGTCAATCGGTTATTCTTCAAGGCGTATGTTCCGAAAGTTCTGCCTGTTGTCCTTATACGAGGTGTGTTCAAAAAGTATCGCGAATTTTGAATTTTCGCGGGTTACGTATATTCGAATTTCGATTTTTTTGTGGCGTTATGTTGGTACTCATGTCTCTCACTTATGCCGACAACTCTTATTTTTCAGCTGCTTTGTTTGCACGTGTTTTGGATCGTCTTCGATTTTTACCTATTCAAAAAAATGGATCAAAAACAGTAGTCAAATTTGGTGTAACAAACGTAATGCGCGATTCAGTTCGGACATTTATACATATACGGAGAAAGCTATAAGCACCGTTTATTTTAAAATCACTTGCCTTGATTCGATTTTTATCAAAGATTTGGATAAAGTGAAAGTCGTAACATAATTGTCAATTGCAAATTCTCAATGCATTTCAATGGAAAATGTCGCGTCGGCCAAGGCTCCAAAAAAGTCGCCGCAAGAAACAAAATGTATTACACAGTTATTTTGTTGCCGGGGTGTGGTAGCTCATGAAGTGCCCCTACACAGGCAATAAATCCATAAATATTCCCTGCAATTTCCGCAATTTGCGCGAAGTAATCCCCAGACGCGACCTCAATCACAAAATCACAACATAGTCCCAATGGTGCTCGCAGCCACATGTATTTGAAGTTTGAAGATTAGTGAATTTCCATTGTATTGTATAAATGTTTCTAATAATGATACCTTTCACAATGTATCTGATAGATTTTCACGAATAATACGCGATATTTTTGCACACATTTTTTGTTTATATCTTTCATAAAAAACTAGGTAATATTAATCAGTATTAATGCAAAGTCGTGAGACTCTTTTTAATAACTATGTTGACCTTTTTTAATCGCTTCAGTATAGCTTTTCTAAGCTTTTTCGTAAACTTTTATTCAGAAAGTATTTTATAGACTTTTTTGACAATGTCCTTGGTGATCATGTACTTTCGTGAGTCCTGGCTTCTCCTCATCAAAAATCGGTTATAAACTAAAAGCAACTTTGCTTCTTCTGGCTTATTTCATAGCATGTTTTTTCGCATTTAGCACCGATATTGCACTTTTTCCCATAAATGCGCAACACATGTGACAGAAATGCCCGTAAGCTGGTCGATAAATGAGTGTGAAATGTTCTACATATTTAAAAACTTTACATATGCAATGCTTGCCAACGGGCTTTGTGTCGATGTGCATAGATGCTGCGGTTCTGCGAAAGCATAAAAACTAAATATTATTTCAATTATTCGTACTTCAATGCGGAAAAATAACTTAAAAGGCAGCTGCTCGCTTGGGGCCACAAGTCGTATGAGTAATCAACTTTGAAGTTGCCATGAAGCCATTAAAGTTTCAAATTATGTATTCGAAGCGACTGCTGACGTTTTGATAACTCAAAAATTCCATACTTGTATCTCTTCCCGCCACTCCCCACCTCCTCCGATTGTGGGCAATGAGTTGTAAAATTTGCACTCTTCAGCAGTTCCTACTTGAACTTGTAGTCGATGACTTAACAGTATAACGTATATAACCTTCACACAATGTTTAAAGCCTCCAAGTTACTCAAAGAAGGCCACTTTTTGTTTGCCTTGTTAACTTTCCTAAAGGGTTTAAGCCATCTAATTCTGTTTGTGCAGCTTGGTGCGATATTTAGCAGCTACTTTGATGACTTTTTTCCAGGTTTTCAATTGGCATACCTGTGGTCCCCAAAATGGAGGGGGTGGCAAAGACTGAGAAGTGAAAACGCTAAGATGAGATTTAACAAACATTGATAGCGATTTTGCTTTTATGCGACTGAATGAATTGGCAACGAATGCTGTGAACGTACCACATGCTGTCGGATTGTGGACACCATGCGACTGAGAGCAGAGGAAGCAAATAATATTGCCAATTGCAAAGTTTGAAGACAAAACTGTTTTGTTTTTTTTTTTTGTTCGATTTCGTTCAACAATGCTGATAAGCGAAATAAAATCTATATAGTTCTTATGAAATAGTTTTACTGACTGACTCACTGATTGGCTTTCTAGGCTGAGCCTAAACAGTCAAAGCTAGAAAAGCTATAATTTGTGGTGAACTTGAAGGAAATTGCCCGGAAAACTTTGTATGCGGAATATTTTTATTTTATTTCAGTGTTTAAATTGCTTCAGTCGAAGCAGCAAAAGTCGCAAAATTTTTACTTTTTCCATCTTGAACTTTTTTCAACTGTTCAATGTGAATTGTTGCTTTTGCCTTTGCTTCTGAGAAAAATCAGAAGTCGCTGTCGAAGCAAGCACACAAAATGATTTCTGACAAAGAGCAAAAACCGCCAGTAGTTGTCGGTTAACGTGTTCTTTGCTTTTTGCTTTTCGCTGCTTGCGATCAGCAGATCAAGTCGGAGCTGCTGCTTCGTGTCAGCCACGGCAGCAGCAGCAGCAAGCACTCTGCTTTGAAATTTGCTTCGACAGCGACTCCTGATTTTTCACAGAAGCAGCAGTAAGTCAAAAGCAGAGGAAATGAAACTTATTGCAGTTTTTTAAACACTGTTTTATTCGATCAACTTCAAAACCGTTTCGCCCGGGTCCTTTTGCATTGTTAGAATATGATTCTAATGAAATCGTTTATAAGCAAGTATCAACTGGCTGCAAATCGATATTAACCGTTTTACATTGGGGAAAACTACGATTTTCTTGCCCATACACCAAAATTCCAGCTCAAAACTTAATTAAACTCTGAGATTTTTAAAACGTGGAACACTTTCATTATTAATATAAAACCAATTTTCCAATCGAAAGGTGTAGATCTTAACCACTTTTAAACCGTTTTTAGACGCTTTAGCACCTGTTCACTTAATACATAGCCCATAAGGGACACAATATACATACTAACTGAACTAATTTTTATTATTAACTAGCTGACCCGGCAGACGTTGTTCTGCCTTCCCCTATTATAAAAAAAAACAGAGGAAATAATTGTTTTTAGTGCATTTTGCAATTGTTAATTTTTTTTTAATTGACTCATTCAATTCCGATGCACGGGCTCTCGCATGCAGTTCTCGGTCGGCTTCCATTCTTGCTTCTTGTTGCTCGTTCGCTTCCGATCAGAGGTCGCAACCAACGGACCTCTCTTTGGAGTTCTCACAAAAAAATCGGTTTCGTGCGGCGCATTGACAAAGAGGGATGGAAGCAACCTTTAACAGCGCTGTCTGTTTTTTTTCGGTAGTGAGACGAGAGAAGCACATTTGTCTTTGCTTTTTCGCTCTTGGTCTTTTGCCGACCGTTTTGGATAGACCGCTTGCCGAAAAGGTCTTTTTTGTGTGTAAGGACTTGTGCTCTCACTCAGTGCGTGCTTACATCTTGATGTGAATTGATCTCGATTAAATTAAAAGTTAAGTTAAGTCAACAAAATATAAACTCATTGTTAGTTGTTAAGCTTAATTCATGAAAATGTACATATGAATAATATATGTATGTACATTGTACAATTTAACTACGTAAATTATTTGAAAGATACACCTGAGGTGCACTAAATATAATTTCTATAAAGGTATTTTACTTAGCTCTTAGTAAAAGTAATCATGATCAAATAATTAAATGCATATGTACATGTGCCTCACATTTAATTTTGTTTACACATTTCGTGCATAAATACGTATGCATGCGCAACAACAAAACTTTTGTTTATGCATTCGCTCTCTCAGTCTCTCTCACACTGATACTCTCTGATCGCACCAGAGACTGCTCTCGCAACCTTTTCACAATAACATATTGATGTGAGGGGATTTAAATAACTCACACTTTGGGATCGTTTGACTAAAAATGGGCCTGTTATTGGGTTGATGGCAGACCGACCAGCCTGATTGTACAACAACAGCCGCTTAACAGCGAGCGCAAAAGGTTGAGGGAAGAACTAAGCCCTTTTTTTCGGTTGCGGTCGTGAGCAGAGCAGTCTGAAAACATGGGTTGAGAGTTATTTACGTGCTATGCTTCCGATGAACGGACTCTCGCATGTATTTCTCGGTCAGTTTTCAATCTTGCATCTCGTTGCTCGTTTGTCTTAGAAGCTCGTTTTGCCTTTTTCTTTTGTGCTTGAGACGTAGAAACACACAAAAATGGATTGATATGATTGAATTTATAAATGTTGAGCGTTGATCAGAAATTAATATTTCAAATTTTTTCGACAAAAAAGACACACTTTCACTCTATGAGACAGACTTTCAGGCAGACTTCATTATTAGATTATATCCCTTTTCATTTATGCACTTATGGTTGGGAATCCAATGAAAAATCACGCCCGATCTTAACCTCAATTTACCCGTCTTCATGATAATCTAAACTCATATGAAAATTTTGCGAATTTCCCAACAATTAGACCGTTTTATCCTACTAACCCGTCTACAATTGCCGTCTATCAAGTCTTACATATTTTGTGGTGTTGTTGTTTAGAGCTTTAAGGTGGTCGTGTAGGGGGATTGGGAATACTAAGTATTGAGTACTATGAATTGAATACTGATTATCTAGTACTTAGTATCGAGTACTTAGCATCGGTTGCTGAGTACCAAATACAAAGTATCGAGTACTAGTATCGAGTACTTAGTATTGAGTACTAAGTATTGAGGTCTTAGAATCAAGAATTGAGTATCAAATATTGTGTTTCGAGTAATTGGTATCGAGTACTTAGTATCAAGCACTAAGATTGTAAATTAAGAATTACGAAGTTGATATTGTAGCTTTAAAACTGACGGAGGAGATAGCATAGAAACAGACAGACGAACGGGCAGACAGATAGGGCTAAATCAGCTCAGCTCGTTATGCTGATCAAGAATATATATACTTTATGTGGTCGGAGATGCTTTCTTCAATGCGTTACAAACATCCGGACAATTTTATAATACCCTCGGCACCCTTGCTCTAGATTATGGCCATGTGGATCCGCTCTTTGTGAAAGACCCTTTAATGGAAGTGCTAGCAATTAGTAGCCTATTTGATACGACTTCTTATCTGTGCACACTTGTTATAAAGTAGTACTCGTAAAGGTTTTGTTACACGGTTTATTGGTCATAAACGGGGGTGACACCTCTTCCAACCACATTCCAACCGAAAACCAATACTTAGGTGCCACAGAAACCTCTCGTATTTTGTTAGGATATGTTGGCAAAACAACCAATACACAAAGTGGCCGGGTGGCTCAGCGGCTAGTGTGCGCTACCGCTGTGCAAGACGTTGTGGGTTCGATCCCGCTTCGGAACATCTAATGAAAAGTTTTTTCTTTGAATAAACTTTACACCCGGTCACCCCTCTCTGCTGTTGGCGCCAGCTTTGTAGTAATTAGCCACACAAAAGCTTCTCAAACTGCCGTTCGGATTCGGCTTTAAACTGTAGGTCGCTTTCTCTTGTGCGAAAATTAGAAGCGCACAAGCCAAGAGATTGAGAGAGCCAGCTCGGTCAGCATTTTAATTACGCTCGGCTCTTTGTTGTCAAGACATTTTTTATTTTTTTCAACCAATACACAAACCAACCAAAATCGACTTCACGAACCTTCGCGATTTAGCACTGTTTTTGTAGTTGGACCATAATCTTATACACACACCTTTTAACTCGACTTTCGAAAAAAGAAAACGAAATCTCTCGAAGTTCTGTGGAACCGACGGATTTTTTGAGAGATTTGCAAACCAACCGACGGCAAAATTTCTAGATTTCTGTGTCACCACCGAAAATGAAAACGAATGAACTTTTTTTCAAAACTTTCAAGTTGTTTTTATTCGGTCACTCAAGGCTAAAAATCGTATAAAAACTTATTCGAAAAGGCCGCCCCAGCAACGCCGAAGTCTCTCTGGCCACTCAACGATCGCAGTGCGCATCTCATGCAGTGGGAAATTTTTCACTACTGGGACAAGGGCGCGCATCAAAGACTCAATATTTGGGTGTCGAGTAGGGCAAGCCATAGCCTGGAGCACGGACAACAGTTTGTAGTTCAATGGATTCAGGTCTGGGCTACCAGCAGGCCAATCATCCGAAGAAATTATGTTTTTAAGCCATGTTTGATTCACTTTTGCCTTGTGAGCTGGAACAGTGTCTTGATGAAAGGTCCACGGCTTGTTTGCAAATAATGTCGTGTTGAGAGGCTTCACAACCTTTTCCAAAACGTCGCATTGATACACTTTCGCCGAAGTTTTGACTCCTTTTTCACAAAAGTGGAGCTTGGTGACCCCATCAAAGGCGACTCCCTACCAAACCATCACCTAAGATGGTGATCTCTCTAAACTCTCGGAATGAGTTCGTACGCTTGTTTTGATGACACAGCATACACTCTATCTATGCTACAGTTTTCTCTTCAGTAAACAGAATTCGTCTGAGGGCATTGTTCGCGCACTGGTGACACAATGCTTTCGATATTGTCTTGCGTTTTTGTTTTTCAATGCTGTTGTGAGCAAGTGGCCGGTGTGTCTCTTGTGTGCAAGTCGAAACTGTGTGCAACTCTCACTAAAGTAGAAATCAGCCTCAAAAAAAACCATTTCTAAGTCTTAATTTGCTTCGATTTCAAAATTCATTTCCTTTTAACAATCAGCCCATAAGCCTATTACAGTTCTTAAGTCAAGGTTTTGTTTTTTTTTTATTCTGTCTCTCTTGATTTACTTGAAAACTTATTTCTGTCCACTGGGTCTTAGACCACACCCCAACCAAGGCTATTTTTATGCCTCGCTATGCCTCGGTTCTTTGCATTTTCCGCCAATCAATTATAAAAATTATTGAAAACATACACAAGACGAAAATGGCGAAGAGCGAACGAACAAATATAAATATTAATTTCGAAACGAAATTAAATTCCCAAAGAACGATTTTGATTGACTTAAAGCCTGTTGAAGCAGGCAACGAACCGAAATGCATTGATCGATATTATATTTCAATTTAATTGATATTTTAGGTGCACAAAGTGGACATTTTCAAGCAATTGGCAATCGTTTGCCAACGAACACCAGAGCCCTTTGTCAAATTGTGGCATTTTGGTTATTGTTCAAAGGGGTGTGTCGCATTGCACTTAGTAGGTCAGCTGAAGTTCCCATCATTTGTGCATACATATATGCAAATTGAAAAACATTTTTCATATGCAAGCATAAAAAAAAGAGCAAAAGGCCTGATGTTTTGTGTGCGGAATAAACATAAAATGTACATAGTTAATTATTTTGGCTTGATATGTCAAATTCAGGGGGACAACACGTCGTATGAGTATCAAACTTTCAAATCTCTGGCGTGCAGTAAAATATTAAAATTCCGCCTGGGTTAGGCTAAATGTATGCGTGTGTGTGTGTGTGTGTGTGTGTGTGTGTGCAGTTTTTTACAAATACTTTTATTCCCCATAAAATGCCTTGTGGCTACATCATCATAAAAAGAGAAGTAGTTAGGTATAAAGCCGCCACACAGGCAGGAAAAAGTTATATCTACTTTTTTATATTTCTGGCTTTGTCAGACAAAAAGTACGACTAATTGCTGTATTACACCAAATAGTAGTTATATTTTCTGTTAAGTACAATAACTTTAAAGTGCGGTTTTGTTTTAAGTTTAATGCTAATGTTTCAGTTTTTCATATTTAATTACAAGTGTCAAACTCGAGTTGGCTGGCTTTATGCGGGTATTTAGAAATTAAAATCATTTTGCTGAAATTTAGTTTAGGGAGCTTTAAAGCTGTTGAATGTGGCACAAAATGTGCGGGTCTAGTGGCTAGGAGTTCGAGCATTCAAAAAACAAGTCACTTGCCCTTTACTTACCTTTTTTTTTGGGATCCTTTCAGTTTCCTTCACTTTATTTTTAACTAAATGTTTAATATGAATATGGGTTTTAACGACCTGTTTTGATTTTAGTCAAAGTGAATGTTAGCAGGCTCAAGGTCGAGGTTTGATTATAGTTTAATAATCAAACAGAAAATTCAACAGAGAATTTATATGAACATGAACAGTAGCTGTGGCTGTGTAGACGGCCGTATCGGCTGCCACCATGGCAAAGCCTTCGTCAGTACACTTTCAGTTGCTGTCACACCAACAAGCCATTTGCAAATCCTATTTATGGTATATTACCCAGTCGGCGAATAACGAGTTGAGAATTCCAAGTGCACAAATTGCACAAACTTTCAACTAGCTTTAAGGCGGCAGCCGAAACGGCCGTCTACACAGCTACAGCTACTGTTAATGTTCATATGTATTCTCTGTTGAATTTTCTGGTTGATTCTGTCGTCTTCTATCTTTTTATTTTAAGTTTCCGTTTCTTTAATCTTCTTCCTTACACCTTCATTTTTCTTCTTCATTTTTTAAATTTTCTTTCTTCAAACGACATTACTTTTCTTGGGCATATGTTCCTCATACTTTTTGTCCTTCTTTACTCGTCCTCCATTTCCTCTAATTTCTTTCTTTGAACCTTCTACTTAAATTCTCCATCCGGTTCGAACAAGGTTTGTTAGCAAAGTAAGCTATATATTATGGACTTATACTTTCCCGATTTAATAATGTAAAACAATCGCTTACCATGAAAAATAACGGTGAATTTGAACGGCATTGAATTTTTCTTTAAACAATTAACTTCAAGCCCGGTAACCTTGTTAACCGGGCTATAAGTATGCGATCTTTATAAAAAATCAGCTTGTCTAATTCTATGGGCTGAATAAATATGAAATGGGTTTTTCATTTCAAAGAATTCACTTCCAAGCTTGAAAAATGGAAGGCTGAAAGGGCTTTGGGAAATTACACCCTCAATGTCAGGGACAATCTGAATATTGAACCCTTTTGAGACTTATATAAGGGCGCGGAACCATTGTTGTATGATAAGATATATTCTACCTTCTCAAATTGACTCAACGGGATTGATTTGTTATTCTAAAAAAAAAAGAAAGTTAACTTCGGCACGGCCGAAGTTTTATACCAGCCATGCTCAGCCGTATGCTCTCTGGATGCGTTTTGTTTTTGTAATTGCACGAAGATAGGAAATTTATGGTCGTATACATGCAGGGCGCGCGGCATACAAAACAACACACACGTAAAAATTTTGTGCGTAAAACAAAGCCCGGTTTTTTTCTCTTATTTGATTGGCGTTTGCGCGTGCAAGCAAAGTGAGCAACAACGATGTATTGGCGCTTTTCTTTGTGAGTATTGGAGAGTGCTCTGCCGTATGCTACTTTTGGGCATGTCTGCTTTATACCCTTGCAGCCTTCATTGAAAGCAAACAAGTTTTTCTAACTAAGACTACTTTTCGGACCTTACTTTTCTAAGGGAGCCATACTATATAGATGTCCGATTTCAACCAAACTTAGTGGAATCATGGAAAAACATAACAAACTAACAATTACGAAATTTGGCGGCGATTCCAATTAAAACCAAAGAGTTTCTCTCACTAGAACTTATTTTTCGACCGATAATTCGTACTGCAGATACACCTGCAGTCATCCGATCTTGACAAAACTTTGTAAAATTGTGTGAAAGTATAAAAAATAAGTATGTGCCAATGATAAGGACGTTTCCAATGGAAACAAAAATGTTTTTCTCACTAGAACAAGTTTTTCGACCGATCGTTCCTATGCTACAGCCATCCGATTTTGACCAAACTTTGTAGAAACTAGCATATAAAACAAATACAAGCCAATTTAGAGGACATTTCCATCAGAAACAAAAAAGTTTTTCTAAGACTACTTTTCAGACTCTACTTTTCTATGACAGCTATACTATATGGATGTCCGATTTCGACCAAATTTGTTGGAATCATGGAAAAGCAGTGTTAACTAAGAAATACAAAGTTTGGAGGCGTTTCAATTTGAAAAAAATAGGGGAAAGTTAACTTCGCCTCAGCTCGTCATGCTGATCGAGAATATATATACTTCATGTGGTCGGAGAAGCTTCCTTCTATGCGTTACAAACATCCGGACAATTTCATAATACCATCTGCGAGGGTATAACAAGAAAGATAGTCGGGCTTGACCCCGACTATAACAATCTCTGTACCTGTGAAGTGCTGCCCATCACCGTTGCGACCGGTGCTGCCCATGATTGATTGTGTTCCTTATAACTCGAATAGCGTTCATCCGATCTTTAAAATTCTTCAGCGGATCGATAAAGAATCCCGAATACGAAATATGTCCAGAAGGTTCGAACCTTCTATCTATAAAACTGTGGGAGATTTGAAGTTTTTTCGATATTGCGGGGGCGGGAGGGGCATGACCAAAATTGAAAATAAACTTGATCTTGGTACATGTCAAACCTCTATCTCTTACCATTTTTGAGATCTGTTTGTTCATACGGACAGACGGACGGACACTTCTGCACAAACTTAATATACTCAGTGTACCTCTGGTACAGAGTATAAAAATCCTTAGAACATGGCTTTCGTAAATTGAAGCAGGAAGATTGTGCACCATCGTAAAATTTTACCAAGATATTGATTTTGAGTATTCTTTATTAATTAGATTCTTCTCTAACGATTCCACGATTATAACCGTATGACCGTCCGAGGAGCCAATATTGACTCGGATCATTACCTTTTTGCAGCAAAGGTAAGCACACGGCTCAGTGAGGAAAACGCCAAGCAGTTAAGCCCACTTCGAAAGCTGAAGCTGCAATCAGATCGGACATCCGAAGCCTACTCAGCAACCCCACTGGCCCTTTTGGTATAGGCGAACAGTGCAGGCATATTTCACACCCTATGAGTACAGCTGGGTGGAAAAGGCATACCGCCATTGGAAAAGAATGATAACAAATTCAATAAATAAAAAAAAAAAAATAGAAAATCCAATGTTCACAGCACAGGAGTCAAACAATAAATGATATGTTGTCGCCGCTAGAACTATACGAACTAAAATTAAAGGGCAAAGGCCTACTTGGTGGACGGACAATTTGACATTCCTACTATGTACTATGGGCACAAAGCAAGTTTTTGTTTAAATAAATAAGTTTACAAAATTCTCAAAAATTGACTGGTACTAATAGAACATTTTCCCTGTTCCGAGAGTTCAGAGAGTTCACCAAGCTCCAATTTTGTGAAAAAAAGAGTCAAAACTTCAGCGAATGTGTATCAAACCGACGTTTTGGAAAAGGTTGTGAAGACTCTCAACACGACATTATTTGCAAAATAGCCGTGGAGTGAATGCGTTCTGTGGATCTCGAGAACGAGTGTATTCAATAAGTTTACCAAAACAAATGCAACTACTAGGTTCTTTAAGGTATAGTTTGGGATTTTGAGTCACCCTAGCATGCCTGCTTCTTGCGAGTAAATTCATTATATTGTAGGAGTATCTGTACGAGTATGTACGAGAGCTCTTCCTTAATTCATCCGAAAGTCAGATAAAACTTTTTCCAGGGAATGGATTATATTTACCACACTTTTAAAATTTTCTTGCCTGGAGGAAAACGCTTAACACATTTTTTCTGAATGTTCAACATTTCGAGAATGTTGGGTAATAAATTCAAGTAATTCGGAGAAAATCTAACGAAAATGCAAAGTTTCAAGCGACCGGCCTCACATATAAAATGTATAAGTATACAAAACTTAAAATTGAGTTTCTAGAAAACAACAATTTTGAAGTAGGTGAACATAAAAAATGGGGGAAAGTTAACTTCGGCTCGCCTCATGGAAAGCATACTAACTGTTAACCACGTAATTTGTAGCCGAATGTTTTCTCTAGCCTAGTTTTTCGACCGTCGTTTCCTATGAGCTATCTGCTATCGTCTTGGTTAAAGCGATTTTAACCAATCTTTGCAGAACTGTCTTTTGGTATTTAAGAGATTCCTTGAAAACAAAAAAGTATTCCGCACTAGAACTAAGTTTTGACCGTATGATGTAAGGATGGCGTTTTCATTAAAAACAAAGTTTTTATCACTAGAACTAGTTTTCGGAGGCCATAGCTGCCATAGGAACGATCGCTCGAAACGAAGTATTTCTTAGCCAGTCACTAAGTTTGGTCGAATTCGGATGACTATAGCATATAGCTGCCATAGGAACGATCGGTCGAAAAACTAGTTCTAGTGAGAAAACTTTTTTGTTTTTGAAAACGTCCTTTCATTGGCATACACTTATTTTATATACTGTTACAATACTACAAAGTTTGGTCGAAATCGGATGACTATAACCTATAGCTGCCATAGGAACGATCGGTTGAAAAACTAGTTCTAGTGAGAAAGCTTTTTTGTTTTTAATGAAAAACGTCCTTTCATTGGCATACTCTTATTTTATATACTTTACACAAATTTCTACAAAGTTTTGTCGAAATCGGATGACTATAGCATATAGCTGCAGTATGAATGATCGGTCGAAAATGAAGTTCAAGTTAGAAAAAACTTTTTGTGTCTTAAATGACATCGCCTCCAAATTTCGCAATTAACAGTGTATTATGCTCTTCCATGATTTCACCAAGTTTAATAGAAATCAGACATCTTTATAGTATAGATCCCATAGAAAAGTAATGTCCCAAAAATAGTCTTTGGAAAAACTTTTTTGTTTTCAATGGAAGCTGCAAGGTTGTTACAAACCTCTTAAATGCTGCTTTTATTTTTCTGAACCTTGATTGAGTTGAGTTGAATTGTGCGCATTGTTACTCAAAGTTTTTGAAAATGCTATTCATATTTTTCTGTATATCTTTCTCCTTCTGTAAGAATATTCATCACCTGTCCAAAAACTCTATCGTTTAAACAAATACCAAAGCTGTATAGCTTTATCAAGGCCAAATCAGTTAGCAATTTAATCATTTTTGGAAAGAAATGGCCATGGAAAAACTTTGAACTTGCGTCGTTTAAAAGCACTTACTGAAATACATATTAAATATAATCTACTGCAAACAGTTAACTTACCTCTTACCCCTATATTGGTAGTATCGTTTGCTTGGTTACCTACTCCTTTGTCTTGCTGTTGCTCTACCTCTCGCATTACCTTAAATTAAATGCTATGCGTACAATTTTTGCCTGAATATTGCTTGAGGTAATTGTCATCGTTTTTCATTCGCGCCATCTTTTCTAATGATGTCAAAAGTGGGTGTTCAGATTCTGCTTCCCTTAGAACAAGGCCCATGTTCTTTACTTTTTGTGTGTGTGTGTGTTTTGCAGTATTTTGAAGTAGTAATGACTTTGAGTAGTTTTGGTAAGGAACCTGTATAAATAGCGCATATTTATAGCACATTTCACTCGGCTAACAGCTGCCATATATAATCCCTTGTGGGACACATAGGGCAACACTTAAAATGGTTGAAAAGTTGTCATATTCGTACGTACGACTAGAGTCACTGACGCACCTACATACAATGTGTGTGTATGTTGGTTTTGGAGTTGGAGCTGGAATGCGTGCCTTTAGACAAACAGATGTAGGAAGTGGGGTTTGTGTGAGAATGAAAGCACAATATGACGTTCGTTGTTGTACTTAACCACGTTTCTACCATTTTACCAACATATAGTGAACACATATAGATACATTCATATGTTGGAATATCACACACAAACACACATATAAGTAAATACCTACATACGCTTTTTCATACCCTTTAGTGGAAAATGGGCATGTTTAGTTGGGTATTTGCAAAAGTTTAAACAAGCCAATTGAGGTTGTATTTAAAGCGAGACTATTTACATTGTAATCTTTATCCTTCCATCGCATTTTGTGAAATATAAACATCGCTTCTAGAACTCACTTGGCATTTATCCAAAAATGCTACCAATTTTCTTTCCAACTTTGGCTTGGTGGTTCGTCCACTCCTTTTTTTGCTCTGCGAACGAACCTAAACTCTACTTCAGGCTCAAAATTTAAAAAATTGACCTTGCAAAACCCTTAGAACTGATTTCATGGTTAAAATTTTGATTCTGATCACGTGGCGTATGAGTAATTTTTTGTTACAAATTGTTAAAAGCTTTCCTAAAGAAGTAAAGTTGAATTACTTGAGGCTATTCTGACATAGGAAAACTCGGTGGTTAGAGGGAGACGGACTTTGTCAACAAACTCCGAGAGCGAGTGTGACTCAACGAGATTGATTCGACAAGAGCGACTCAACGACTCAACGAGAGCGAACAGCTGATTCATTTTTGGGTAAAAGGTTGACGTCGCAGCAGGCTGTTTATCTGTGTCACTCTATGTTTTATGATTGTGGAAGGTTGGTAAAATACTATAAGAACAAAAATCATTATCGGTATATCGTTTTCCATCAGTAATTTAAACAATTTTGTCTAGTTATTTGTGTGTGTGTTACAGTAAACAATGCCAGCAAGACGTAAGCGGGGCTATTTCGGCCTTCAAACGAATGCAGCAACCATCATGCGAAATATTAAAGCAGAAAGAACAGACAGAGAAATCCATGAAGAAAACGAAAATGCTAAATCACAAGAGACACGAGCTTTTCGAAATCAATGACTACAATGGGATCGGAGACAAGCGCGCCGGATAGTAGTTAACACACGCAGAAGAATTGACCGGCAACGTCAACAAGTAAATAGAGTATTTACATCTGCTTCGTGTATACTCGAACTCACCCTGCCACATTGCACTAAACACGAATGGCACGACATCTCATCGCACAGCACCATAGCACATGGTTGTTGCCCCATGTCTAAAATGCTATTTATGAACCGATGCCGATCGATCTCATTTAAGGATCTACGGCATTCCGTGATCTCGAAAGGGATTGTAATAATCACATTTGAAATGAAAAAGTTCGAAAGGCTTGCGCTATGACAGCTTAACTATATAGATGTCCGATTTCGACCAAACTTAAGTGGAAAGATAGAGGTAAGAAATACAAAGTTTATAGGTATTTCCATTGAAAACAAAACTTTTTTCTCACTAAAACTAACTTTTCAACCGATCGATTCTATAACAGCTATGCTATAATCATACGATACGGCGGTTCCGACAATGGTGCAGCGTGTTTGTACTAAAAGACATCGTGCAAAGTTTGGTGAAGATAGCTTTCAAACTGACGGAGGAGATAGCATAGAAACAGACGGACAGACGGACGGTCAATGCTAAATCAACTCAGCTCGTCATGCTGATCAAGAATATGTATACTTTATGTAGTCGGAGATGCTACCTTCTATGCGTTACAAGGTTAGGTTAGGTTGAGATGTCTAGGGACAATAAATTGTCCCTTCACTTAGGCCAAGATGGGCCCATTGGGTCCTACTAAGTGCTGGGCAGTGTGTTTTCTCCTCTTACTCACACTTGCAGCTTCTACAGAGGCCATTGTGAGCGAGTCCCAAGCGTGCTGCATGTCTACCGATAAGGCAGTGACCCTTTGGGGCTCCGACCAGAAGTGAGATGTTTCCTCAACTGGTACGTTTTAGGTCGAACGTGGGCCACGTGACCCAAGCTACAGCGCTAACCGGAAGGTTGTTCCATCGTTCAGTAGCCAGACGCCAGATTTCATTTCTAGTAATGAGGCCAAGGGCATCCCTTTCGCGCCGGGAGGAGCTGGATGGTGGTGCCCTGTCTAGCAGCCATTCTGTCGGCTGACTCGTTACCCTCAATGTTGCGATGACCTGGCACCCAGATAAGGTGGATACAGAGATGCCGATCGATCTCATTTAAGGGGTCTTCTCATTGAGCAACTTTTTTTTCGACTTTTTTTTTGCATTTATTTATAGCTTGGATATTCAAAAATATCCCCCAAAAGGATTTTCGAAAACTCGAATTAGTTTAGGAGATATAGTCCTTTTAGTGACCCAATGTGACCTAAATTCCCAAGCAACTGCAAGCTTAAGGGTCTTCTCATTGAGCAACTTTTTTAAACCCTCGTATTTTGACCTATGCGTTAAGTTTTCTCCGGTTCTACCGGACCGATTTTGATGAAACAAAGTGAATTCGACGGAGAATTGTCAGCTCTTTAAAACTGCATTTAAACATTGTTTTTTTTTTTCCAAAAAATTACTTCAAACTTTAAACGCGTTTATCTCGAAACCACGTTTTTCGAACTGGCGGCCATGATATCTCCAGTTCAACGAACCGATTTTCATGAAACAAAGTGGAATCGACGCAGAATTGTCACCATTCTCGGCTGAACCTCGACCATAATTTTAAAAAAATTTTTTACTATTTTTTTACACTAAACTAAAAAAAAAAGCCCGAAATTGAAATTTTTTTTTTGAATGGCCGCCATTTTGTCAAAAAAATCACAAAATTAAGTTTGAGGTTCAGCCGAGAATTACATCTATACTGATTATAACCCCGTTTTTTTCATTCCGGACGCTCCGGAGACCCGGAATCGTGGCCGCCGTGACGACACCTTTTTTTCACCACCAACTTTGAAGTCTCATTACTTTTTGAACAGCCCTCGTTTCGAGGCAAAAAAAATTTTTTATTTACTTTGAACCTTTTGTAATACAATAAATAAAAAAAGTTTTCAATTATTCTTTGCGTTTTCAAATAAGAATTTTTTAAAAAGGTCCAAAAACGGGTTTTGAGGAGACCCCCTTAAGGATCGAGCGGCATTCGGTGAGCGTTTTGGGAATATTTGGGGGAGAGGTAAAGCCAGGAGAGCTGCTTGACTCTTTGAGTAGATGTAAGTATATCTTCCTTTCTACGACCATGAGTGTGCTAAAATAATTGGTAGCCTCCTGTTTAGTATACGCTGCAATGATCAGGGAGTCGGAATGATACTTCCAAATCATGGTCGGTGGGGAAAACTGCCCCTCCTACTTTGTTATCGAGCTTAGATCCATCAGTGTAGATGTATTGACGTCATAGAGTTACTGAAATGACGTCGTGGGTATACAGTAATCTGTGAAGGCGGAAACAGCGGTTTGATTATGGTTAAGTGTCCCAAATTGCCCGCGTTTCAGTCCACAGACTCTGTGATGCTCGCTATCTGTTTAGACATTAAGTCTAAAGGAAGAAGATGAAATGTGGTGTTAAGCGCCTCCGTTGGGGTGGTTCGGAGGGCGCCGCTCATGCATAATTCAGCACTTCTCTTTACTTTGTGTAAGGTGTTCAGGATTGATTGTTTCCACGAGTGCTGGCCACCAAACTAAAACTCCATAGAGCAGTATAAGACGGACTATGGCTGTGTATAGCCAATAAACAATTACCATTTTCGGCCTATCGCCTGCTTACATGAAAAGAGGACAATGTATGGGTTCTTAACTATTTCTGAGATATTGTCATGCCAGAGCAATTTCCTGTCCAGAACTACGCCCAGGTACTTGGCATTGTGTTTGAACCCCAGACCTATATTGTTTACTCTAGGAGGGATAAGGTCCAGAACTTTGTATCTACGTGTGAAGAGGACTAGTTCCAAGCCGCAAGAAGACGCCCACTTAGAAAGTGTCGCCAGTGCTGTCTGCATAAGGTCGCATAAGGTTTGTGGAAAGGATCCACAATTAAAAATGGCAATGTCATCCGCGTAAGCTACCACCTCATGTCTCTCCACCTCCATGAGGCGCATCAGTTGGTTGACTACAATGACCCAAAAAAGCGGGAGGGAACACCCCCTTGCGGAGTGCCTCGATGGACGA
The DNA here is from genome assembly GCA_018904265.1 of Lordiphosa collinella. Lineage (NCBI taxonomy): Eukaryota > Metazoa > Arthropoda > Insecta > Diptera > Drosophilidae > Lordiphosa > Lordiphosa collinella. The sequence goes on from JAEIFV010000241.1 coordinate 128,408, forward strand.
ATCTGCTAGTGGACGCACCGCCAAACGTAACAAACATCCAGACAATTTTATAATACCCTCTGCAAGGGTATAAAAATGAACAATCGTCAATCGTGCTGCATGGGTGCCATTAGAAGGGACGTTTGCTTGTTGTGCCGACTTCTTCGCTTCTAACATACTGCAAAAAGGAACGTGCATCAGTTTTCATACAAATTATATGCCATCTATCATACTGCAAAAAGAAGTGTGCCAGATGACATTCTATTGGGGGAACCACGTTCCGACAAATCCGACTGAAAACTGCAAGTGTGTATGCGTACTAGTAGGATTCAACCCTGTAAACATTTTGGCGATTGTTGAATCGCCCATCGCCGAGAAGAGTCTTCTGGGAGTCGCCGTGGAGATCGCTAGAAGATTGAATCTTCTGGGAGTCGCAGGGAAGATTGCTGGAAGATTCAATCTTCTAGCAATCTCCACGACGACTCCCAGAACACTCTTTTAGGCGATGGGCGATTAAACAATCGCCGAAAAGAGTCTCCTGGAAGCCGCCGTGGAGATTGCTACTCTTCTTAAAAGGCTCTTATGCGACACTTCTAGAAGACTCTTTTGCGACTCTTCTAGAAGTGTCGCCAAAGTGGCTCACTTTCTCCCAACAGACGATCAAAATGCGATATCTTGGCGAGTCGCCTAATGACTTACTAACAATAACTTAACACAACAACAAAAAAAGGCGCTTTGAGCTGTCATTTGGCTCGTTTTGCTCAGTTGATTATGCTCAGCTGCTGAGACCGAGCTGAAGCCTTGCCTCCAATCTCAAGGAAAGATTTCAAACATTTAGCACTGCCTCGACCAATAGACTCCAAATGGTCCAAGACGCGCAAGACGTCCTTCTATAAATGGCACTGCCAGTCAAACCTATAACATTTGAAGAGGTGAAGAGAGAAATTGGCTCGCTCAAAATCAACAAGGCTCCTGGAGAAGACGAGGTTGACAACAGAACAATAAAGCTTTTTCCTCGTAGGGCGGTATTGCTCCTGTTGCTCATCTTCAACGCAGCCCTGCGCCTCAGTAACTTTCCCAGTGCATGGAAAAAAGCCAACATAGTGATGCTTCACAAACCTTGGAAGCCCACAGATGAGATGGACTCCTACAGGCCTATAAGCCTCCTCCCAGCATTTAGCAAGCTGCTGGACAGATGCTTATTGCGAAGGATTCTGGAGACCCCAGCAGTCAAAAGGAGGATCCCTAAATTCCAGTTCGGCTTTGGACTGGGACACGGAACCCCAGAACAGCTACACTAGGATTGGATACTTGGGTATCCAACAGGCATTTGACTTACTAGCCAAGCTCAAGGGAACGCTCAATTCTCAGCTCTTTTTAATGGTCAGATCATTCCTATCTGACAGCACATTAAGAGTTGTCCAGGTTAGCCTTGCATCCAAAAACAAGAGGATTAGAGCAATAGTACCTCAAGATAGCATTCTGGAGCCAACCCACATGCACAACTGCCGACGAGGAACCGCAGGACCTCCTCATAGCAACCTCTGCCGATAACACGGCAAAAATGGCACGTAACAGATGCGTCTGTTCGGCAACAGACGCGTTGCAAGAATACCTCCAGAGGTTTGAGAACTGGTCCTATAGCTGGAATATTACCATCAACCCCGAGAAGTGTGTTTGTGTCACGCACACTCTCAAAAGAGACAGTAGCCCTGGAGTCTTTCTGCATGGGGAGGAGTGACCGGAGTGACCCTGTATAAGAGGCTAACCATCAAGCAGCATGCCGCCGAAGTAGCAGGCAAGCTTCACAACAAGGCAACGAACGCCAATAACAAGGTCCTCACTTACAAGGTCATCCTGGCACCAATATGAAGGTATGGCGTCCAGGTGCATGACATCACCGCGAAGGCCCACCTGAACAAAATCAGGGTCTTTCAGGCCACAATCCTGAGGCGAATCACAGGAGCTGAGTGGTTCATCCGCACCAGAGACATAGAGAGAGAGAGAGAGTGTGGCGTCCCTATGGTAGGCGACACCATAAACAACCAGGCAGCGAAATATTTGGATAAGGTTGCCGCTCACCCAAATAACCTCGCCAGGCGACTCCTCAGAACTCGAAGAATTAATGGGATCAGGGCTAGGAGAAGGCTCTTAAGGATCCACCCAGCTGACACAATCGAATTTAACATGGCATAAAAGTAAAATTACAATTAGTCTTAGAGTATCCCTACCTCTAGACCAGCGATGTTCCTCCATAGCCCCCAGGGGCCGAGCGCAATCATCTATTTACACGCACACGAGCCGACCGCATGCCGAAATCGGGCATAAGAGCGTAAGCTGAGCTCTCTTTGCCTTCATTCGCGTAAGCTGAGCTCGTTGAGGGCAGTTCAAAGCTGGGCTGTGTCGCTTTGATATCGCCACACCAATACACTCTCACATTTTTGCCTCGCTACAGTAAACTGCAAAAAGTTTGTCCTAGGGTAACTGAATTCAATAAACAAATGACTTTAAAAAAAATCAGCTGCTGAGAGACGTACGAAATTATCCCCATCAAACTGTTATCGTGAGGCACCTTCGAGCGTTTCTCTCATCGAAATCCATAAAACGGAAAACAGGAGAGAAGCAAAAACAACTGTTCTGTTCAGAGAGTGAGCGAGTCTGTTTTATTTTTACCTGTCATTTCGATGAGCAGACAGCACCAAACAAATTGTTTGACCATTTTGAAGAATAAATTATTGTTAGCCCCATTTATCAGCTGTAAGTCCGTAAGAACCGTTTTATAATGCGTTGAGCTGTACGGAATCAAGCTCAATCCCTTCCAGGGTATCACCGAATTCAGTGCCATCTCCCGTAAAACTTTTCACTCCGCCTTTTTTTTATATATCGCCCACTACAGTGTTCTGGTTCAAAAAGATATTAACGCGCAGAAAAATACTGCACATTAGCCAGCGTAGTTTTTCATTTTTAATTTTCATTCCCTGTGTATTGTGTGTGTGTGTGTGTGAGTGTGTGTGTGTGTGCTGTGTGCGCTAGTATGTGGCAACCAGGGCGAATGTTGCTGGTGGTGGCTGTTGGGAGGGCGGGCGTTTTACGAGTTTTGGCTATATGAAACTTGAAACTGGAATTTAAATGAAACTTTAACACGTGGAGAACTTGGGAATTAGATGGTAAACACGTGTAATGAGTCGTAATTCTGCTGACTAGGTGGGTGCATAGTTTAGTCCACTTCCGTTGTGAGCGGATTAAGTGGGCAAATCTGTATTTTTATGGAATAGTGGCCAGATCCTGAAAACTGTTTGCTCATTTAAAATTAATTGTTGGGGCAACCAACCGCAGATTACTCCCGCTCTTTGAGTAATAAGTCTGCCACCCACCCACCCACTTACCACTCACTTTGTATTACCGCCAAGAGTACTCATCTGTATGTATTTGTGCATGTGTGTTTCATTTCAGTTTAACGAGGTGCAACGCAACTAGCTCCAATTGTGCTCCGAAGCGAGTGGAGACAAACGCGGCAATCGAATAAACAGCAATTAAAGTGCAGCCGGATGCACGAACGGATGTGCAAACGCATCTGCCAAATTGCGGAGGGAGCTGCATGACCGCCAAGTACTGCTCTAAACGTGCAACGCCCACAGCAGCAGCAGCAGCAGCAGTGAATAATTTCCGGCTTCGTATTCAGCGACCAGGGGGGCAGGAGTAGACCGAGTTGACATCGTCGCGACATACTTGACACGCCGGTCTCTACGAGTAGCATCAACATCAGTGCATACACTTGACGTGGCCCGGTTGCCCTCCAGGCATTGTTCGAGTGGCCCATTGTCTTTCCTTGAGCGCTCCTGCTGCTGCTGCTGCTGCTGGTGTTCCTCCTCCCGCTAATGCTTGACTTCTACTGGCAGCAGCAGCAGCAGTAGCCATCATGTTCATCAACCCAAGTCCTGTCCAAACCCTCGTTCCCAGCCTAGTTCTCTGGCTCCTGCTCTCGACCTGCTCCGCCGATTGGCTGATGGACTGTGGCAACTGTCACTGCAAGTGGAACTCGGGCAAAAAGACCGCCGACTGTCGCAACCTGAGCCTAAGCGGTGTACCCGAGAATCTCAGCTCTGAGCTGCAAGTCCTGGATCTGTCGCTCAATCGCATACCCTACCTGGAGCAGAATGCGTTCTTGGCCGCCCAGTTGCAGAATCTCCACAAGCTGTTCATACGCAACAGCTCGCTGCAGCAGATCAATCCGCGCAGCTTCACGCAGCTGGAGATACTCATTGAGCTGGACCTGTCCAACAATTTGCTGGCCGAGCTGCAACCCAATGTCTTTGCGCGCTTGATCAAGGTGCGTGCCCTGGTGCTCAATGGCAATCTGCTGCAGTCCCTGAACGGCGGCGTCTTCCATAATCTGAAATATTTGCACAAGATTGAGCTCAAGCACAATCGCCTGGTTCGCATCGATGCTCAGGCATTTGTGGGTGTGCCGCTGCTCTCGCAGATCTATCTGGACGGCAACCAGCTGAGTGTGCTGCGCAAGGAGAGCTTCGAGTCGCTGAAACGCCTGACCGCCTCTGTCGCTGGACCAGAATCCCTGGAACTGTACGTGTGAACTGCAGCTGTTTCGTGATTTTGTGCTCAAGCAGAACCTGTACACGCCGCCCACGGCCTGCTACTACCCGGTGCAGTTGCGCAGCATGCTGTGGATTGAGGATCAGCCGCAGGCCTTTGCCTGCAAGCCGAAGATCATTTATCCAGCACGCGGGGCCTCCATTAATACCTCTAAGGAGAACGTAACTCTGGTGTGTCGTGTTCATGGCTCGCCCAACACGATTATAGCCTGGGACTACAACAAACAGCTGTACAGATCGAGCTCCCCAAACTCAGCCGCAGAGAATCAGCGCGTGCACATACAGTTGCTGCGCGAAGAGGATCAGCAGTTTGGCCGTCAAGTCTTCATATCACGCCTGACCATACTGGGAGCGGAGAAGAGCGACGAGGGCATCTACACCTGCCTGGCCGAGAATGCCGGCGGCAAGGATGCCGTACAAATGAGCCTGCTAGTACAAAAGCCCGGACAGAGGGATTTGTTGCTGCACAGCAATCTGTTTGTGGTCATTTGCCTGATGGCCCTGGGTCTGCTGAGTGTGTCGGTGCTGTTATCCATGATCACCTGCTGTATTTATAGACGATTCAAGCAGCTACATCCCGCCAGCAGTCAACATGCTCATCTGCGTCAGCTTAATCTCTCACCCCAACAGCTGGCGGGCAATGCGGGAGTGGGTGGCAGCGCCGGGGCTAATGGTGAACGCACTGAGGTAATGCTGGACTCAGTGAGTGCGGCGGAGAATACCTCGTTAAGTAACTTTAAGCATCATAAGGCGGCGGATGGTGTGGTGGATGGCGAGGGTCATGGCAAGTATGTGGATGTCATAATGGGTGGCCATAGTCATCATGCAGTGGTGGCTGAGACTGATGCTACATCAATGCGAAACCGAGGCGAGACGCAGCCTGGAGCGGGCATGGAACGTAGCACACGAAAGCTAGTCGAAACGCAGTATTTGGAGCAAAAGTCTGAAGGTAAGTCTAGAAATAAATATGTACGTCAGCGCAGCTCGAGTGTATAACGGTGACTGATTTAATGAGAGCAAATGATATGAGTACAAGAGATATTTCAGGTGATGCCAGATTGTTCATATCGTTTACAATATTCAACTTTACCCTGTAGTTCAGCTGCACCGGTGCGACATTAACGAATTCCCTAACACTTCGTTGCGAGAACTCGCCACCAGCCAAGTATTTGCCTAACGAATTTTGTATGGGAATGTCCGGAAAACGTACCGATCGGTACGACCCTGCATTACCAGTCGTTAGTGTGGTGATTGATGCACACTGTAGTTCACGCGACGCGACTGCTCAGTGATGCTTCAGGTCGTTAGGCCTGATGGTGCCTTGACACAAGCTGTACTACAGGGTAACGATATATCTAGCAGATTTAATAAAAATTCAATCAGCTCACATTTCAAACAATGTTCTAGTGACAAATTTCTAAATTATACCTAACTTCGTGTTGGTTAAACTAATTTTAGAAACTAGAACTGCTTTACTTAACGCATCTGCTACCATTTCTCCAGTTGGTATATACTTCAGTTTGGCCACATCGTTTTCCACCTTCTCTTGTATGAACTTCATTTTAATATCCATATGCTTGTGGTTGCGAGCAATGTGAAGAGCTCTCTTGTTATCGCAATACAACACCATGGTCTATGCACAGTGGTTGCGTCCATAGGCCAAAAATCAAAAAATCGATCAGATAATATTTGGACAAAATGCAAACAAATTGTCTCTTAAATGTCCAATCTTCTTAATGGCAAACTGATTTTTTCTGGAAATCCAACGGGACTTTCGAAAAATAGCATTGAAAGCATGAACTCGTGCTCATTTTCAAAGAGCAGCTACACGCAGGGCAAATATTTCACATCAAAAGCGTACTTCAAAGTGATCAGACGATTAAATACGTTCCCGAATTGAAGTTATTTTAAATGGATTTTGAAGTTAAAGGTACTTATTTGAAGTTCCAATATTAATAAAAGCCAACTTGTCTTCTAGTTATTTTTAAATTAATGCTTTAGTTAAATCTGTTTTTTGTACATTGTGTGTGCGTCTTTATTATGTTTACTTAATAATTTAGTCTTGTTCCCCCAAGATCCCCCGATTCATTTCTTTTTCAGTGTATTTGTGTGTAGCTTAAGATCATACAAAATTAAAGTTAGCTGCAGAAATTTGCAGATGTGTGCATTATCAACAATATACTAGCACCGTCTCTCTTTTCTTCAAGGTCAAATTTGCCTTGCGAAGCAGCTACTTTGCCTTCTAGTTGTGCTGTGTCTTTGAGTTCGTCTTTCGTGTTTTGTGTTCTTATTAAGTTGAAATTATAGCGACTCAAATCACTTTGTATTTCTTCGCTTTTTATACCCTGTTCCCATTGAAAATGGGAAAAGGGGGATCATGAAGTTGTGCAAAAGTATGTAACAGGTAGAAGGAAGCATTTGCGACCCTTTAAAGTATATATATTCTTGATCAGCATCAACAGCCGAGTCGATTTAGCCCTGTCCGACTGTCCGTCCGTCTGTCCGTCCGTCTGTCCGTATGAACGCGTGTTTCTCAGAGACTATAAGAGAGACTAAAAAAGCACATGTGGCTTGCGAAAAAAACGCAAGAAGCGTGCTAGACAAAGACGAAAGATAGAGAACGATTTGAGTTTGGGCTGTCACCATTACATTCTTACATACGATTTTTTGAGTATTTGCTCCATATTTCGTATAGACTATACCAAAAAATTTGGCAAATACACTCTGAAATAGCTAAAGAGAAATTTTTTATTCGAAAAAAAAATATTCAGTCAGAGTTTCGAACAAAAATGGGTTTAATAGTCGACAAACCTAAGACAGGCGGAAGTGGAACATCTAACGATGGAAATACTGCAAGAAATTTTTTTGGCAATCCTGATATGACTGCCAATATAACAGGCCTTGAGAAAAACTTGATTATCAGACGCTCAACAATTTTGCAAGCCATGTCTTCAGGCTACAATATCAATCCCGCAAAATTCGGAGAATATGCTTTAGAAACTGCAAAGCTTCTGATTAGTAATTATCCTTGGTACTACCTTCCTCCTTCGGTTCATAAAGTATTATTTCATGGTCCTGATATCATAAGAAATTCTTCTTCTTCTTCTTCTTTGGCCATCACAACCGTTTTACGGTCTCGGCCGCTGCCACTAATGCCCGCCACTCGCCTCTGTCCCGAGCGACATTCCACCAGAAGGACACTCCCAGTTTCGCAATGTCTCCCTGCACCTGGTCACGCCATCTCCTCTTTGGTCGACCAGGCATAAGAAATTGCTTAGTGTCAATTTTAGAGCTATCAGAAGAAGCTGCAGAAGCTAAGAACAAAGACATAAAACTGTTCAGGCTGAAGCATACACGCAAAATGTCAAGAGACCTGACAAATACTGATTTATTGAACAGATTGCTTTTAACCTCAGATCCCTTCATCACAGGTCAAAGGAAACTTCTATGTAAGCCAAAGTCGAAGCTTTTAAAATCATCAGTTGATTTACTGGAATGTATATAAAATTTTTTTTCTTTCTTACATGTGTATATTTGTGGAATTTTTTTTTTATATTGAACTATGAAATTTTTTTTAATAATTTTGTGTTTGTTGTTGTTTAATTATTGTTACATTTTTGCCGTTTGTCGTTTAAAACAAAATAATTTTTCCAACAAAAACTCGATTTTAGACCGATTGTTCCTAAGGCAGCTATATGATATAGTATCCCGATTTTCACTAAGCTCGCCCTGGTTAAATAAAGTAGTTTTTAATGAAGAATTATAATGTTGCGTTGCAATATAATGGAAAACCAAACAGTTTTCCATACAAACATTTGATTTCAGACCGATCGTTCATATGACAGCTATATGATATGGTGGTCCGATCCGGCTGATTTTTACACATCATCTTACCATAAATTTATAAAAATTTTGTGTTAAGTTTGAAACCTCTACCTCAACTAGAAGTATTTTTGGCCGCCCTCCCCATACAACAGGAACCACTGTGCTATGGAGTGCTCAGAAAAAGCTCCGCGTGTAGTCCTGTGAGCCAAATAGGTTCTTGTAAGACAACGATGTTCCTCCATAGCCCCCAGGGGCCGAGCGCATGCCGAAGTCGGGCATATGAGCGTAAGCAGCGCTCTCTTTGCTTGCATTCGATGCCCAGACGTCAAGCAGGGCAGTTCAAAGCTGGGCTGTGCCGGCTCTCAACTCAAGGCCAATAACAGCTCTCAAAACTGCGAGAAAAGAGCAATTTTTAAACCTATTTTACCGTTTCTAGTCCCATATATCCAAGTGTAATAACTTAATTTCAACTAGAATTCGTCTACCCTTATTTGATTACAGATAAGCTCAATGCCAGCAGCAGGCACAGTGAGATGATTAGCCGCACGAATAGCAGAAGTTTCAGTCGCAGCGAGAGCGCTGCTGGTAGTGGCGGTGTTGGTGGTCGTAATCTGCCTTTGGTGGGAGTTGCTGCCAGTATAGGAGAATATCAGCCGGATCTGCTGCCATCGTACCGAGGACGCAGCAGTCCCTTACAACCGGTTAGCAGTGATGAGGGTCCATTGCACACACTCAATTCTCGCAGCAAATACAACATGAATGTGCAGGAGTATCTGCAGACCAAATACGGCAATGTACGAACTGTGACCACCAACACTGGCAGCGGCAGCGGCACCAGCAACAACAATAACAACAACAGCAAAATGCAGCAGCAGCAGCAGCAGCAACAACAGCCGCAATCACACACAGTGAACGGCAACGAGGCACCCAGCATACCACCGCCATCGCTCGCCTCCACCTCATCCCTCTCCCTTACGCTGGCGGAATCGCAAACGCGCGGTGTACAACGACATAGCAAATCCCTGGCACTGCCCAGCCTGCGCAGCCAACCCACCGACAGCTATGAGTATCGACAGCCACCGCCGCCGCCTTATAGCAGCGTCATTTCGCGCAAGACAACCACATCAGTCGTGTCCCCGCCGGGTTTGAGTTTGCCAACACGCCAGCAGCTGCTCTGACAGCTCGCCAACACGAACAGATGACCAGACGATCAATAGGACGGATATGCGGACGATCTACGTCTACGTCTAGTGGACAATAAAATGTGCATTGCGGCTATAGACAGAGCTCGCAGTGTGTCTTCTTCGTAGAATGTATATACCTAACTGTATAACTAAGTTTTTGTTTTCTAATGTATGTACTTTTTTTTGTGTAGTCATAGTGCGTATAAACGTAAGTGCTTCATCTTATATACTTCCATGAAATGGTAATAAATGGTAGCTGGGTCACATGAAGCGTACCCTAGTTTTAATCCCATTAGATGGTATACTTTTCATTTATTTCAACGGGAAAAGAAGATGGTAAATGCGCGCAGCTGTAATTGGCCCTAAAGAAACCCCATAGAAGTACCAAAATTAAACCACTTTCTCCGAGTAAGATCAATACCGAAGTGAAGGACTCTTCTGGATTGCTGGAACACCAGCCAAAGGAAAGCAGAGAAGCTCGGGTCTGGTAAAGTATGTGATTATGGGTGAATTAAGACTTAGCCTCAGTTAACACCTAATATTTTCATATACTTACAGAAATGTACAAGGGAATCATCAAAAGAATGTACCGCCATCTGCCATATTGACAATGCCAATTAGCTAGACTAACATCATCCGATATACATTAAGGATCAAGCACCATTTTTTTTCCACGTTTGAGCTGACAAGAGCAAGGAAAACTATACTTTATCTCAACAAAAAAACACAGCCGATATCGCCTTTAAAATTAAGAAATTCGCCTTAAAAAATAGGGGAAAAGTTAACTTCGGCTCGGCCGAACTTTTGTATACCCTTGCTGTCTCCATTGAAAACAAAAAAGTTTTTTAACTAAGACTTCTTTTCGGACCTTACTTTTCTATATAGATATCCGATTCCGACCAAACTTAGTGGATCTTGTTTTTTTTGTTCTAACAAAAATAAAGTTAATTTGACCGATCGTTCCTTCCATTAAAAACAAAAGCTTTTCTCACTAAAATTTTATGCTACAGTTATCCGATCCGGCCGGTTCCGACAAGCGGGTATTTGTGCCAAAAGACTTCGTGCAAAGTTTGGTGAAGATAGCTTTCAAGCTCACGGAGGAGATAGGATAGAAACAGAAAGACGGACATGGCTAAATAAACTCAGATCGTCGTGCTGATCAATGATTACACAGTGCAACTCATGAATTGGTTACGCCTTTGGACCCCGATACTTTTGAAGAACATACCGAAACTAAAAAAAATCCCCAAAGGACTTGGCCCCATCAAATTATAAAAGTACTTTTTTGATACCCACCATTTTTTCACCCCAAACCTGAAATTTGGAAAAAAGTACCCTTTCTATGAAGTCCATATATCGTAAACCGCTTGGAATTTTGTTTTTATATCTTTGGCATTGTAATAAAGATATAAAAGAGGAAAAAAATTCCTCAATCGACTGACCCCAAAAAAATGGCATCTGGTGCTTCAAAAACTTCAAAAAAAAAAAACTATTACAATTTGTTCATGTTTTTTGGCAGAAATGGCTAAACTACTGGTAATTTGGCATACCTTTGTTCAGCAAAATTATCCCAAACAACAATATAAACAGCTCTAATACATGACAGCTTCATACGAACTCCCCTTTTTAACATTTCGGTACTCCGAAAGTAATTTTTTTATATACATCGCTTTGTTTTTGTCGTGATATTTTAAGCAAGTATATTATAGCTATGTGAGGCCACACACTTACAAAGGGGAATGGCTGTCTTAAGCTGTCTTTTTGGTGTTTTTGCGCGCAAAGCTGCCTTTGGAATTCCCAAACAGTTTTGCCGTCGCGGGCATGGAAAGACTGCTGTTTGGACAGACATTTCAGGCTCAAGATCGCTGATGAGTGAGGTTGGTCCCTCACGAAACGTCGTCCGATCAACCTGATGCCTCCTTTGTTGTGTTGTGTGCCTCTGTTTAAAGTTATGTCAAAAACATAGCAAGACCTAAAGGTCGTTAAACAGTCATAAATGTGAGAGCATATTTCATAAGAAAGAGTGAGACAAAAATACTGAGCAAGAATAGAGAGTCAGTTTTGGACATGTCTATGTGTGAAAGTGTAGCCCTGCTACATAAGATGAATTCTTTATTGTGTTGTTAAGGCTTAAATAAAATAATTTTAATATGAAAAATAGCCGGTGTCCAAACATCGATAATTTTTGTTTATTATGGGGCCATATAATGTCCAAAAGAGAACAAAGAATAAGGTTTTCTCCGAAATTTAAGCTTGCTAATACCCGATATTTCGATGAATTTGATCCAAGCGGTGAAGACTATACGCCAATTACAGTAAGCGAAAATCGTAACGGCCACTTTTTGGATTGTTATCATCGACTAGGCAAAAAATTGAGTTGTTTGAAGTCCCTGCTCGGGCGCCATTTGTAAGGTAGTGTCTAATGCTGAGGTATAACTCTGTCTGGCCGAGGCCATTACATGAATAACAAAAACTAAAAGGGATCGTGCTCAGTTCAGGTGGAGGTCTGAGTCACGTCGAGAATCTGCCTTTAGGAAAAGAAAACTCTGTGGGTATAGGGAAGGGTATCTGTGGCCGGGGCCAATGGTTGACCAATCGCACCGGAGGTTTGTCATTTACAGCCGGAGCCGACGAGGCAACAAAATACCTGGCAGTGAACACGGTATGGATAAAAGACCCAAAAGGGCACGTCGAATCCAAACGCTACGCAAGCATTTTATTTTCTGCTAAGCTAAATAAGCTAGCGTTGAAATGCCCAAAATATACTTCCAGTTTCAATGCCTGATGATGCCGAATCGCCCTAGCCTCCGAGTCCGGATGATATGTTCAACCAACACTGCTTTAACCGATAAAATCGATTTTCAAGATAACAGTTACGAGCCTGATATTGAAGATGAAAGACCGAAACCACTTTTTTTTTTAACACAAACAACCTGAAATTGGATTTAATGATACCTTGTGGCTGAACTAACAAGAAATTATAATCACTTTCAGAGTACCGAAATGGTTTGAAAGGGAGATCGTATGAAGCTGGCATGTATTAGAGAGTTATTTATATTGTTATTTGGGATAATTTCGCTGAATTAAGATTTGCCAAATTACCAGTAGTCTAGCCGTTTTTGCCAAAAAGTATGACAAGCACTAGATGCCTTTTTTTTGGTTCAGACGATTAAGGTATATTTTTCCTCTTGTATATATCTATAACATTGCCAAGGATATAAAAACAAAAATTCCAAGCGGTTTATGATATATGACCTTCATAAAAAGAGTCCTTTTTTCAAAATTTCACGTTGGGGTGAAAAAATGGTGGGTATCAAACAATTACCTTTACGATGTGGAGGGGCCAAGTCCTTTGGGGATTTTTTAGTTTCGGTATGTACTTCAAAAGTATCGGGGTCCGAAGGCGTAACCCGAAAATGACCTTAAAAAAGTTGCACAGTGTTATATATGCTTTATGTGGTCGGAGATGCTTCCTTCTATGCGTTACAAACATCCGGACAATATAAAAGTATAGAAATCAGAATCTTTTCGAATCGGATACCTATCGATAATCCGTGAGATCGATATATTCCATTCCTACTTTGGCTTACCTGTATAAATGTATATGGGACAGGCTAGTGAATTCTAATTATTAGATTGCCAGAACTGTAGTAAATTAGTTAAGAAGTATGAAAGATTATGGAGATGAACTATGCAGATTACGGAAAAAAAGTGTGGTATCATAGAATATCACTACCAAATTTTCCAATATTTATTCCAGTTGCCGAAATATTACAAACTGTCCAGCCAAATGGTCAAATGCTTGTGCAATATAAACTGAAAAAGAAAAGACAATATTAGCCCCTTTTACTGAACCTATTTAGTTGAACCAAAAGGTTTCATAACCAACCGTAAAATAAAAACTGAAAGTTCTATAAGTTTGACAGTTATATATTTATTGTATAATTATTATTAAAAAAGTAATACAAAGCAAAACCTAAAAGTTATATAATAATTTCACAAGTATAGTTTTTCTACACGACTTAAAAGAAGCTTTTGGATTTGGATTGAACTTTTAGTATTTACTAAATGAATAAATATTATTACAAAAAGAAAGTTAATTCACAGTACTTTTGGGCTAGATGATCTAATAGGCCGCTTGCCCACCTTTGATCAAGCCGCAAAGAATACAATGAGATTCTTTTTATCCCCTAAACCAATGCATTGAGATTCTTTGACAATTTGATGCGAATGACTGTATATGTTAAGACCGAATAAAGGAAGTAGAAATTTCCGGAAAAAAAAAACAAAAAAAGGATTTTATTTCTATTAAAATAATCTATATCTGAAAGTAAGTATGTTTGTATATATCAAAGCTCGTAAATAACAATTGATCGTTTTTCCCTTTGCGGTCTGCTCAATTACAAAACCGACCAAATCCATGCACGCTTGCTCTCGCTCTGAGCAGAACACTTCATTTCTCCTTGTTTTTTTTCAGTTGACTGTTCTCAGCTGAATTCTTGAAACCAAGCAGAGCGGTTGAGTTTTTATTAAAGATCATCTCAGGGGCAAATCCATAGGCAAAGGGCGAAAGAAGACTACATATAAAAAACCCACGAATTGTTACCCACAGCGACTCCCAAGTGGTAACTTCATCCTATTACGTTATTTTTCAAAAGGAGGGAGATGTAATATGCACACATATGGAGTACACACTGTACTCATAATTTTACATAAAACACACACTGTAACACTTTGTTGCAATGTTCAAGACCCAAGCACATTCCAAGTGCAGAGAAATACGATCCTCGTTGGGCAGATAACACAGAAACGCAGCGTCAGCACAACTGAGCATAGACAGTGGCGCTGGTATATATGTGCATATACCATTCTCTCCTACAAAAAATAACCTACAAAAATAAACAGTGATACCCACCTGAAAAAACAAAAATAAACAGTGATACCCACCTGAAAGTAGTGACCTTGCACGTAAAAAATATGATTTGTTTTTTCAAACATGGCAAAAAGATTACTGCAAGATACGATATTAGCGATTTGTATACTAATGGAACTCTTCACTTAGGTCTGTTTTTCCAAAGGCTTGAAATGCAAGCCGGTAAATATAAAATCGGCCAACTCAAAGTGGGTATCAGTACGAATTAAGCCGCATAAGAGGAATGACCAAAAAAGAAACAAACACAAAATTAATGAAATGAAATAATTTCTAACATATTAAAACTATTCCTAAATAAAAGGCTAACAGGGAAGCCCAACAACACATGGCGACCGTGACAGGACAACTAATGTCGCCACAACCGCTACCAGGTTGCGGACAGCAAGGCACCGGTTGACCGACTACAAATAAATAACACAAATTAAGTCCGCAAAACATAAAAAGCAGCAAAACTCCGAAAATAAACAAAACAAGCGATATACCTGTGAACTAAGATCCCCTCGCTGGGAATAGGTTCCAAATTCTTGGCCAACAGTCTGATGCTGAGTGTGAAAAAAAGGCTGCAAGTGCCGCAAAAACACCCATCTATATAAGGGATAACAACTGTGCGGCCCTAGTCACAAAGCTTGTATCGCTAATAGGCAACAACAACTTTTATATAACATACGTCAAAAAAGGCAATATACGCGAAACAAAGCTCCAAGTCAACACCGAAGAAAATTATTGAGCAGTCGAAAAATGCTTAAGAGCAGAAAAAAAAGCTACTACACCTACTAACTAAAAAGTAGCAAAGGCCTATAAGTAGTCTTGGAGTCTTGGAGGAAAAGGGATTCAAGGTCAAGTCCTTTATAAACTTAATAATAAATCAGACCTAATAGTTTAGTTTTTTTTTTATCAATTTTAGATTAAGTTTTTTTGATTTTTTTTTGCTTATATCTGTCATTTTCATCGCCTTTGCCTGAATACCAAATGGGAGGAAAGGGAGTCGAAAGCTTCAGATATACGGCTAATGTCGTAAACAGCGTGCAGGTTGTCGACCATATAGGTCACATAGAGCATCTGACTTTTTGGATAGTAGTGTTGCTTATCATAGCTGCAGTGCAATTGGCACTACCAGTAACATGAAAGCGCTTTCATCGAGGGACTAGAAGGGTAAGTGACCGGCTAGTCCGGAAAATTGTTTCTCTCTTGTCATTATGTTTCTTTACTGAATATTTTCAGATCATATTTTATTTAATAAAAGAAAAAGAAAAACCATATGCAACCAACATCCGAAAGCATCAATTGGTCTCGACTTCTTTCAATCAATTTGGTTGCGAATTGAAGCGTATTCCAGCTATAAAAATAGCAAATAAAAACTTCCAACAGGTCAGAAGTAAGACCAGAACCAATTAAAAATAAAAAAGAACGAAAGAAGCATTGCAAGTGCAAAACGAAAACGGCCAGTAAATTGCCACAATCATATGAAATGATTAAAAGACTCGGTGCAGAGAAAGGCCCAGTAGGGTAACAGTGCTTGAGGACGTTTGAAAGCTATTCTAACAAAATGATCTCTCAAGCTAAGAATACGTAAATTTTTATGAGAATACTAGGAAATCGTATCTGAAGTCCAGAAAAAGCATTTGAATAAACCAGCTGTACTCTCAGTCTAAAACTTTATTTTCCTTTTTTTTTTTGTTATTTCCGCTACTTCGGAAACTAACTGGCGCCCGAGCAGGAACCAACGCACGCGAACAACAAAGGACAAAACAATCCTATGTCGCAAGTAAACTATAGGACTATAGCCCTTTTCGACCCATTTCAGATTGCAGTGTGTTATCGGCCAACAAAAGTAACCTGATTCCTATCATTTTTATGTTGGGAATTGGTCTGGGAAACCCCCCGTTTGCGGAAATCTACCGTTGTTTGAAAAGCGAGCACCCAACATTTAAGATCACTGAGCTGGTCCCATAGCGGTGGACAGATACAATAACTCTGTTCATTCGGTAACTCAGAAAAAACCAGTTGATCTTTTTTTCGATCGCACGCCTCGGATAAACTACCAAGGGTTGTCGGATTTCAGACGACAAACCTTGGAAAACGTTAAAGGATTAATTGAACACAATCAGGCCTTGGCTAATGCTAGCCAGATCTCAACCTGTTGCTTACAACCAGGGAAACACGGTATTCGTGGCCAACAAACAAATCAAGACCAAAGAAAAACCGCGATTTAGAGCCGAGGTGGTGCAGGAGGACAGGAAAGTCACCCTTAGGACTAGATCTGGGAAGGTTTTCCATAAATCGGACGTAAGGAACTAAATTGAGGATGCAGCTGAAGGTATCAGCAGGATGACCAGCACTCCACAGCGAAGGCCACGTTCCATAGACTGGATAGGATCTGCCTGGAAATGGGTCGCCGGATCACCCGATGCGGCGGCCTGGAACGCTATTCTGAATTCACAAGATGTGGTCGCTAAAAATAATGACCAACAGATAAGAATCAACTACAGACTCTTTGACTCCACGCATGAATCGATCCAACAGCTTAATAACGTCGTTGCAAGGGTGAACGCAATAGACGAGGATCTTCATGCCACCACAACGGTCTTGCACAAGGCCATCATCTTAGCCAACCAGGTCGCCGAGGTCACTAGAGCTTGCCAACTGGCTAAAACCGGAATAATCAACTCCAACCTACTGTACCATGGGGAAATCGAGGCCATTCTGGCTGAAGTCGACAGCCTCCTTCACCAAAACGCCATCGAAGCGGTGGAACTCTCCCGACTCTCCATTTTGACCAATGGAACATTGTTACTGTACATCCTGGCACTGCCCAAGGTGACACGGAAACAGAACCGGCTGATGTTCCTCTACCCGACGATCATCGACGGGAAACAAGTAGTGCTGGAGCACAACAAATTGGCAATGGATGCCAGCGAGACTTACGCCGTCATAGGCCCTTGTTCCTCCATAGGCAATACCACTGTTTGCCGGGAAAGGGACCTACTAAAATTAGAGGAGGGGAGTTGTATTCCCCGGCTGTTGAAGGGGGGTCCAGCAGCATGTACTTATTTGAGGAACGAACAGGAAATAACCAAGCTCATCGAAGACGGGACGATATTGCTAACAAACTTCAATGGAACGGTGACTACTACCCCAAAGCGGTACCAACTAACAGGGTCATTTGTCGTGCAATTCGACAATGAGACTGTAGTAATTGGTGATCGGAACTACAGTAGCTACTCGGCAAACCATCTAATGGCCATGCCGGCCGTCTTGTCTCATGTAACAGCCGCTAATTACCAATTGTCGTTGGAATATGTCCACGACGTTAGCTTGCAGAATCTACGTAAGATGTCGAGCATGACCGGTAGACTACTCCTCTCCTTCCTCTCGGAAACATTGTTGACCTTGGTTGCACTCTCCCTAATATACTTCCTATGGAGGAAACTAACTTCCACCAGAGGGAACCCCAGGGTCACAGGTAGATATTTTTATTTTTAAATATCTCTGTATGACTTTTTTTTATGTTTATAAATTATTTTTTTGTGTTTTGTTTGACTCACAAATATAATTTTTTACGGGGTTTCTCAGGACTACGTTAATTTACCGACTACTTCCTTCTTTAGGCACACGACGCCCTTCGATTCTCCTTCGTTCGTAATTGTAAAATAATAAATAATAAAAAAAGAAGAAGCATTGCAAGTGCAAAACGAAAACGGCCAGTAAATTGCCACAATCGTACGAAATTAT
Organism: Lordiphosa collinella; assembly: GCA_018904265.1. NCBI lineage: Eukaryota > Metazoa > Arthropoda > Insecta > Diptera > Drosophilidae > Lordiphosa > Lordiphosa collinella. The sequence goes on from JAEIFV010000241.1 coordinate 146,674, forward strand.
AAAAAAAACTCGGCTCAGAGAAAGAACCAGTTTCTCAAACGAAGAATACGTATATTTCTATGAGAATACAAAGAAATCGTATCTGAAGTCTAGAAAAAGCATTTAAATAAACCAACTAACTGGCGCCCGAGCAGGGACCAACGCATGCAATCAACAGGACAAAACGATCCTACGTCGCGAGTAAACAATAGGACAACACGATCCTAAGATTTTAGTGTTTTATGTAAATCCGTCTGCTAATTGCAAGCTCTTGTTTACGCATAAGCCCACAGAGCGTGGCCTCCTCTAAAGGCAACGTAAGTCTCAACTCGGGTTGAGACGTGCATTCGGGTCCCGTGAATATTTGACTTCTTTTGGGATATAAAAAAAAAAAAAGGATATTCAATGGTCGACCCTTCCCAACAGCAAAGATTGTGTCAACCAAAGCAACCTGATTTCTGTTAATGCTGGAAATTGGGCGCTGAAATGGCCATGGGAAATATGTTTCCGAAACGTCGGCAAAAATCCCGTCGTCTGGGGCTGGTAAGTTGACACTCTCTATTGCATTGCATGGGAATGTTAAGTGCAAACCCTCTGCTGCTGCGCGGTTGACTAAATCGCCAGCTTTTGAAAGCCTGAGAGACAACTTAGGGAACAAAAGTGAGTTAATAGAATTTGAACTGCAAATCGGAACGGCCAATAATAAAAAAAAAAACGAAAAACGAACACGAAAAAAAACAAACAATTTTTTTTTGAAGTGAACCAAAAATTGGCCAGTAGCTGTTCAGAGCCAAGATGTGATGACCTGGTGCGGGCGATGACAGAATAATAATAGTATATATAATTAAGTGTCTACTTCTTGTTCTTATTCTTTTTTTTTTTTAATTCCTTTTGTCTCTCTCTAAATATTTTAGTTCTTTTTTGACTTAGTAGTTTTTTTTCTAAATGGTTTTTGAATTAGTTTTTTTTAACCATTCTCCGTGTTTTGTCTAAATCCCAAATGGGAGGTAAGGAGTCGAAAGTCTCCGATAATACGGCTAATGTTGTAAATAGTGTTCAAGTAGTCGACCATATCGGTCACCTAGAAGACTTAACGTTTTGGATAGTGGTGTTAGTCATAATAGCGGCAGTTCAATTAGCGTTAAAATTATATCTTCTTAATAAACACTCCTTAAAACGGAGATATATTAATACGTCCGATTTGGAACGAGTGTTCTCAATTTCCGGGGCTTCGGTTCGTACCTAAAAATTTTTTTTGTCTTGTAAATTTGAACTTTGTTATTTGTCCGCTAGATAAGCATTTTTTTTTTTTTTTTTTTGGTGTGTGTGCTAATTAATATATATGTATATGCAACTATTCAAAACCTTCCCCCAGCAACATGAAAGCGCTTTCATCGAGGGATGAAAAATGGTAAGTGACCGGCGAGTCCGGAAATTAACGTTCTTTTTCTTAATTTTTTTTTTTATCTGACTTTTATATATATTTTCTGGCACACGCATAGAAATTTTAATCCATTTTTTTTAGATTTATTCATATATATTTTTTTTTGTGTTTTGCTTGACTCACAAATATAATTTTTTTGGGGTTTCTCAATGACTACGATTAAGGTTGCCAGACTCCTTCCTTCCCATTAGGGCTCTCACGACACCCTTCAGATGTCGTCCTTCTTTTTGTCTAAATTGTATTAGATTTAATGTTTTTGTAATTCCTTTAATGTTTTTATTAGATTTAATGTTTTTGTAATTCCATTCTTTTTATGATTAATTTTTGTCCGTCTGCTTTTGTAAGTTCGTGTTCACGCACGAACCAACAGAGCGTGGCCTCATTTAGAGGTGACGTAAGTCTCAACTCGGGTTGAGATGTGCATTCAGTTCCCTTCTAGAACTGATGTAACTCTGAATTTTATATTTTTCATAAAACCATTTGGTTGAATGTGAACATGAGTTCGTTATTAATTATTTAAGGGTGTTGGAAAGGAAAAAGGGGCTAGGTAAGTAAGGCCCAGGGCACGACTAATTATAAAATATAAAGAAAAAATAAGAAAAACCATATGCAACCAACATCCGAAACCATCAATTGGCCTCGACTTCTTTGAGCATCAATTTGGTTGCGAATTGAAGCGTATTCCAGCTATAAAAATAGCAAATAAAAACTTCCAACAGGTCAGAAGTAAATCCAGAACCAATTAAAAATAATAAAAAAAAGAAGAAGCATTGCAAGTGCAAAACGAAAACGGCAAGTAAATTGCCGCAATCATACGAAATTGTAAAAAAAACTCGGCTCAGAGAAAGAACCAGTTTCTCAAGCGAAGAATACGTAAATTTTTATGAGAATACAAAGAAATTGTTATGTACGCACATTAAGACTTTGGAAAATACAAGGGTATTCGATGGTCGACCCTCTTTCCAAATATTAGACTAGACAAGCGAGATAACTTGATTCCTCCTTTTCTGTGAAAATCAAGGCCTCTTATGGGTCCTACACATAGCTGAAAATATTCCATGTACAAGTCCCACAGTCAATCAACAGAGAGAAAACTATACCGGCGAACATTTAGTACAATCGTTCTTAAAACTCAAGGAACACTTAACCTTGCTAACAGAGGACATATAACGAATACAGTTAGAAATCAAGAAAAAAAAAGCCAGAGCAATTAAAAGAACAGCTTGACCAAATACGAAACCATTTGCCAACTGACAAGTTGGATTGTAAGAACAAAACAAAAAAGCCCAATGTCTATGAAGCAAATAAACAACAATGCTGTCAAAAAATATGCGAAATTAAAACTCGACAAACACAAGTGTTTGTTCAAACGCGGAAAACGAGTAATTTCACGATTTACAGTTGATGAAACTCGAATTAGTTCAGTTTTTTCAAAGGCTTGAAATCGAAGCCGGAATACTTAACATAAATAAATTTAAAATGTCACCAAGTGATCAAATTTTCGAATCTGTATCACAAAATATATTTTGAAAAATGGGCAATAGTACTTTAAAAGAAGTACGAGTATGCAAGTACCCTTTCCCACCAGGCGGTAAATTCCGGTGACCAAAATAGACATAAACGATATAGCTCAAATAAAAGCAATCCTGTTAAAATGCCATGACGAACCAATAGAAGGTGGCCACTCAGGGATAACGCGTACCCTTTCGAAAATACGAAAATATTTTTATTGGCCCTTAATGACTAAACCGATAAAACAGTATGTAAAGACTTGTTTAAAATGTCAACAAGCCAAAACAATTACACATACAAAGACACCAATGACTTTAACTCCAACGCCAGCAACAGCATTTGATACTGTACTGATCGATACCATTGGCCCACTTCCAAAAACTGAGAACGGCATGAATACGCGTAACAATTATCTGCGACTTAACAAATATTATCACAACCAGGTAGACATAGTTCACTGTCCCAATATACAATCACACATTAACACTTTGTTGAATGCTTATGGACACGACGAGTACCCAAAACCCGCGTCGGCACACCATAAGCTGCGCGAACAGATCCTGTTATGCACATAACATTCCCTCAATATATATATATATACAGCGACTCCGCTGCCGGCGTCTCCGACAGCGTGTCTCTTAGAATTAAATCCATTTTTAAATCAGTTCAAGCCGCAGTTCATTACCGCCATTACCGAGAGATACCGAACGGAGTATACCGAACACAACCTCCTCATCGACTCCATCCTCTACCTTGTCAACAACCCCACAGAGTTTCAGAAACTCTATAATTGTGAAGGGCATTTCGTTCTCAATTTTGATCCATCTCGACACGATACTGACATCTAATCATGTCGCCGATTGAAAACTTTGTCCTAATCACCCTCATCAAGCAAGTGGCTATCGCCAAAACGGTGGTAGCCAGCACCAAGCGACCGGTCGTGCTTTTCGACCGCTCTTTCCTGTCCGACCTGATCTTGTCGATAGCTGACGACGCGCTGGCGTTACGCAATCCTGTCCGCTGGTGCTCAATCCGCCTTTCTCTTCCCCGACTACTGTCGTTTCCTTCCTACCGGTTTTAACTATAAGAAAGCAGATAACATAGTCCTTCTCCTACCATGAAAAATTTTTCTTTTCTTGGTTCTTCCGCTTTGAGACTGACAAATATTTTCAATCAAAAAAAAAAATCTTTTAAGTTCTGACAGGAATTCAGATCAAAAATGTACCAAGCGCGAGTGAAATTCTATAAAGTAAACATTAAAAATTACAACTATTATTTACTTATTATTGGGAGCCGGGCGGAACGACCAAGGAAATCAAACGGGGAGCTGCTACCTTTCTACATGGCGACCGTGAACCACTACTACAAAAACAGAAGATCAGCAACTACCCAATAACCCACGAAGACGAGGAAAACAAGGAACGACTGAATAGTGTTTATGCAAAATGCCCTAGAAAAAATTTTTTAAATCAAAAAAAAATGCCCAAGAGCAGACACAGTGGCGTCATAAATAGAGCGAAGAAAGAAATCGCTAAATTGAGAGAAATCCTAAACGCAGATACACCCACACAATGGGCGACTGCAAACAAAATGCAAAACCGAATTGACTTTCTAGAGTCATTCGTAGCTAAAACTCTGGAGCACAAAAAAAAATACACTCACACACTCCCAGTCGCACATACACACTCTATTGGAACAATTAATAATCCGGTTCCCAAAATACAGATCCCAACCGAAGAAAAGAAATGCCCACCGGACTGCGAGGGACCGCCATACAGCCCCCACTGCCTACACACCTGTACACCGGAATCCTGTGCGATCTGGCACGGCCACACGTAAAAGACAAAAATACCAAAGCCTGTGCGGACCAGCACCGGTACCGCCTGAGCTCATAGGCCCTGGACAGCAGCAGCAGCCAGCAGAAATAAAAAATACCAAAGCCTGTGCGGACCAGCACCGGGAATGTCAAGATCAAAAATGTACCAAGTGCGAGTGAAATTCTAAATAAAGTAAACATTAAAAATTACAACTATTATATACTTATTATTGGGAGCCGGGCGGAACGACCAAGGAAATCAAACAGGGAGCTGCTACCTTTCTACAGTACCAAACAAAAGTGCTAAAACAGTTGCTAAGGCAATTTTTGAATCATTTGTACTAAAGTATGGTCCAATGAAGACTTTCATTACGGACATGGGTACTGAATATACAAATTTAATAATCACTGACTTATGTAAATACATGAAAGTCACAAATATACACTCAACAGCGTATCATCATCAAACTCTTGGTACCATTGAGCGAAGTCATCGAACACGTACGTTCATACATTTCGATTGACAAAAACGATTGGGACATATGGTTGAATTATTTCACCTATTGTTTTAATACAACCCCATCAGTAGGACATGACTACTGCCCAAATGAACTTGTTTTCGGAAGGCCACCGAGACAATTCATTAACTTTAACAAACAAGATAGAATAGAACCCCTATACAATCTAGACGATTGCGCTAAGGAAATAAAGTTTAGATTAGAATTAGCCTACAAAAGAGCTGGGACTATGCTACACTTAGAAAAACAGAAGCGAAAAACGCATTATGATAAGAGAACAATAGGAAACAGGGCACAAACTAGACAACAACTATGTTGGCCCTTATAAGGTAGAAAAGATAGAAGATAGAGATAACGTTACAATAAAGACAGGAAAGAAAAAACAAATAGTACATAAAGACAGATTAAAAATATGTAGCACCTAACGAGAAAAAAAAATTTTTTTTTGTTTATTATTAAACCGCTAAATGAAAAGCACAAGTTAGACTAATAATTTGCCAATAAAATTGGTCGTAACTTAAATGCTACAAAACATAGAGGAAGACGAGACAAATGGTCAAAAAATAAAACCACTAACAGCCAAAGACATCAAAATGACAGACCAAAATACTTTAGCCAGAGGATGTGTCAATCAAGTGTCATTAACAATTCCCGAGTTCAATTAAGCAATCCAAATCCAAGAGCAAAATCTTAAATCATCTTAAACCTATATACCAGTAACTGTGACCACTTAAATAACATTAAAGCTTAATCTAGACATGGAAAAAACTAAACTGGTTTCCAAAATGGTAGAAATAAATTTTACCAAGACTTCCCAGTCGGACATGACACCATGAAAAAGGCACATCTTTCATAATCTTTTTCACCGTAGATGTAGTTCCCAAAACTGAAAAGTTCCATTCGCTTTTATTAAGGCGTGAAAACCAAAAAGAATGCACCTTTGAGAACGTATTTTAGCATGTGGTTTTGTTGAAGAAAGAACAAGAATTCTTATTGTTTACGCATGCCAAAAGCACAACCCAGAGAAGGCACGGTTTCATGTAGACGTGATTTTTTGAATGTAGTGACCGTTAAAAAGAAGTATGAAAAATGGCATTCTCTTGGGAACCACATTCCGCAAAGTCCGACTGGGTTGTTCCGTTAAATTGTGATAAAAGATTTCATAGCTTAATCTACACTAGTACAAACTTTTGAATTATTCCATTATAGTAGCAGATCCACACAGAAGAGCACCTGCATGATAAAATCATATTAGTTTATTGCTAAGCACCTTAGGCTTTAATTACTCACCTCCTCAGCCCAGCCAGCAAAGGAACCAAATGTTAAAACATAAATCTTGGGCATATACAGTGCTTCACGTGCCTTCATATAGGCCAATTGAGATTCTTCATTGAGATTCTACAGAAAGAAAAAACAATTAATCAGTTCTTAAGTTTTGATAAAAAAAATGGATTATGTTCAAAATGTATATTTTCAGAGTTTTCAAGAGCATCAGAAAGAGTGTTCATCACATAAATGCCAATGCTGATCGTGTACATTTTAGAAAATTTTTCTTTAATCACTTCTTCCCAGGGTTCGCATTCAAAACAAAAGTACCAAACACAACAATTACCGTACTCAGACAGTACGGTAGATTTTCGTAACGTACTGTTCAAAAAACTGAAGTACGGTAAATATTTCGTAACGTACAGACCGTAAGAAAGCAAGTACCGAACAATTTTTGTTCAGCACTTGTGCGTACAAAACTATTTTTGTTTTGAACCATTTTGTACAAACTTATTTATAGCTATGTACGCCAACTGGAAACGGATTTAGTTACGGACTTTGTGGTAGGTGTTTCAAACATAATTACCATGACTGACGCCCAGGGATTAATACCGGAACCGTTAACCGAAGTAAACCGTTTTAAATCACGTACCGGAACCGGAACCGATACAAATTTTTTTTTTGAGAATCGAATACCGCTTACCGTTATTATAGGAAACGTTGGTACCGGTATTGTTTTGGTTTTTTTTACCTTCATAATTTGCTTGCACAGAAACGTATTCGAAACCATTAAAACATTCTAAAGTGGTGGTCAGAGTGCACCACAAAGTTGGCAGAATTGTATGAGATTTCAAAATCTTATTTTCTGTTCCAGCTACTCAAACGACTGAAACTTTAATGTTGAATATTGTTTCTTTATGTTACAAAGGAATAAAATGATTTGGACTTATCTTAGAGTTTACTATTTGCAATATTTAAAAATTTTAACTTATACCGGTACGTATTGGTATACCGAAATAAAAAACTGTGTACCGTATCGAAACCGAAAACCGAAAAAAAGTAAAAACCTAAATAGAACCTTTTACCGAAACATTCATTTCGGGTCGTACCGGTACCTGTACCGGAACCGAAAATCGTTTCGGTATTAATCCCTGCTGACGGCATATTAAATGGCGGTAAAATACCAAAGAGGATAAAAAAAATGATTACTAAAAAATAGGGGAAAGTTTTGTATACCCTTGCAGCTTCCATTGAAAACAAAAAAGTTTTTCAAACTAAGACTACTTTTTGGACCTTACTTTTCTATACTATATAGATGTCTGATTTCAACCAAACTTGGTGAAATTATGATAAAGGATAATACACTGTTAATTACGAAATTTTGAGGCGATTCTCTCACTAGAACTTCTTTTTCGACCGATCATTCATACTGCAGCTATATGCTATAGTCATCCGATTTTTATAAAACTTTGTAGAAATGTGTTAAAGTATATAAAATAAGAAAATGCCAATAAAAAGGACGTTTTCATTACAAACAAAAAAGTTTTTCTCACTAGAACTAGTTTTTCGACCGATCGTTCCTATGGCAGCCTATCCTCTGTGTAACATGTAAAGACGTTTTCATTGTCATCCGATTTTCGACAAAACTTAGTGAAATCATGGGAAAGAATAGTAAACTAAGAAATACGTACTTCGGAGGCGTTTCCATTAAAAACAAAAAAGTTTTTCTCACTAAGACTAGTTTTTCGACCGATCGTTCCTATGACAGCTATATGCTATAGTCATCCGATCCGGCCGGTTCCGACAAATGTGCAGCGTATTTGTACCAAAAGACTTCGTGCAAAGTTTGGTGAGGATAGCTTTAAAACTGACGGAAGAGATAGTATAGAAACAGACGGACAGAAGGACAGACGGACGGACAGGGCTAAATCAACTCAGCTCGTCATGCTGATCAAGAATATATATACTTTATGTGGTCGGAGATGCTTCCTTCAATGCGTTACAAACATCCGCACAATTTTATAATACCCTCTGCAAGGGTATAAAAACAAACTGCAAGTGTATACAAAACTTTGGTCGAGCCGAAGTTAACTTTCCCCCAATTTTCTCACTAAGACGATTTTTCAGATCTATCTTTTGTATGGGGGCTATACCATATATTAGTCCAATTTTCACCAAACTTAGTAAAATTTTGAAAAAGCATAAAAAAACCAATAGATAAAAAGTTTTGAGACGTTTACATTGAATTCAATAAAGTTTCTCTAACTAAAACTAGTTTTTCGACCGATCGTTCCTATGGGAGCTATAAGATATAGTCATCCGATCTGGTCGGTTCCGACATATTAGCAACGTGCAGTAGAAAAATGACTCAGTGCAAAATTTCAGCTCGATAGCTTTGAAGCTGAGAGACTAGTTTGCGTAGAAACAGACAGACGGACAGACAGACGGACAGGGCTAAATCAACTCAGCTCGTCGCCCTGATCAAGAATATATATAGTTTATGTGGTCGGAAATGATTACTTCTATGCGTTGCAAACTTCTGGGCAAAATTATAATACCATTTGCAAGGGTATAAAAATGTATGTTGTAGCGGATCATTGAAAAAACCCCTGTGCAAAGCTTCAGCTTCCTACCGTTGCACAGTGGTCCAAATTTCAAAAATTTTGGCAGAAACTCCAATTATTGAGGTATGTGCCCAAAATTTGCTTTGTACACATATATTGTGCCCCCAAGACATCTTACCAAAATTTGCTCGCTTTAGACCATTATTTTATATAGCTGTCATATAACCGATCCGCCCGACTTGCATCAACTTTTTTGATTTTTAAGCAATTGAACTATAATTTGGTTTGTATACGTGTTTTTAGATCCCTAGACGACTCACCAAATTTGATTCAGTTTAAAACACTATTTCACATAACTGCCATATAAACGATTTTTTGACTTGCAGCTAATTTGATGGTTTTGTCGAAAAGTTTCAAAAAGGTGCTAAAAAGATTGATGTCCTCGCATTATATACATATTGATGAATAATATAGTGTTAATAGTTACGTTAATCCACGTCAAACCAACATACTTTTGTTCCACGAGACACAACAAGTTTGCGGCTAGAATTACTGAAAACATCACTTTTCAAAAACACATATAAACAAAGACAAAATGACATATAACAAGAAATGCATGATAACACTTATAATATAGACACCTTAAACTTTGTATTCCATTTTGATTTACTTCAATATTCGACGTAGTTTTTATTTTATAGTGATTTGAAATGTGCTCTTATTTGCAAGGCAAACGAAGTCAAAGCTTGTGGTAATCGATTAGCTGACTTTCAGGGCTGCCTACATTCGCAATGTTTCAATATCAATTGTACCACTATGATTTTTAACTGCACTAGGTAATACTCAATTGAAAAAAAATTTGGTTTTGCACAGCACTTAAAAAAAAATTTCAATTTCTGCCAAAATTTTTGGAATTTGGACCATTGTGCGTTGAAGCTTTGGCCACAAGAATTAAGTCAAATTTACGAACGTCAGAGGCTTCTTGCCATGGGGTTTTCCACAACGAAAATTCCAAAAAAAAATTTGGAAATTATTTTTCAAAGTCAATCTTTCAGAATTGGTCGGGATGTATTTCGTTTTCCAGAATTTTTTAAATCTGGACCAGGCTAGTAATCAATAACAACCGACTATGTCGCAGATGTGGTCAAGGCTTCGCAACTCATTCAAGAGTTTGTGGTAAATAATCTGCCTCCTGAAGAGGATGAGGACAACTTTGAGGAATTCGATACTTAAATACGGGTCGTGTTGAGTGTTGTACATTGTGCTGCCCACACACTCCAGCTTGCGTCCTGGGACGTAACAAAAAAATTAGACACTTCCATTGAAATATGTCGCAAGTACGTTAAAAAGCTTCGCACTGAATTTCGGCGGCACAACAAAACTCGCCCTGGCGCTCAACCTACAACATTTTAAAGTCCGTCAAGACAACCCAGGCCAACGCTTAAAACCTACTTCCAAATTCTGTCGACTGGATGTTTGTTGATTCATTCTGCGCCGCTTTTGAGCCACTTGCTGAGTGCACAAATTTACTGTAAACAAAGCAAATTATAATGGACGATTTTTACCGAGAATGGCTTTATTGTGAAAAACGGCTAGAACAGCTAAGCAGTAGCAATCATTTGGATAAGATGCTTCATTCGGCCATGGATAATAGATTAATAGAAAGAAGAAATTGGTGGGAAATGATGCATTCTTTGCCGCTTTATATTTGACGGAGAATCAAAAGGAAGTTGCATTGGTAAGATAATCTTTTGCTATGACCCTCAACGTGATAGTATCTTTTATTATGTTGTTGTTTTCCAGAAAAAATTGTGTTCCATTTACAATGGGATATCAAAAAATGAAGACATTTGGGCATGTTGAGGTACAGAGTATATAAACCTCAGCCACGTCAATTGGACCCAAATTCCTCATGTTTGCCCGAAAATACATTAGAAACGTTTGCTATGTTCTCTGGTTAAAAAGTTGCCTGTTTTTGTAAACTTGTATAGTTAGACAAATAAGATAGCAATAAATAATATTTTGGGGACCCTTACAATTTTTTTTCTGAGATGTAGACTTCATCCCTTTTAGCACTAAAAAAGGCCTGTTCGGTTTCAATTTCTTCGATTTCAATGAAACAAAACGAACGTTTGTTAGTGTTCTGGTTCGAACGTTTGCAATTCGAGTGTTTCATTTCCATTTTTCCTTGACTAACTTCATTATAACTAATCAAAACAATCCTAAATAATCACTCAAAATATTATATATTATATGGTGTTTAATTCGTTTCATTTTGAAGGGCTTTTATTAATTTTCCCGCGTTTCTAAAAGTGAAAACCAGAACACGACAAAATTATTCGATTTGTGGCGTGGCATCGAAGCTGTTCATAAAAATTATTATTTTTTTATTTAAAATAATTTTAGGGAATGTAAAATTGCAAAAGTATCTAAAAACACTAAACATTGGTACAAATTAACTTTAGCCTTAATTTGACGCCTTTATGTACAAAATCGCATTTACTTTTGAATTCTTCCACGATTCGGCAATTTAGTGAAAGTGAAACCGGACAGGCCGTATATCTACATTTTAATATGTCTCGATGTGGCTACACTTACCAAGTCATCTATGGGTTGCTTCTTGTCCAAAGTCTGCTCGTATCCACAGAAATGCGTCACACACAATCGGCCTTCTTATAGCCTTTACCAGAGCCTCACGTGCCTTTATATGACGTAAGTGTTTATACCAGTTAGAGCCGCCGCGTTTCTGTATTTCTTGCAAAGATTTCGTCTCTAATTCAGACACACTCAAGGCGCTCAAAGTGGGAAATGTTAACTCATTCTGTCCCAGAAAGTGGCCTATCTTGTCACCAAAAAAAAAGAGCCGCTTCACCATTGAATCATCGAGGGGACTCTACAGCAAGAGAAAACCATAAATCAGTCCTTAAGTTTCCTTAAGTTAAACGTGGCTGAAATTACCTTTTTTTATTATTATTCTTCTGGCTGCACCGGCTAGCCCATAAATTGCTTTAAATGTGCTTCAAGTAAATGCGCAGCAAGTCGACAAAAATGCTGAATCGGCTGCCTAAGCTTCTCCTTTTTCTTCCAACTAAGGCAAATTTGTTTGTTTGTTGATGTACTGTGCTGGATTTAAGTTACTTGCCGATAAGGCTGTCAAATGAAGAATGCCGCGTAGCTTTGGTTTGGTCAGCATTTCGATGTCCAAAGTTTCCATTGAATCGTTTCAAATTTCAAAAAAAAAAAAGAGATGGGCAATGGCAATTGTAAGCATTGTGGCCTCAGAACCGTAGCCCTTCGAACTAGTTTTCTTAAGTCACGAGATCAGTAGAGGCAGGAGCATACACCGAGCTTCGTGCGTGATCACGCGTGATCCCTGAGTGTTCCGTGAGTAAATTAAATTCATTTATATTCGGACCTGTTCCGAAAACGAGTGGAATTGCCGCAAATCGAGTTGATTGCTGTTCCGAATTCCGCAAATCGACAAGAATTGTCGTTTTCAAAACGTGTGTTTTGTAGAGTCAGCGGAATTAAAAGTAATTGCTATTTAAAGCATTAAAATAATTTCCCAAAATTATTAACTAAAAATTCGAAATTAGTTGAACAATTTTAAAATCATTTAACATCATTACTTAAACTGTTTAAAGCTGAAGTATAATTTAAAAGAATTTTTTCATAAACTTCTATAAAATACTGCATAAAAAACAAAACCGAACAGCCGTGGCCAAACCGAGCTGTTCTGAATTCCACTTTATTTTTTAGTCGATTCAATCGATAGCTGCTAAGTTGCTTCATATGAATTTATGTAATCGGACAGCACTTTTTCTATTTTATTTAGCTATGTTTAACCATATTTAATATGACTTATTTAAATGTAATATTTAAATACTGGCTTAAAAGTAAAATAAATGGATTTAAAAAGTAAATAAGAGCTGTATAAATTTAAATTATAGAGATGATGACAACTCTGGCTATTGATAAATTTAAAAATTAAGTTCTTAAATATTTATTTATTTATACAAACAATTTTTGAAAGCTCTCCGCGTTAATCTAAAAATGTGTACATATTTGCATGTCCTGGAGATATCCTAGAAAAGATAAACAAATAAATTATAAGCGTGTGATATAAATAAATGTAAATAAATGAAAAAATAGTTCTTACTATCACAGCTCCTAACAAAATCATGGTCCATCCCTAGTATCGATAACAATTTCGATAACTTCCTTCTAACCACTCATACATGGAAATCTAAGTTAAAAACAATTTGTTGTTGTTGTTGTTGTTTTTTACTTTTAAATATTATAACACCTGTCAGCTAGCAGCAGCAGCAACAACTAAACACAAGTTTAGGAGTAGGGAAGAAACGGCAAAGCAGTACCAAACTACAATCAAACATAATTGCATCAGCCGCAGTTTGGAAGTACACACTCCACACAGACACACACACATACGGTTGTAATGGCAGGCATAAACAATTATTCCAATTTAATGTAAGTACAAACCGCCTATATGTATGTAAAGCTAACAAGAAGGCTCACCCCCGCACAGGTATGCCGCGAATCGGGGGCATTTTGATGAACATGCGGAAATAGACAGGGACAAGTTGACGGCCCCCGCAGGCCATGCGCCCAGCATGCACATGGGCAGCAGGTAGGTGGTAACCAGCAGCAGTTCTTCTTTCGCAATTACATAAACCCGCCCTCCAGCCTGGATGACCGTGAAAAGTCCATTGTGGACAATCTAAATGCCGATCAGGATGCCATTTCGAATATCAAATATGTCACTTCGGAGCGTGATCTAACCTTGCCCCTGGAGAAGCATAAGGTGCTGGACAAGTATCTGGACAGCCAGGAGGATGGTGAGTAATAAAATGTAGTCCCGGAACCTATCCTGACTTGTTCTTACATTCCTCTTACATCTGAGAGATCTGTCTATTTGAACCACCTTTCTGCAGTTCATCTCGTGGTGTCTGCTTTAGGACACTCTGCTCGAATTATGGTTATATGCCAATTGCAAAATGGCTAATAGACCATTGTATTCCCAATTTCACTACATGTACACTTTTTGATATCATCGCGCTTTTAGAAGTTAAGGAAATTTTGCATGCAGATCAAGCTTGTTTCAGATTTGAAATTGGAGATTTACAGATTTCAGATTTGGAGGGAGGGGGTAGTCTAGCATTGTCAGCTAGTGCGTGCGTGCATGCATGTGTGTACACTAAACCAGCGTACCTGCATTGAATGAAAAATCATTTTATTTCTAGTTTTTTTTGCAAAAAATAGCACAAAAACTTCAGTATATTTTATAGAGAATTTAACGAAAATCCAATATTTTAGGTCTCCGTAATTTATCTTTGAATTATCAATGTAGGCAGAGACCTTTTACAAATGTGTCGAAAAAATTATTCAAACATTTCACAAATGGTGAAGGAAGTAATAGGGTGGGAGGATACCATATTAAAAACTCCTGTAAAGGAATCCAGAATGTAAAACGCTTTAAACTTTCTTTCTTCGTTGAGTACTTTCATCCTCGTTTGTTCCTAGTGTTTAAAAATTTTTTTCATTCTTGCAAATACCCGTCTTGCGTTGCTGCAAAGAGTATTTCAATTATAAAATGAATGTGAAAAGCTAACTTCCACAGTACTTATACCCTTCAATGATATGGTTTCCACATTTAAAGCTCAAGGCGCCAAGGTTGCCGGTCGACAGTTAATGAACCAGGCAATCAACACATCCAGTTTACCCGTCTACAATTGGCATCTATCAAAAATTAGCTCAGATAGCTCACCATAAAGTTTCGATCTTTATCTCCGTCCATTCATAACAATCTAGGCTCAAATGAAAAATTGTCCAATTTTGCAGAATTTTGGACCGTTTAATCTACATCTTCCATTTACCAAGTCCTGCATTGTTATCTAATCATTAGGCGCTTTTATAAATACTCAAACGATAATATTGCAAATTTCGCGGCTTTTGGCCCATTTCTTTATCTGTGAAACCTTTGCGGGCAAGCGCTTAACCATTGCCAACGTATGCAGACCTCACGGCTCAGGTCAATCTCAGTCACGAGGAGCTAACTGCTCTCGAGTATACGATCCCAGAGGCATTTTTGGATACGCCCACCAGCCTCCCAGGAATCCATATCCGGCCGGGTCATCTGATCGGCTAATAAACAACGTGTCAAGGTTGACTGAATGGAAGGGAGTACCTTTTCTTGGTAAAATTGTAGAGACTATCCTCTCGAAACATTATAAAGGGTGATTTTTTAAGAGCTATAGGAAAGTTTTTCAAAATAAAACATAAAATTCAGAAAAATGCATGAAATCTTTATTTGAATCGATAGTACGGTCCATATAATTTAATGTTTGAAGATTATTTCATGCAAATGTTGACCGTGACTGCGCCTCAAATGGTCCATCTGCTTAGTCCAATTTTAGCATACTCTTTCCAACATTTCGGCCGGTATCTCACGAATAAATGCTTCAATGTTGTCTTCCAATACGTCAATTGAAGCGGGCATGTCTGTATATACATGAGCTTTAACATAGCCCCACAAAAAATAGTCCAAAGGCGTTAAATCGCACGATCTAGGCGGCCAATTGACCGGTCCCGAACGTGAAATAAAATGTTCACCGAACTCGTCTCTTTTAATAAGTCCATTGTTGCGCGTGCTGTGTGGCATGTGGTAACGTCTTGTTGAAACCACATGTCATGCAAGTCAAGCTCTTGTAATTTGGGCTAAAAAAAAGGTGGATATCATCTCACGGTAGCGCTCACCATTCACAGTTACGTTACGATTCGCATCATCTTTGAAGAAGTACGGTCCAATGATGCCACCAGCCCATAAACCGCACCAAACTGTGACTTTTTCTGGATGCATTGATAGCTCTTCCAATGCTTCTGGCTGATATTCACTCCAAAATCTACAATTCTGCTTATTTACTTACCCATTGAGCCAAAAATGAGCTTCGTCGCTGAACACAATTTTTCGGTAAAAAAGTGGATCGTCGGCCAACTTTCCAAGAGCCCATTCACCAAAAATTCTACGTTGCGGTAGGTCGTTCGGCTTCAATTCTTCCACCAGCTGTATTTTGAAAAGCTTCACACCTAAATCTTTCCGCAAAATTTTCCACGTTGTTGAGTAACAGAGGCCCAATTGCTGCGAACGGCGACGAATCGATAATTGATGGTCATCATTAACACTGGCCGATACATCTGCGATATTTTCTTCAATTCGCACTCTACGTAAGCGTGTTGGTGGTTTAATGTCCAACAATGTAAATTTGGTGCAAAATTTAGTCACAATAGCCCGAATAGCCGCTTCAGTGGGTCGATTAAACTGACCATAAAATGGAAGAAGCGCGCGATGAACTTTCTTAACAGAGCACTACGATTCATGGTTAAATTCTAGACAAAACTGAAGATGTTTGACAGTAAAACAAAACACGAAACGTGCGTGAGCTGTTTAAACCAGTGTTGCCAAAAAGATAATATGTCAATTATGTCAATAACATAGCAAGACCTCGAGCCAGTAAAAACTGCAAGTTAACAGTATAAAGGTCGTCAAAACAGTCATAAAAGTACTAAAACGCTTGGCACGGCGTTGTTGTTCGAAACTTAATAGAAATAGTTTCATATAAAACAACAAAAACTCCTGTTTGCATATACAAACATTTTTGGTCTTTTGCTCCAGAGTGGCGGCCGTTGGTTGCCCACTGAGTCCAAAGTCCAAAAACGGAGGCCACACACTTACAAAGGGGAATGGCTGTCTTAGACTGTCTTTTCGGTGTTTTTGCGCGCAGGCTACCTTTGGAATTCCCAAACAGTTTTGCCGTTGCGGGCATGGAGGGACTGCTGTTTGGACAGACATTTCAGGGTCAAGATCGCTGATGAGTGAGGTTGGTCCCTGATGAAACGTCGTCCGATCAACCTGATGCCTTCTTTGTTGTGTTGTGTGCCTCTGTTTAAAGTTATGTCAATAACATAGCAAGACCTCGAGCCAGTAAAAACTGCAAGTCAAAAAGATAATAGCTAAAAAATCACCCTTTATTACCATCTTCCTTCCGAGGAGTGCTGCGTAAGCGAATGAATGGGTCCTCACAATGTTGAGGAACAAAAATCTGTTCTGAAACAATTTTTAAATTCTCTCTCTTTGCAATCGGAATTGGGAATCTAGCAAGCTTTTACCATCTCATCGATCAGGTTAAAATTAATTGATCTTCTATCTTTGCATCAACCACAAGCATATTCTCGGATTGGCACTTGTCTCTTGAATAAATTTAACAGTTTTCTCGAGGTTTACTCGCACATTCCGGCTACTACGCTTGTCAGTCTGCAGGTCCAACTACGCGCTTTATCTAGATTTTTCCTTTGATAAGTCATTTATGAAATTTATCATCATCACCTCAAATCATCCAACCTGTCAACCAGCGTTGCGCAGCCTTATGCTCTTTGGCTACGATTTGTTTTTGTAATTGCACCGCAGATAGGAAGTCAATGATCGTATACATGCAGGGCACGAGGTATAGAAAACAACACACATGCCAACGATTTCGTGTGTGTGCGTCGCGTAGAACAAAAACCGTGTTTATTCTTTTCTTTGATTGGCACTACAATTTTGTGATTTTTTTGTTGCCTTACCCAATTTCAATGTGCTTTTTTTTGTGAGTATTGGTGAGTGCTCTGTCCTGTGTCCTTTTTTGGGCATGCCTGCTGTAAACCAATTACTTTTCCATTTTGTTTATAGCATATCAATGTCAACCAAATAATTAAATACTCACCCTGTTGCAGATGTCTCCCTGCGCAAATATCTGGTCTTTGGCGTCCAATGGGTTTCACTGGTCACCGAGAATCTCCTCAGTCATCCATTCATAGTGCTGCGACGCCAGTGCCAGGTCTATAATGCCGCCCAGCGTTATCATCTGCATCCCCTAAGCCTGTTGCCCAGCATCGTGCACCTGCACCGACGCCAGGGTGTGACCACACTGTGGAAGGGCCTGGGCAGTTGTCTGCTGGTGCGCGGCATGACTCTGGCGGTCGATGATGTGATCTCCAAGTGCACCAGCTGGCCCAAGGATGTGGATAGCCGCACCACACTCAAGCGCTTCGGTCAGCACATACTTCTTAAATGGTGGGTTAACTGCTTCTTCTAGTCGGCCATGACTCTGACATAATCTGTTTTGCTTTTTTTTTTCAGTATCAGCATTGGTCTGGTGGTGCCCTTCTATGCCGCCTCTTTGGTGGAGACGGTACAAAGCGATATTGCCAGCGAGAAGCCCGGTCTGCTGGACGTGTTTCGGGAGGGAAGCCTGAGGCTATTCTACTGGAGCTCACCCCAAAAGGGTCGCATGCTGCCGGCCTGGGCTTTAATAGGGCCCAGCGTCTCGCTGGGCATTACCAAATACATGTTCCAGCTGGTCATACGTGGCGTCTCGTCGCGCATTATGCGACGACGTCTCACTCTCATGCAGGAGAAGCGCGGTGCCAAGTTTCGTGACGATACGCTGGAGCATCAGAATGCCGAGATTTATGCCAGCCTGATTGCCATGCTGACGGCCGAGGTCATCTTTTTCCCCTTCGAGACGATTCTGCATCGATTGCAATTGCAGGGCACCCGCACGATCATTGACAATCTGGATAATGGCTACGCTGTGGTGCCCATACTGACCAACTATCAGGGCGCTGTCGATTGCTATCGCACCACCGTACTGACAGAGGGTGTTGGTGGTCTCTACAAGGGATTCGGCGCGATGATTTTGCAATTCGCCGCCCATGTGGCGGTCATCAAGCTGACCAAGTGGGTGGTGGGCCAGATAACGGAGGTTATTTCGAATCGACCGCCGCCGCGCATCGTTCAGTACTACAATCTGGATCGTGGTGCGGCGGGTAACTCAAATAATTCAACGACCATATCGCCAAGCATTTCCAGCACCGAGCTGGACGTGCACAGCGTGGGACAGAATTCGCTCGACTAGGAGTGTTTCCCAGATGTAGACAAAATTTGTTGTATGGCTCATTGGGTTTTCTGGTTACCAATCTTAGGGCCTAGCCAGGATTTATACATATTTATATATATGTGTTCTGTTTCATTTCGCTGTGATAAACTTTCACGCTCGCGCACGCTGCGGCTGTTGGGGCGGGCGGGCGAGTGTTGTGTTTCCTTAGGATTTATTTTATTTTTTTTCCACCAAGCAAAAACCCAGAATAAAACTATACCCAAAAATGTTATTTATTGAGAACTGAAAAGAGAGACAGTGAGTTTTGGTTTTAATATGAAAGCACTTGAGGGCCACTTGAAGCGGGTGTGGTTCTTGTTTTGGGTTTGTAATTCGAGAATGCTGGCGGTCTCTGACCCCTTCAACTTTACTCTTTGAAATATTGCGTCAATTAAGTTAACAGTTCTGTGAATATTTTGACATTTTATTGACTAAACTTTGATATGATCAACTTCAGTTCTCTAAAATGGTTCATAATTGTGGCATGTAAAAGAAATGAGTTCATCGCTTTACTCCTTCCCAGCTGGGTTTCTTCCCGCTACAGCAATACACGGCTGCAGGAAACATCTTGAAGGTCTTCAAAGACTGGTTCTATCCAGATGTAAGGGGCAGGGCAGTCGCAAAGAAGGTGTTGGATGCTTTTTATCTCCTTCTCATTCCCACAATTACAACAGAAGCAATCCGACTCGACAAGGTATGGATTAATTTAGTCGCCTGGCAGATTGTATAAAACTCCCCACTCAACAAAAAATCAATCCATACGAGCTTAGAGGAGATATACACCTTGACGTTAAAAAAAAATCGATTTTATTCCATTTTCTTTAAGTTTGAGGTATTAAGAACACCTGGTGATATAACGGCAAGGTAATATCTTGATAAATAAGCGAGTTACAGCCGAAAACGTAAACGGGTCGGCGCTGAACCGACAGTCTTTCCTAAATTTTCAGACGCGTTTTTGTCGAAACCATGTTTTTCAACTCTGTACCCAAAATTTCTCCATAACTAATAAACCGATTGCCTTGAAACTGGTTGGCTTAAACTATGTGCTAGGGTGTTAAAAACACGTCATTTCTCGGTGATAGCTTACATCTAAATCAGTGGTGTCCAAACTCACACAATGAAAGCGTTTGCTTGTGTGCGAAGCAGCGAAACACAAAGCCAAGGTGACGTTTTACTGCTTTACGCTGAAAAAATAAAATGCGTGCGATTCAAACATAAAACAAACAAAATTTTAGTTTGTTTTTCGAGGTTCAGGCCAGAATGACATCTATACTGATTATAGCCCCGTTTTTACATTTAATATCCGATAACCTGGAGACGAGAAACCGTGGCCGCCTGCACTATACCTTTTTTTGAACACCCCACTTTGACGACCTCTTATCCAAGCAGAGAAATTTTTTTTGTTTGATCTATTTCTAACACAATAAAAAATACTGAATTGGAAAAACTCTTTGCGTTTTCAAATGAGATTTTTTTCAAAAAAGGTCCAAAACAGCCTCGACATGGAGACCCGCCCAGAATATAAATCATTTGTTACAATAACGCTCACTTTTTTGTTTCTGCCTGTGACCCTGTGTCACGCTAGTGACAAATCACAGTTCCCTCAAGAGTGCACATCTCTATCGACTAGTCGATTAATCGATATCAACCCAAGCCGCCCTTCACAATTGTCATCTCTAGCTACTTTAAATTTGTTGTGAATTTAAATGGTTTCCAAAATGAACAACAACCTGAAGGCAATTAAACACATGTTGGCTCTCATAAATACGGCTCATGGCTCGCTTCAAGATTTGGGAGAAAAAAGTCTGGCACTGGTGGAAGACGCTCAGCATTTGTCGGAGGCCGCTTGCACCTTGGAAGAGCAGTTGAAGGAACAGCTGGGCGAGTGCAAATCGGTTTTGGCCGAAGAGCAAAAATTCCAATCTCGATTGAGTGTCTTAGGTGGGTCCCCCCAACAAAACAGTCACTTACTCCCACCAACTCCAACTCTCTCTCTCTCTCTCTGTCTCCTTTCACAGACATCGAAGAGAATGCTGATAAATATTTCCTGCAACTGGGCTGCTCTGTGCAGGCGATGCGCGCCGAGGATAAAGACGCTGCTCCACTCTACAAGTTTAGTTTTAATGATGACCGCTGCTGGTTCATCATTCAGCACCAGGATAGGCAGGTCAAGTTGTGTGAAATGCAACCGAAACCCCAAAACTTTAAGGATATACAGGAGTTTCTGGAGAGCAGCCAGGATCTAATGGGTTTGATCATGGCCTGGGGAAACAAATAACGAGCACACGGTGTATGCAGTTAATTTTGAAATATTTTATAAATACATATGTAAAATATAGTTGGTTTATCACACGCTTTTCCCTCTCCGATCTCTGAGAATAACAACTTTTTCGTCCTTCACACCGCAACCACCACATTCTGAATCCAATTGAGTGCCCCGCGTATGCGACGCAAGCGAGCCCGTGCCAGAAAGCTGCAGATCAACAGATACTCCACATAGGCACGTCGTCCTCCCTGCTTGGGCCGAGGCTGCTGGCCGCCGCCGCCATAAGCTGGTCGTCCCTCGCACATGATTTTGGTGGTCAGCGAGAGCAGCCATTGCAGTATCTACAGAGGGAAAAAAGCGAAATTAGTTCGTACAAATGGGCTGGGCAAGTGAATCACTCACCTCGCCACTTTGCGGCATTCCGCCCGCCTTGAGCCACTGAGATGGCGCCCACAGAAACAGCTGCAACACATTGGCCGCAATGTCCGGACTCAGCCGTTTGGATGGATTCGGGTTAAGCATATTGTAGACCAACTGCTGCAACAGTGGCGGGCAGGCATCGCACAGCGGCGGCAATTGCTCCTGCCTGTAATCGCTGTTCCTCAGCGAGTAGGTGAGCTCGCCGCGCTGGTGGGCCAAACCGCCGCTGGCCGAATAAAACGGATTACGCATGCCAAAGATTTCGTAGGCCAGAGCGCCACAGGCCCAGAGATCAGCTTTGCTGTAGTTCAGCACGGCAAAGGGTCCCGGCTGCATATTATAGATCTCCGGGGCCATTAGGGCGCCATTGCCACCCCTATCTATGTCCTGGCTCACAAAGGGCAATCTCAGGCCGTGCACCTTGTCCGCCAAACAGCAACCAAAATCAGACAAAACCAACACCGGCGACGAATCATCCTCCTGCATCTCGATCAACACATTATCCGACTTCAAATCCCGATGAGCCACACCGTGGCGACTCAGATGCGTTACAGCCTCGAGCATTTGGGCCAGCAGCAGAATTTTAGTTCGTGTACTTAGCTCCTGGGCATCCAGAAGGCCACGCAGGCTTTGATCGTAGCGTTTCATTAGCAAATACAGAGACATGTTTCGGCCATAGCCCTGCGGATTGATCCGCTGGGGCTGGGCTGTGGGATAGAGCAGATGGCCATCTGGGAAATTGCGCACCTCATCGCAAAAGAAGCCAAACATGCACACAATATTGGGATGGGGGGGCAAGATCAAGGTCTGATTCTGCAACAGACGCTCCCATTCCTCGGAGGCCACATTCATGCGACGCTGGCGCGCAGGTACCGTCTCCTTGTACATGGCACGCAGGATGGACAAGGCATTGCTTTGGATGTCATAGTTGAACATAATTTTCAGGGCCAGGGGGTAGCGTTCGATGGAGGTAGGGCTGCTGCTGCCGCTGTGAGAGAGCTGTTGGAAGAGGCAGTAAGGTTAATTTAAAGAAACCGGGGAGTGTTAGTCGTTTTACAAGTCACAGAATTAAATTAAGTTATGAACTGGAAATTTTGTGTATGGGCTGGCATTTCGTAGTTTTCCCCTTGGTAGAACGGTTAATATCGAGCAGGACCAGTATTCAACATTCACAAAAATATAATAAACTAGAATCAATTTATATGGCAGAACAACGTTTGCCCGGTCAGCTAGTAAATTTATAATAACGAAATAATTGAAATTGAAATGGTATTTGTGATTTACAGCTCTGCTTTCTATTCAGAAAAAAAAATGTTGGCACTAGAGGGTTAAGCCACTTACCAGACTGTAGTCGCTGTCCGCCAGCTGCACCGGTGGCTCCACCACCCGCTCCTGCACCTGTTCCCGTTGCTCAAAGTCACTGGCCGCCGAGGATTGGTTGTATTTAAGTAGATTGTCCACCGAACCGCCAAAGTTATGCACAAATCGCGACATATTCTGCAGTGGTGACATTATGGGCAGGGCGGAGGCGGCACCCTCTGTCGTCGCCGCCTCCAGGGGCGACAGCTGGTCCTCATCTCTTTTGAAATTCGCCGCGTACACGACAGCCGCACAACCCTTGCCAATGGGCGGACCCACATCCAGATTGTCAATGGTAAAGTTGTTGGTCAGCGTGTCGGACACTTCATCGTGATTCCACGACGCCTGCAGACGACTGGCTGCCTCCCGGATCTCCCAGCAAACGCCCTCCAGTTCATCCTCTTTGCTCAGCACGCCCGATCCCGTGGCCAGGCTGACACCAATCAGGGCAAAAAATGGTGCCGAGTCGCCGTAGAAGAGTTTGCGTGTCGCCCGCTGACGTAGTTCCTCGGAGTAGTTGGTGGTCACACGACTGAGTATGTTGTCGATGAACAGTTTGCGGGCATGTTGGCCAAAGCGAAACAGATGGCTGCCAGAGGGCGGCGGCAGGGCCGAGGGTACCGATCTGGCTGCCTGCTGCTGGGGGGCTGCATTCTGCAAGCAAGAAGGGGGCATACATGAAGAGAGGGGCGACTCCAAGGCGGGGGGAGTGTTCTTACCTTAAGCACATTGGCGGCGGAGGTAAGGGGAAAGCCTCGCTTGCTGCGTGTCTTCAGTTGGCTCTGTTCCAAAATGTTGGCGTGGATGTCGCGTTTACAATAACTGCGCAGAATGTAGCGACCATGTTTGACCAGTCGCACCGTCAACAGTCTCACAGACATATTTTCCCCAACCAACAGCAGTGGGAGTTGTGATTGTTGTCAACTGTGCGGGCGAGATTGGGAGTTGGATTAACCGGAATTAGACATGCTGGGGCCAAAAGCTTACCGTAGGTTGCTCTCCTGCGTTTTCTGCTTCTTCTTCTTTGCTCTGTTTACCTGCGCCTGCTGCTGGGTTATCGTTATCGATACACACACAGCTGAGTTAACCGCTGATTTGCGTCGTAGGAAATTCTTTGGTGAAACGGAATTTTGGAGTTCTATGTAATTGGAGAGTGGGCGCGAGAAATATGGATTTGCACTATTAAAATGGACCAATAATTTTATTAAGTCAACTTGCCTGGCCGGGTCTTGCTAATTTTGCCTTGCTGCTCTTCGCCTACTTTACATATAGTACTTAATTTGATATGCAAATTTGTTCGTTAGATAATCATTCGGTGTGCCACAGCTGGGGTTGGCGAAGCAAGCGGTTTTAATATTACAAGAAGATGGATTAAAATGTGGAATATGTGCTACAAATTTACCTTTTTTTAGGTGCACAACTACACACAAAAACAAAGAAATTAAAATTTCTAGGTGTTGATGCTACTATCGATAAAAGGTTCATCGAGCGATAAGCAATAGGTGACAGTTATAACGGCGGCGGCCATCTCTAAGCGTTCCGTCATCGATATTTCGTCTTATCGATACATTTTTGAAACAGTTTCTACAACCAAAGACTCTAGAACTCACACCACATGAGCATAGACTATCTCACAAACGACTATTTTACCTGTTTTTTTATTTCTAAAAAATTGGCCAAAGAATTTTGTAATTACGTCTTTGGTTGCCCAAGACGACTGAATTTTACAAATTAAAAATGTGTGAATGCGCTGTTCAAAAAGGTTTGGGCTTCCAAAGTAGTGTCTTTTAAAAAAAGTGTGTTGACGGTTCACAGCCTTCCCGGAGTCACCATTTTTAGAAAACAAAACTGTAAACTGGATTACTGAAACTGGAACTTTTTACTCTACGAGAAATGGGTATAATGATGGGGGTTTCCACCAGGATGACAAACTTTCTGCAGGCGGTTTTTACGGATACGAAAACGATTGTATTGAATGGAGAAGAAATTTCTGAGGAATTCTCAACCTAGTCAGGAGTAAGACAGGGGTGTCTGCTTTCACCTCTACTTCTTCGCCTTATATTTGGACGACCTACACGAGGAACTAGGTGGTGGCATGCAACTGGAGGATATCAATCTTCGGGTGTTGGCAGGCAGATGATCCAAATCTACAATTTGGAAGCGTATTGTGATAAATGGAACATGGTCGTCAATCTTAGCAAGTCTGCCATCATGGTATTCAGAAGGGGTGGGCCCTTAGCGAGGTGTGAGCAATGGAGCTATAGGGGTGGAGCAATAAAGGTGGTAAGCGAGTTTAAATACCTTGGAATCATATTCACGTTGAAATTGTCTTTTAAAAAGCACATCCAGGACAGAAAAAACTCATCTAAAGCAAGCATTAATGCCACGTGGGAAATCTTCTCCGAAACCGAAATGTTGAACTAGGAGCAAAATGGAAAATGTACCAGACCGTCGGTACAAAGCAATGGGGCGCAAGTATGGGGATCGTCCAACTTCGAGGAAGCTTACAAGTTCTAAAATTTCTTCATCAAGGAATTGTTCAGGCTCACGGACTGCACCCCGCATTATTACATCCAACTGATCTGCATCTGTGATATGGGCATTTCCACAGAAAGGTCCACCGAGACCAAAAAAATAAAGGATCTTATAGACACTATTTATAATCAAATTCTCATTCAATCAAACTTAGCTGATGTTAGCCAGTCTTACAATAATTCATTAACCATATCGAGATTTCCAAAAGCAAACTCACCCAAGCCTTATTTACCTCATTTGGGTACTTATTTTGCACGTTTTTTCTTGAAAAAAGGTACTAAAGAATGTATTGAAATCGATTTTAGGGTACAACGGATTAAAAAATAATGAAAATAAACCCATAACAAACTATGTGATTGCAATAAACTGAACATTTTTGCTTTACATTATAACAGAAATCACAAATATATTATGATGGAAAAATATATCACGTGCGCCATGTCACGTAGCGAATCCTATTTTACTTTCTAAAAAAAAAAATAAAGTAAATGTTTAAGTCAAACTATTTCTAATATACAGTAAAAGTGATTGAAAACATTTTAAAACTAGTCGCGCAAAAATTTTTTGTCAGTTTGGCTGAGTTTTGCACTTACATTGATGCCCGGATAACCAGTACTTACGCTGTATCTTCGTAAGTTTTGCTCCGATTTACTTTAAATTTGGACACAATACTCTCAAAATGTACTTTTTTCAAAACCTTACCCCCTTAAGAACTTCCAACATTTTAAAGGTGAATAATTATGGATTCAGAATAGTTGCATTACCAATTGCCACTGGCCAAACCGTTAAATTAAAAGCAGGGCTTCCCTTTTCATGGATGTTGATTTAATTTCCTATTTAACAAAAAAAAAAAAATATCGCTGGAGACACAATTTTTTTACTTCTCAAAGGTATAGTGCTTGATGCCCTCGCCGGGATATTGCTTGGCAGCCACTGGACGATACATTTTCTTATCCTCCAGCCAATAGTACAAGGCCAAGAAACCAGACATGACGCCCAAAAAGGTCAAAAAGTAGTACGAATTGCTATAGCGCGGCTGTTCGGCCTGTGAGTAGCGATCCTCGCTGTACAGGTCATGATCCGCCGAGATCTGTTTGGTGGGTAAACAAAATTAACCACTTAATTTTTTCAAAAGCATTTCCCTTTGCCAATCACTTACGGGCTCATGCAAGTTACGCTTGTGCTCTGGATAATCCCAGGGATAGTAGTTATCCTTGGCCTCTGTACCCAGTCCGCCGCCCACCTTGGGATAGTCACCAAAGCCCAAACCATCGTCCGCATAGGGTTTGTACTCCTCGGGCAGTAAATAGTATTTCTTGGCCGCTGCCTCTCGTTCCTTCTCCGTCTTAGGATAGGGCGCCGGCTTGTAGTCCTTATTCCAACCGGCCACTAGACGAATTTCCAAGCAAGGAACAAGAGTTACGTAAACAAAACAGCAAGCGATGATGATGGGGGGGTTCACTTACTATTGCGTACGACCTGGCGAGCCAGGCAAGGATTGGTGGCGCAAAGTTTCTGTGCCAGGCACACAGATTTCATCAAAGCAGACATGATCAGGCTGCTTGAATTATGCCAAAAATGATAAGTTTTTCTTCTATCCCAGCAACAATTTTGACGGCAGACTTCAGACAGCTGTGCTGCAGATGGGACATTTTTCGATAATTCGAACGTCGCACAGTGGAGCCTTTTCCCATAACATGTTGCAAAAATTATAACTTTTGAACTAGTATATGAGCTATTATTTTTTTTTAAATGTGCAAACTTCAACAATTTTTTTGATTTTAAGTTTGTAAGGTAACGCCCATAAATCAGGGCATAATTGAGTCGTGAATCTCAAATTTTCGATTTTTTGATCAAAATTTATGTTTTTTATAAGATTCATAAGATTCTTTAAAATTAATACCAAAAGGTAAAAAATATTTTTAAATGCTTAAAAAAGAGAAGAAAAATTTGAAACTAAATTTAAAAAAAAAAATTTTAAGTAAAATAGTTTTTCTTAATTCTACTTACTTATTTTGATTTTATGAATTGGTAGCAGATTAGAATTTATAATAAGACCAAAATTATAATGATCGGCTGTATCGTTTGCCGACAATTTAGTTTGAAAGTTTGTTTTTTCCAAACCTGCACGTTTCCTCGCAGACATAAAAAGAAGGTACACTTTGTGAAGCAATAGCAGCCATATTTGTTATGCGATCTCAAAATAGTTTCGGATCGCTTAGTTTGGAATATATCTCTATCGAAAGAGCTAACATCTTTTGTCAAGCGCTTCAGTCAAAAAATTGATTTTTGCGGCAGAACTAGGGCAGAGGCCCCACTGTGCGTCGATATTAACGACTAGCAATTTAAATTTAAGCACAAAAAAATAAACCATTAAATTTAAATCTATGATTAAACATATATGATGTGATAAGATTTATATCATAAATGAGCTCGTGTTACAATTTTCGTAGATTAATTTATGTTAAATTGTAAGCTTGTTAAAAATCGATAGCCATATCGATAGTCTTGGTCATTGATTAACGGAACCGCGCATTTGTTGTTGTTGCGTGCGTGGGCTCGTCCGATCAGCTGTGTGAGCTGCTTGTGCAAAATTCTATAAATATTTTTTTTCAAATTGTTAATTGGACAACATCATGGTTTTGCCTTTATTACAACGATCCACTCTACGTGGCGTCCAACAGTTGACCAAGCCATGGACCACAGCAGCCAGCTGCAGCTTACGCCTGGTAAGAGATGAGCAAACAAATTTTCGGTCTAATTTAAGGGAGGGGAAATGTCATTTGGGTGCGTGTGCGTTGTCTGCACTCTCCACCTTCTCCACAGGCGCTTATGTAATTGTTGCATTTCTATTTCTTTTCCCCATAAAACATTTTTGAATGGATATCTAAAGAGCTGCTGCTGCCATTAGACAGGAGTTGTTGCCATTGGAGTGATAAAAAGTTCACCGAATCCGGCGTTTCGTAATCAGCCTATGCGACTTATACAATTACCGCCGCCGCATCGCCATCAAAAGCTCAATGGCCGCCCCCTCCACCTCCACTGAAGTAAAATTCAAATTTTTAACTGTAAAATTGGATTCTGTTTGGAGCCCATGTGGAGGCCATTGCATTAGATTTATTTTAGATTACTTGGATTTGTTCTCTTTTTATTTGAATTGTTTCACTCTCTTGAGTTGAGAACCTGGAGAAACTAGTTGTAGCCGCCTGACGGTCGTCTTGAAAAATCGCAATGACTATTCAGGTTTTGGGCAATTCACTTACCGAAACCGGTTAATTGTATATTAATAGAGATTTGTAAGAATTCTCTGTACACCATCTCACGCATCCACAGTGAAACTTGGTTATAAAGGAAAGGGAAAGGAAAAGTAAAATTAGGTCCGCCGGTTTAGTAAAACCTTGTGGTTAAAACTACTACAGAAAGGAACGTACTTTTCGATCAGATTCAAGACAAAGGAACTTTCGTTTGCTCATCACTGGACTATCCGATAAAAAAATTGTATACTCCTGCTCAGAATTATACGACACCTTGAAAAATAAGTAAGGCAGGCACAAGCCAAAAATGTTACTTTTGTGCTTTTTTTTTACAGTTACTTTAAAATGCGAGATGCAATCAGAGAGATAAACAGCATTACGCTTTTCCCTTCTTCAACGCGGCGGAGAAGGTGTCATATAATTTTGGGCAGGAGTGTAGTAACTAAACATGTATAGAAGGTACGAACCATCTAGTTCAGAGGCAGGAAAAAAATACATTTACATTTTTGCTTTGGTGTGTGTGAGAGCAGCGCAAAAATTGCTCTCAGTTTCAGTAGCAACGACTGCGTCGCGGCGTAGGAAAGCAAGCAACGCAGCGGCGCTTGTACAGCTTATACTATGTGTGTCAGAGCTGCTTAGAGAATTTTTGTATGCACACTGCACCTCACTTAGGCCGCGCGCTCACATGCAACTGAAAGATGAACTGACGGCAAAGCATTAGGCTGAGCTTAAAACTTTTACAAAAACAAACGCACTAGATCAGCGATGTTCAAAAAGAACGAAGCCAAAAAGTGAGAGTGTATTGGTGTGCGAAATCAAAGCGACACAGCCCAGCTTTGAACTGCCCTCAACGACGCCTGGGCAGCTAATGAAGGCAAAGAGAGCTCTGCTTATGCTCATATGCCCGATTTCGGCATGCGATCGGCTCGTGTGCGTGTAAATAGCCGATTGAGCTCGGCCCGTGGGGGCTATGGAGGAACATCGCTTCACTAGATGCATGGCAAGTGCGCACACTAGGCGCTTAAATGATTATTTTAAGTCAGCCGTAAGTCATCTTTGTGTGAACGAACAAGGATGCTTGTTTATTTCAGCTTGCAGATGTATTTAGTAAACACTGCAGTTGCAATGCAATCATGAACTGCGAAATATTATTTAAGTGAAATAGCGGTAAATCCACATTTGTGTC
Source organism: Lordiphosa collinella (assembly GCA_018904265.1). Classification (NCBI taxonomy): domain Eukaryota; kingdom Metazoa; phylum Arthropoda; class Insecta; order Diptera; family Drosophilidae; genus Lordiphosa; species Lordiphosa collinella. The sequence continues at coordinate 176,785 of JAEIFV010000241.1, forward strand.
TTAATTTCTACTTTTCCAAATGAAAAGTTTGATTTTGTGTGATTTTTGTCATTATTTTGCGTCAATCACCTTTCAGAAAGTTAAGGATTTCAATGCCAATAACGCAATTTATGTTCTGGGATCAGTACTATTCTAGGATTGCCCTTAATTCCTCCGAATCTCAACCCTTAAAGCCTGTACTTAAAAAATTTCGAATTTTGCTTAAATCTGTTTGGAAAGTTTTTTTTTTGTGACTATCGAAAGTAAGGCAGTCCGAAAAGTTGACATAATCGCATTTCGGTTCAAAAATCGTCCTTAATTTCGCCGATTCTCAAGCCTTAAAAACCTTCTTAAGTATTAAGTATTAAGGACAGGTATTACTACTTTCAAATTTTCGAAGGTAAGGCCGTCCGCAAAACGTTTCAAAACTTATTTCTATCTTTGGATTGCCCTTAAATCCCTTCTTTGAGTATAACGTTGCGACTTACACCTAAATCTGCTCGAAAAGTCATATTTTCGAACTTTTCAAGTTGCGGCAAATCCGAAAATGACATCAGAAACTTCCTTCTGTTCAAGGATCGCCCTTAATTCCATTGAATATAAATCCTTTGAGCAGGTTTCTAAGTCTAACATTCAGAAATCTGCTAGTCTGTTCAGAGAGCTACTTTTTTTTTTGGAATTTTGAAGATATTTGATGTATTTATTATAAAGCTTTTTCTAAACCCTAAGACAACGACTTTATTAGTATCTGCTGGTCAGTTTTCCATTGTGTCCCAGTGTGCAATGTCTATATTTTTATACTCTGTTGCAAAGGTACACAGAGTATATTAAGTTTGTGCAAAAAAAAAAAGAACGCAACAGGCAAAAGGAAGTATCTCCGACCTTATAAAGTAAATTTATTCTTGTTCAGCATCAACAGCCGAGTCTATATAGCCATGTCCGAATGAACGCGTCGATCTCAAAGACTATTAGGGATAGAGCCAAAAATTTTGGCATATGGGTAGGTGTATACCTTACCCAGATAAAGTTTGTTTCAGATTTGGAAAGTTCGATTTTAAAATATTGAGTTTACCCACCCGACAATTTCTCGTTTGTTTCCGGACCTACGAGAATTACGTAAGTTTCTCCAAAAATCGAAGTCCGCTTTATGTTAGAGATGCAGGTTTCAAACGGACATCAGTTATTAGTGTCTCTTAATACTTTTTCGGACCGAAAACTGAACACGTTCCCGACAGTTTTGTAAGAGAAAATTTCTAGAAAATGTCGAAAACGGTTCCGTTCTCGAGGTCAATTGTCGGGTGGGTAGTTGAATTTTATAATCGTATGTTTTTGATTTGCACTAGTTTGAGCACTGAATTCTAGACTTTTTCCATGTGTACATCTTCTAAGTCCCTTTTAGACAGGTTTCACAGTACAGTTCCAGTCCCTATTCTACTCGTGATAGTTGATAACGTATCAGGCGGCCGCTTGAGTACAAGATATTTATTTCTCACCTCACTCTCATGTAAATTTATAACACACACACACACACACCACCAATGAGGAGTCCAAAGCGCAGCTGATTATCTCTGCCATCCACCCGGCCGGGGGGTTGAGCATTTTATTTTTGTTTTGATTTAATTTTTTTTTTGTGGTTTGCTCTTTAGCAAAATTTTTCGCTTGCGTCGTTGTCGTCGACGACGATGTTGTTCGCTTCTCATGTTTTATGAACGCCATCTGGAACTGGCTTATCTGCTGAGCAGTCTCAGCGATCTCAAGTCGTGTTGTAGTCAATTCATTTTGGAAAGTTTTCGCGTTCAGAATGGTCAGAACTTGACTCTTAAGTGGAACACATAAAAATTTCAACTTTTCCTTTATTTTTCAGGCCTCCACCCAAGAGTTCCGCGTGGAAAGCGATACGTTTGGCGAACTAAAGGTGCCAGCGGATAAGTATTATGGCGCCCAGACTATGCGCTCCCAGATCAATTTTCCCATTGGTGGACCTACGGAACGTATGCCCGTAAGTTTGTGTAAATCGCAATTCTATTTAGTCAAATATTATACTAATTAAGACTCCAATGGGTACAGAAACCAGTGGTTCAGGCCATGGGCATTTTGAAGAAAGCCGCCGCCGAGGTCAATAAGGAGTTTGGCCTGGATTCCAAAGTGAGCGAGGCCATTTCCAAGGCAGCGGATGATGTGATCTCTGGTAAGTTATATGACGATCACTTCCCACTGGTGATTTGGCAGACAGGCTCAGGCACTCAAAGCAACATGAATGTGAATGAGGTGAGCTAAATATGTTGGTCACTGGCTCTGAAAACAGTGGTGTCCAAAGGCTTGCGCATGAATTGGTGGGCTCTTCGCTTGCTTGAATAGTGAGGAACAAGGGCAGAATCTCTAGGATTCAATTTAGAATTTTCAAATGTTGGAGAAAAAGTTCGAAGAAAAGACACTTAAGGTGAGGTTTGACATTTTAAAATGCGTTTTAATGTGAAACAGCTTTCTCTGACAAAATGTATTATGTTCAAAGGACTAGCTTAACCACAATAGAGTAGGTTTAAACGAAAACCTGGGACTTAATACCTCTAAAATCCAATCCAAAACTAACACTTTATTATGCGTTCTAGCCGAACGGAACTAACATTTTTTACATCAATAAATAAGGGCGATCCTTAGAAAAAAAAAGTTTTTCATATCATTTTAAATTTGACGCAACTTCAAAAGTCCAAAAAGATGACTTTACGAGCGGCTATATACTCAAGAAAGTGTTTTAGGAATTCACATATGGTGAAATAAAGATCGAACGAGTCCGTGAAACTGTTGTGATGGCCAAAGAAAAAGAACAAATAAAGAGCGATCCAAGAACATAAAAGATTTTTAGAATTTTTTTTTAAAGTTCGGAAAAATACCTTTCCGCGCAGATTAAGGGGTTAAGCCGGGATTTAAGGCTTGAGACTCAGCGAAACTCTGGACGATCCTTGAACAGAAATGCTATTTTGGACACTTTTCGGACAGCCTCTACTTCGAAAGTTCGGAGAAAATACTTTCCGGACAGATTTAAGCTGAATTCGGTACGTTATTCTTAAATATAGGCTTTAGGAGTTGAGACTCGACGGGCTTAATGGTTTAAGATTTACAAGAATTTCGGCCGATCCAAGAATATTAATTGCGTTCTTGGCATTTTTGGTATTGCCTTACCTTCGAAAGATCGGGATTTCATTAACAATATTATAAAACTAGACTGAACCACTGAACCGAACCAAAACCGCTGTTCAATTGTCTTCCAAAACCAAGCAATAAACCAAACCATTTGTTCGAAATTTGTGTGAACCACTGAACCGAACCAGTCCTTATTTCCGATCGGCTTGCATCCCTTGTCAAAACACATAAAATCAAGGGAACAGGGTATTTTTTAGTCGTAGCACTCGACTTCAGCTCCCTCTCTTGTAATTTTAAATATTGCGTGTAAACTTTAAACTTTATTGACTATTATCATTGGCAGCATTTTATATACAATTCAACAGGCGCAAATACTGATCGTAAGTCTATCTTATCAAATGTTCGCCCCTGCTAATTGTTTATGGTCATAATAAATGAGTATTTGATGGGAGGGGAATTGTGTTCGTGGCGGTTGCAGTTTTGTTACTGAAAGTACCATATCGCTCACTTACTTCAGGGCTGTGATTTAATCATCGGATTTAGGTTTTTTTGGTCCAAAATTATTTGCGTTTGACTAATAATATTGTTTTTAAGATGTCTTCCTATGTTTTTTTAGGTAAAAGATATGCTATAGTCAAAGGTCAATAGGTCATAGGTCAATATCTTTAGGTCAATATTCATATATTTCTTCATATATAGTTTTTGATTTGGGTGTAAGTTATGGCACATATATTGTGGTAAAATTAATTATATTTAATTTACATATATAATTATAAGTTTTTCCATGGATCGGATAAGGGCGGTGTCCACTCGGCGCGATGGCCGCGAGAATGCATAAACCATAGGCGAAATTTTCCGTGTCGCGTCCGTAACAGTTTCCACTCGACACAAGTACGCCACACGTCACCAACGCGGTAAGGTAACGCCCTCGGGTAGGAGACGACGACACGGATGTAAGTAGAAGAACCACAACTAGATGAGCGCACCAGATTCGCCAGACGTCCAGCCTTTTCAAATGCGATAAAATTAATTTAATAAACGGTAGTGAGGCCACACTCCGAATCAGACTGCCAGCCGCAGCCGGAGATGGCGTCTGCACGAGAGCTTGGGAGCCATCAAACCGCACGTCACAGAGAGGGACTGAGCACAGACGGTAGCAGCAGCAGCCACTCGTAGAATCGCGACCGCGCGGTACCGCGGGGCCCGCCTATATTGTAGCCGAGCTCCTCACATCACTTATCTTCACAGCTTACACATTATTAATCAGGAAGAGCACGCACACTCTGCAACCTTGAGCGGTGGACCGACATTTGATTCTTAGAGCCCAGCCAACAGCGCGACCGTTATAGAATACGTTTCTTCAATCATCGGCCACATCCAAACAAATCTTTAAATTGAACCACTGTTAACGTTTCTATCTCCTTACAGCACTAGAAGGTCTTTGGGAGTAAATCATTGAGACATACTTAAGAAAACCCGGTAAGTGGTTTCATTTTTATTTGTTCATCTTACCCTCAAAGCCACAACCACGTATCATAAACAATATAACGCCACAAAACATAAAAACAACCAAACAAACTCAAAATAAACCATTTTTTGAAAATAGCGTTTTAAGTCAAGTCAAGGATTATTTAGAATTCAATAATCAACAGAAATCAACAAAGATTTTTGTACATATGAACAGCAATGGTTGCTTAGTCCGTACTGATTCGAAGGCCTCCCGGCGAGCGATAAATGTTGTTAGGTTTACACATACTTACTACGTTTATGCTAGCAGTATCATGATTTTCGTAAACCACTTTTTTTTTTAAATGCGCCTGTTTATGCTACTTTACAAGAACCACAATATTTTTGCAGTGAGATGCCACTCATATTAAATTTAAAGTAATGTGGCAGCACACTGGCAAAAATAATGAATTGCAAGTAATTTAAGTGTAATTTATCTACCGTATACCTTTAAACATGAAAGGCAAATATTCCAGGTAGAATGGCTAAGCACATCCATTTCTTTAACTATTGCGACAAGCTCATATACAGGCCTGTTCCGAATTCCGAACGTTTTCAAAAAGTAAAAACGAAACGAAAACGAGCGTTTTACTATTTGCTGTTCCCAATTCCGAACGATTTGGTTACGTTTCGACTTTTCGAACTCGGTTTCGAAAACAGCTGGCTGGCTGGCCTGCTTACGTTTTTGTGTATATCTTCAGCAGACAGAGTTGTCATCATCTCCCTAATTTAAATTTATAAAGCTCTTATTTACTCTTTGAATCCATTTATTGTTACTTAAACCAGTATTTAAATATTTCATTTAAATATGTCATATCAATTATGGTTAAACATAGCTAAGTGAAATAGAAAAAGTGCAGTCCGATTAAATAAATTAATATGCAGCAACCCTAGCAGCCGCCGATTGAAGGCCGCAATCGACTAAAAAGTAAAGTGGAATTCAGAACAGCTCGGTTTGCTCACGGCCGCTCGGTTTTGTTTCTTATGCAATATTTTATAGAAGTTTATAAAAAAATTCTGTAAAATTATAATTAAACTTAAAACAGATTAAGTAATGATGTTAAACGATCTTAAAAATGTTCAACTAATTTCGAATTTTTAGTTTATCATATTGGGGAAGTAGTTTAATGCTTTAATTTGCAATTACTTTTAATTCCGCTGACTCTGCAGCGCACGTTTTGAAAACGACAATTCTTGTCGATTTGCGGAATTCGGAACAGCAATCAACTCGATTTGCGGCAATTTCACTCGTTTTCGGAATTCGGAACAGGCCCGATAGTTATGTTGCTCATAGTTATCCAATGTTGTTCACTGGAACTTTTGGTTTGCATATTTTTTGCAATTTATATTTAGACCAATCACAATCAACTGCAGAACAATGGCCTTTTTAAACGAAGTGTTGCCAAAAAGTTTTGAATAAAACAAGAAAGAAAGACGGTCATCCCCATAGTCATTTTACAGCGGGTTTTTTCTCTTACACTTATTGTCCACAACTCTCAGAGCGTGCTCTCAGAAACATGTGCTTGTGTTGGTGAGCAAGAGAGACAACAGCCGAGTTACATGCTTTTCTGTTCTTCTCTCTCAGAAAGTCGTAAGTTCGGCTAGCGTCTGTGTGAAAAGCACGAGGGACTTCGCTCCGACTTCTGCTCTCGCGAAGCTTAACAAACGTAAACAAGCGAGGGTGTCGACTCCAAAATACCCTGTACCCCTAGTTTTGTGTGTTTTCATTAGTTTTCTAGTCTATATACACACTTTGTAGGGTCGGAAACGTTGCCTTCTCTCTGTTACATACATTTGCAACCCTTTATGGTTCCCTTTTACAGTCAGTAAAACATGCGCAAGTTTTTGATGGGATTAGGATAAGACGGTTTAACTGACTTGCATTTCATTGTCTTCTCGGCAGGTTATCAGCAATCGCGCCATTGAGCTGATGGGCGGCAAACTGGGCTCCAAAACTCCCGTACATCCCAACGATCATGTGAACAAATCGCAGAGCTCCAACGATACCTTCCCCACGGCCATTCACATTTCGGTGGCCCTGGAGCTGAATAACAATCTGAAGCCGGCCATTAAAATCTTGCACGATGCCCTGGCCGCCAAATCGAAGGAGTTCAAGGACATCATCAAGATCGGTCGCACTCATACCATGGATGCTGTGCCGCTTACCTTGGGTCAGGAGTTCAGTGGTTATGCCCAGCAATTGGCCTATGCCCAGGAGCGTATCGATGCCTGCCTGCCGCGTGTCTATGAGCTGGCCTTGGGCGGCACAGCTGTGGGCACTGGCCTCAACACCCGCAAGGGATTCGCCGAGAAGTGCGCCGCAAAGATTGCCGAACTCACGAAGTTGCCTTTTGTGACGGCGCCCAACAAGTTCGAGGCACTGGCTGCCCGCGATGCCATGGTGGAGGTGCACGGAGTGCTTAACACCATTGCCGTCAGCCTGATGAAGATAGCCAACGATATACGCTTTTTGGGCTCGGGACCACGTTGTGGATTGGGTGAACTCTCGCTGCCCGAAAATGAGCCAGGCAGTTCCATAATGCCGGGCAAGGTGAATCCCACACAATGCGAGTCACTTACCATGCTATCTGCCCAGGTAATGGGCAATCAGGTGGCTGTCACAATAGGTGGAGCCAATGGACACTTTGAGCTGAATGTGTTTAAGCCGCTGATTGTGTCCAATGTGCTGCGCTCCATACGATTGCTTTGTGAGTAGATGATGGATGATATGTGGGAGCTTTTATACAACTAACTTTTGACCACTTACAGCTGACGGTAGCCGCACCTTCACGGCCAACTGTGTGAATGGCATCCAGGCGAATCGCGAGAATATAGCCAAAATAATGAACGAATCCCTGATGCTGGTCACCGCACTTAATCCCCACATAGGCTACGACAAGGCAGCCAAGATAGCCAAGACGGCGCACAAGAACGGCACCACGCTCAAGGAGGAGGCCATCAATTTGGGCTATCTGACGGAACAGCAATTTAACGATTGGGTCAAACCCGAGGAGATGTTGGGACCCAAGTAGTGGGCTGGTATTTCAGTGTCACGAGGTGTCAAGTTGTATGGTGGGACACATTGCTTTGTCAGTTGCCTAAATAAATCAAACGATCGACCCGTGTATTCTGAATTTGGTCTAGAACTTTAAAATGTATTCCAAAATGTGGCTAAATAGCTCAAGAACTGCCTTGACCATAAATTCGCGGCGTAATCTAAGTGTGACCGCAGTGCTCCTTGGTAAAGATAAGGATGGCAAGTCAGTAAGTAAAGACTAATGAAGCCTAAAAGAGGAGGAGTAAACACAGGGCGGATGTTTGCAGGGCGGAGGCGACAAGACGGGCAAGAAGGCGGGGGAGAAGCCAACAAAAGGCAAGGAAGGTGGCAAGGACTCGGGTAAATTTCGAATGGAAAAGGATAGCATGGGCGAGCTCAAGGTACCCTCGCATATGCTGTTTGGTGCCCAGACCATGCGCTCCAAGCTAAACTTTCCCATTGGGGATATAGGCGAACTTATGCCGGTAACTCTTAACTAACCAAAGGAAAGCTCACCCCAAGCAGCAGCATAACTTTCCTTATCCGTCTCTTAGCTGCCCGTTATACAGGCCATGGGCATTCTGAAGAAGGCCTGCGCCGAAGTGAACAAAGATTTTGGCCTGGATGCAAAAGTGGCCGATGCTGTATCCACGGCCTGCGATGAGGTTATCTCGGGCAAGTTGTACAAGGAAGGACACTTCCCGTTGGTCATTTGGCAGACGGGCTCCGGCACCCAGACCAACATGAACACCAATGAGGTAGGTGATTGGGCATAAGCTAGGAGCCTTATGCTTATGTTTCCCCCTCCAGGTCATTAGCAATGCTGCGATCAAGGCTATGGGTGGCGAACTGGGTTCCAAGAAACCTGTGCATCCCAACGATCATGTCAACAAGTCGCAGAGCTCAAACGACACCTTTCCCGCGGCCATTCACATCTGTGTGGGCATGGAGCTAAACGAACGCCTCATCCCTTCCCTAACCCATCTGCGGGATGCACTCAAATGCAAGTCGGACGATTTCAAGGACATAATCAAAATTGGTCGCACCCATCTAATGGATGCTGTGCCTTTGACCCTGGGTCAGGAGTTTAGTGGCTATGCCCACCAGTTGAGCAATGGCCTGGACCGAATTCAGGCCTGCCTGCCGCGCGTCTATCAACTGGCCTTGGGCGGCACTGCTGTAGGCACTGGCCTCAACACTCACAAGGGTTTCGCCGAGAAGGTATCGAAGCGGATTGCCGATCTCACATGTTTGCCATTCGTGATGGCTCCCAATTTCTTTGAGGCACTGGCTGCCCGTGATGCCATGGTGGAGGTACACGGGGTGCTTAACACCATTGCCGTGAGTCTGATGAAGATTGCCAATGATATTCGTCTGCTGGGATCGGGTCCACGCTGTGGTCTGGGTGAGCTTATGCTGCCGGAAAATGAGCCGGGTAGCTCCATAATGCCAGGCAAGGTCAATCCCACTCAGTGTGAGTCCATTACCATGATATGTGCCCAAGTGATGGGCAACCAGGTGGCCGTTTCCATTGGGGGAGCCAATGGACATTTCGAACTGAATGTGTTCAAACCACTGATAGTGTCCAATGTGCTGCGTTCGCTACGTCTGCTGGGTAAGTACTTACTTAAGTGGTGGTCCTGAGACTCAGCACAAACTGTATGCTCCCACAGCCGATGGCTGCATGAACTTTAGCAAGAACTGCGTGGAGGGCATACAGCCCAATAACGAACGCATAGCCAAGATCATGAACGAGTCCCTTATGCTGGTGACAGCCCTCAATCCGCACGTGGGCTACGATAAAGCTGCACTGATTGCCAAGACGGCGCATGTGAATGGCACTACCCTTAAGGAGGAGGCTATAAAGGCCGGTGTGACTGAAGAGCAGTTCAAAGAATGGGTCAATCCGAAGAATATGCTGGGTCCCAAGTAAATAGTTTGGTTAAATTACTTAAAAGTTCAAATTCAAAGTACTTCAATAAATTAAAAATAAGCTGATTCACTGACTGATTCATTGGTCATCGAAGCACAGCCTGAACGGTAAGAGATAGAATGCTGAAATCTGGACAGTAGTTTTCATTTGTAGTGAAAGTGGTGGGCAAATAAAAATGGAAAACTATTCTACAATTTTGGAAAACACCACTAGCAAAGTCGAAAACACAATTCGCCGCCGGTGCTGCCCTTTGTTTTCTCTATAAATTGACTATCGTTCATCCGATCTTTATCAACCATTTACCAACCCAGACGAAAACAGTTACGTTCTGGTTGTTAGTTTCGTTGGTAAGCAACTAGTTCCAGTTCCAGTATTCTGTACCAACAAAAGAGAATGCTCAGTAAGTATTCTACTGCTGCAGTATCAGCAGAAAGCAGCGCTGCTACTGTAAACTTTCTTTTGTTCGTAACTCGACTATCCATTATCGAACCATTCAAATAAAAGCTCAACCCATTCTGACTTAAAAATGTGAGGTTCAAATCGCTGATACTTCCCACCAAGTACACAAGTTTTGAGGTCAAGCACAAAAATTTTTAATATTATGTAAAAGGACTATAAATTTGGAAGAAACATCTTGCCGAAAGTAGGTGAAAATGGAAAAAATAAAATAGTTTAGGGTGCAATATGAAATTGTCTGTAAATGTTTACATGAATTAACGTCTTATTGGCCATCCGCCTTATCCTCCCAACGCAACGTAAGTAGTTTTTCGAAAGCTGGAACTGATGCTTTACGAAATGTCACATCGGTTTTTAAAAAACCACGGCTGTTCCTGCTCCGACGGATCATCTCGTTCGTTCATTTCAACATCTTCTTCCATATTTTCCGGACTCGAGTTAGGCTCAGTTAGCTCCATCGGTTTGGCCTTTTTCTGCTTGCGTTGCTTCGTCTGTTTTCTTACTAGTCCCGACCTGAGCTTGCCGCGGGGAATTTGATTTTCCTCTTCTGTGATTTGAAGCACTTTTTCCTTCGTAAGGCGTTTGACCCGCGGCTTCTTGATAGTTGCTTTTGAAACTTTTAAAGACTTCTCTCCCTTCTGCTCTTTCTCTTTTGTTGGTTTCATTTTTGTATAATATTTTGTATAAGTATATTTGTCTTATTTGTAGATGTTGACTCTATCAATTGTTTTGCCTGAATGATCGAAGCTAGAGTAAAGTTTGCTAGGGAGATGTGACAATTCCCAAGCACTGCCAACTTGGTTTATGAAACAGATTTAAAATTTTCCATAAAATGGGTAACCCTCTTAGTAATAAGTTATGGCTTGAAGCCATATCTACACTCCGCATGTTTGCTATTCCAATTTAGAGTAAGGTTCAAAATCAAGAGTAAATTTGGAAGATAGCTCAAGACATTAAAAATTTAGTGGCAAGACCTGATCCTATTCTCTGAAATGCACAAAAAACCGTATTATTTTTAATCCTTTGGCAAGAAATTTGTCCTTACATCTAACAATGGGTGGCTTACTGAGAATAGAAGGAAGTATCTGTTGTAATTTTGAAATGAGTAGTGATGATCTTACTTTGCGAGGAAAGAATATAGACAAATCGGGATATAATATTCCTCCGCTTGAGCCAACTTCTCCTCACTGATGCTTATGATGGAAAAGCAGACTAAGGTAGGCCCAGCGATTGTTTAGAGTTGATCCAATAAGCGTACACTTTAATTGAAAATTCGTTTTAATCTACTGAATCAAGCCCATTCGGTGATAAAAGTCGAGTAATCCCGCTTGTTCTTGAATCGTGAACAGATGTTTACATATTATGAACATTTTGTAAGGAATAAGGAATAATTTGTAAGGAATAATTTGTTGCCAAATCATAATTGAACTAAATATTGTTAAGCTATCGGCAATAAAACAATGTATTCAAAATATTACGATTTTTTTGTGCATTTCAGAGAATAGGATCAGATCTTGCCACTAACCTTTTAAAGTCTTGAGCTATCTTCCCAATTTACTCTTGAATTCAATCTTACTTTTAATGGGAGTACCAAATAGGCGGAGTGTAGATAAGGCTTCAACCCATAACTGATTATTAAGAGGGTTAAAACTTTGTTGAAATGTGTTAAAGTACATAAAATAAGAATATGCCAATAAAAAGGACTTTTTCATTATAAACAAAAAGTTTTCCTCACTCGAACTAGTTTTTCGACCGATCGTTCCTATGGGAGCTATATGCTATAGTCATCCGATTTCAATTAAACTTAGTGAAATCCTGGAAAAGGATAGTAAACTATGAAATACGTTCTTTGGAGGCGTTTCCATTAAAAACAATAAAGGTTTTCTTACTAAGACTAGTTTTTCGACCGATCGTTCCCATGACAGCTATATACTATAGTTATCCGATCCAGCCGGTTCCGACAAATGTGTAGCGTATTTGTACCAAAAGACTTCGAGCAAAGTTTGGTAAGGATAGCTTTAAAACTGACGCAGGAGATAGCATACAAACAGACGGACAGGGCTACATCAACTCAGCTCGTCATGCTGATCAAGAATATACATATATACCTAATGTGGTCGGAGATGCTTCTTTCTATGCGTTACAAACATCCGGACAACTTTATAATACCCTTTGCAAGGGTATAACAAATAATAACCAACAACCAAAGCAACTATTTTTATACCCTTGCAGAGGGTATGTCCGGTTGTTTGTGACGCATTGAGGGAAGCATCTCCGACCACATAAAGTATATATATTCTTGATCAGCACGACGAGCTGAGTTGATTAAGCCCTGTCCTTCTGTACGTCAGTCCGTCTTTTTGTTTCTATGCTATCTTCTCCGTCAGTTTGAAAGCTATTTTCACCAAACCTTGCACGAAGTCTTTTGGTACATAAACGCTTCACATTTGTCGGAACCGGCCGGACAGACAACATATAGCGTCAAGAACGATTGGTCGAAAAACTAGTTTTAGTGAGAAAAACTTTTTTGTTTTTAATGGAAACGCTTCCAAACTTCGTATTTTTCAGTTTGCTAAGCTTTCCCATGATTTCACTAAGTTTGCTGGAAATCGGACATCTACGAGTATATGCAGTAGTATAGCTGTCATAGAAAAGTTTAGTCTGAAAAGTAGTCTTAGCTAGCGAAATTTTTTTGTTTTCCATGGAAATGACCTAAAAACCGGCATATATTTATTGTTATGCTTTCACACAATTCTACAAAGTTTTGTCAAAATCGAATGACTATAGCATATAGCTGTCACAGGAACAATCGGTCGAAAAACTAGTTCTTGTGAGAAAAACTTTTTCGTGTTATGCTTTGTTTGGTCCAAATAGGACATCTATATAGTATACCTCCCTTAGAAAAGTAAGGTCCGAAAAGTAGTCTTAGTAAGAAATACTTTGTTGTTTTTAATGTAGGCTGCAAGGGTATACAAAACTCAAAACTCTTACTCCAAAAATTTTTTAAATTGCTGAATATATTAGTCACACAGCCAATATCTATCTTTCAGTTCGGTTCAGTACTGAATCATAGCCGAACCAGACCTGAATTCATCCCTGAAGGCATCCCTTATATGAATTTTAGCCATAAATTTAACACAGACAGGTTCTACTACGTCATGATCTTAGCTGATTTCAGGCATGATTTTCAGTAGCAGCGCTGCTTTCTGCAGCTACAGCAGCATCAAAATTTATGCTGAGCATACACTTTCTTTGGTACTCTGTATTATAGTCGGGTTTAAGCGACTTGCTTACTTGTTTTCAGATTAGTTTGGAATGCTGAACTCGAAAATCGATGTATCTGCCTCGGTTTGTGGAAGTGAAACAATTTTGGACGCATTTCGTTTCCTAGCTTTATACTTTACTTTTGACCTTGCAACTGGAAAAGTCTTTTCATGGTAGACAAACACACTGCGAACATTTTTCCCTTAACTTTATTGGGTCATCTTCTGCTTCTTCTGCTTGTCCTCCCGCAACCGGATCATTTCTGGGAAAGCCTGCACACGAAATTGTTCAGTTGTTTGCAAATTTCACCAGGCTAAGCTGAACAATTGCTTTTGTCGATAAGATTAGGCAAAACATAGCCATATTAAGAACGATCACAAAGACTCACAGGTGAGTCAAGTTATTTTCATTCCACTTAAAACAACAATGGTAACTACCTAAGCATTATCGGGGGTGACACAGAAATCTCAAGAGATTTTGCCGTCGGTTGGTTTGCAAATCTCTCAAAAAATCCGTCGGTGCCACAGAACATCGAGAGATTTTGTTTTCTTTTTCGAAAATCGCTTTAAAAGGTGTGTGCTAAGTCGCAAAGGTTAATGAAGTCCATTTTGGTTGGTTTGTGTATTGGTTGGTTTGCCAAAATCTCCTAACAAAATACGAGAGGTTTCTGTGGCACCTAAGAGTTGGAATGTGGTTGGAAGAGGTTTCTGTGTCACCCCCGATTAAGAGAGAGCGAAAATCCCCTCGTATGAGCTTTTGCATGGACTGACCGAGATGGAAAAGAAAGAGAGAGAGCTGGTTATGGTATTTTTATCAGGGCCATCAGCATCTGCTATGGGCCAGTGGATGAATGCCTGTGTGATAGAAAGTGGCGGCAGAAGATTTGTTTGACTCTGCTTGTGTATCGCTTCAAGTATTCACAGCGCAATGGCCCTCTGGCCTTACAAACAGAGAAAGAGAGAGCGCTGTCTTGCGCGGTTTCTTCTTCTTATTTGGCCCGATATTTCTATCACAACCGTTTGACGGTCTCGGCCGCTGCTATTAATGCCCGCCACTCGCCTCTGTCTTGTGTGAGCTGGCACCAGTTGGTCAGTTCAAGCGCCTTAATGTCTTTCAGCACCTGTTTTTCCCAACTAAGTTTCGGTCGTCCTACACCTCCTGCTTTCCCTAATTCATTCGCCTTCCGTCTTGCGCGATTTCGCCTTGGCTATTCCGCCATGGGCCAGCCAAATGGAGAGAACAGCAAAATGTGTTTGTATTGGTGAGCACGAAAGCCGATTTACTTCCAATCATATTCAATCAGCCCACATTCACATAACCCCACAATGCGTTTGCCAGAATGACGCTGATTTTGCTCCACGCGAAGTTTTGTTGTATGAATAAAACAGGATTTGGCAAGAAGAGCGAGGACAAAAAGTGAGAGTGTATTTTTTGTGCGAAAATAAAGCGACGCAACCCAGCTCTGACCTGCCCTCGTTGACCGCTGCAAAGAGTGCGATTTTTGCTCTCTTGGGACAAGCCTCGGCATGCTCTTGGCTCGAGTCTGTATGAACTGCGAAATGTGCTCGCCCCCTAAGGGCCAAGCGTGGCCCTCATCGGCTTGTACTCAACCGCACAAAGCGTTCGGTGGTATGAAGCTGAGTTTATTCAACGGTGAGGTTTGTTAGGAGAGAATAAATATGAGTAGGAATTTTTGTGTATGATGAAATCAAGAACCACACCGCAGTCATTCTTTGCATTTTTGACATTTATCGAAGTGCCCACTTCAACTTTGGAAATGCCAAATTTTTCTATTCAAAGTCTCCCCTTTAAGCCCCAGTAGTAGGCTGAACTTTTGACACTTGGGCTGCCTGTGACAGTTACCTTGTAAGTAAATGGAGCTAATGTTTAGTTGTAGAGAGAGTCTCGTTGGAGAAACACATACAGAGCTAAGATCTAAATATTTGTATATTTGTAAATTTCTATACACTTTTGATACATTTCCATCACCATGCCAGTTGAAAACATATTTCACACAAGCAATAATAAAAATGAACACAATGTATCGCGGAGTGGCATGTTAGAGTGGCTGAATAAACTGCTGGGGACGGATCTGCAGAAAGTAACGGACTGCTGCACTGGCGCAGCCTTTTGCCAATTATTTCATATGTTGCGACCAGAGGCCATCAACTTAAATAAGGTGAAATTTATGACAAACTTGGAGCATGAGTACATCCAGAACTTAAAATTACTGCAGGCTGCCTTTCTCAAGGAGAACGTAACTAAGTTTATACCCATTGATAGCCTAGCTAAGGCCAATATAAGGGACAATTTGGAGTTCCTCCAATGGTTCAAAAAGTTTCACTCGGTGAATCATCGTGAAGGCCTAATATACGATGCCCCAGCTGCTAGGAATTATGCGACAATTGGTGTGGGCAGTGACCTAAGCCGTAAGAAAACTCTACTGGGCCGAAGAGTACGCACAGCTGGCAATTCTATATGTTCTCTGGATCAAGCGGGCAAGACCAAGACTGGCAGGGAATGTAAGGAACCCGAAAAGGCAGATAAAAAGATGGTTGAATCTGGTGAAGAGGTAGCCCCTAAAGTAAGTCTAGAGCCAGAGAGGAAGTCTGAAAGTAAGGAGCCCCATGAGAATGCAAAGACGTCTGATGATTCCAGTGCGGAGCAGAATGTGGCTTATAATACAACCGAAAAGATCCAGCCCCACAGGCTTTACACTCTCCAGATAGACCAACTAGGCTGCGGTGCCGCATTGCCAGCCTCGCTGACTCTTGATCTGCCTCATTGTATGGTCGAAGTGTTTAAGCCCAATGAAATGGATGGCAAATTGCTACTGAAAGTTATTTCTGAAGGAGCCGCTGGTGTACCTGAACCATCCACTCCGAATACTTGTCAAGCGGAAGAGCTATACTTGCAAGTGACACCTCGTACTAAGGCGACTAAGGAGGTGGAAATTGCAGACAAAATTTCGGAAGATCTCTCCGCATTGCTGCAGTTGAATCCCGAACTGAAAGTAGATGATTCCATGCTGCACTTTCAAAAGATATACGGTGGTAAGATTCATTTCTCAGTTTGTTGTCGACCTCAGGATATAAACGTTGCGAAACTGATAAAATATTTGGAAGATATGGAGGATTTGGTACTGGAAAAAGAAACTCCGCAAACCGCAACTGATGAAGAGGGAGTAGAATCCATAGCAGTGCCACCTTCAGCTGATGCTCAAGAAGTTTCAAGTCTTGGCTTATCATTGAAGCAACCTTCAAAGTCAAATAGTGAGCAGGATATGGAGGCTCCTTTGCCCAGCGACTTAGAAGGAGAGCAAAATGCAGCTATGGATATGGAGGTACCTGAACTGTCTACCTTCAGTACTGAGAAGGAGCCACCTTTATCCGACGACTCGGTACCTGTACCGAATCTCTGTATTATTGAGGAGGAGTCGGGTTTATCACATGATAATAAGTGTTCTTTGGTATCAGAACCCTCCATTCCACTCAAGTCGTCTAATGCAATTGATGAAATTGCATTGCCTGAAAGAAATCGTCATGGTGCACTTTTCGAAGAATTTTTGAAAAAAGAGAGGGAAAAGGAATTAAAGTCACAGGATGTAGAGGCTCCTATTCCCAGCGATTCACCTTCAACTCTCAATTTGGATAGCAAGAATAAGCAGGAAACTGCACTGCCTCTATGCATAGCTAAGCAGAAGCAGCAAGCTTTATCCCAAGACTGTGATAAGAGTTCTTTGGTATCAGACGCCTCACTTCCAATCAAGACGTCGAATCCTATCTTGAGCGACTTAGAACAAACGCAAGATTCATCTTTAACCCTCCTCAAGGAGGATGACTCTGATAACAAGTGCTCTTTGGTATCAGAATCCTTCATTCCACTCAAGTCATCTAATGCAATTGATGAAATTCAATTGCCAGAAAGAAATCGCCATGGAGCATTTTTCGAAGAATTCCTGAAAAAAGAGAGGGAAAAGGAATTAAAGGCGCAACAAGCAGCTTTATGCTCAGAGTCGAAGAGTGGGAAAGATATAGAGGCTCCTGCGATGCCCAGGGATAAGGAGTTACCTCTCTGCACTACCAAAGAGAATGAGTCGGCCATATCACATGACTGTGATACGAGTACTTTGGTATCAGAACCTTCTATTCCAATCGAGTCGTTTAATGCAATTGATGAAATTCAATTACCGGAAAGGAATCGCCATGGAGCATTTTTCGAAGACTTCCTGAAAAAGGAGAGGGAAAAGGAATTGAAGGCGCAACAAGCAGCTTTATGCTCAGAGTCGAAGAGTGAGAAAGATATAGAGGCTCCTGCGAAGCCCAGCGACTTTATACCAGCGCAGGATTCACCTTCAACCCACAACGTGGATAGCAAGATACTTCTCTGCATTACCAAAGAGAAAGAGTCAGCCATAACACATGACTGTGATAATAAGAGTTCTTTCGTATCAAAACCCTCTATTCCACTCGAGTCGTTTAATGCAATTGATGAAATTCAATTACCGGAAAGAAATCGCCAAGGCGCATTTTTTGAAGATTACCTAAAAAGGGAGAGGGAAAAGGAATTGGAGGCGCAACAAACAGTTTTATGCTCAGAGTCGAAGAGTGGGAAAGATATAGAGGCTCCTGCGATGCCCAGGGATAAAGAGTTACCTCTCTGCACTACCAAAGAGAATGAGTCAGCCATATCACATGACTGTGATAAGAGTACTTTGGTATCAGAACCTTCTATTCCACTCGAGTCGTTTAATGCAATTGATGCAATTGTATTACCCGAAAGGAACCGCCAAGGCGCATTTTTTGAAGACTACCTTAAAAAGGAGAGGGAAAAGGAATTGAAGGCGCAACAAGCAGCTTTATGCTCAGAGTCGAAGTGTGAGAAAGATATAGAGGCTCCTGCGATGCCCAGCGACTTTAAAACAGCGCATGATTCACCTCCAACCCTAAACTTGGATAGCAAGGATAAGGAGGTAACTGTACTACCTGAGAATAAAAAGTTACTTTTATCTGATGACTCTGGTAATAAGAGTTCTAAGAAGAAACCTGTACTCCCGCTCAACTATACTGAAGAGAAAGAGTCAGCCATAACACATGACTGTGATAATAAGAGTTCTTTGGTATCAAAATCCTTTATTCCACTCGAGTCGTCTAATGCAATTGATGCAATTGTATTACCCGAAAGGAACCGCCAAGGCGCATTTTTTGAAGACTACCTTAAAAAGGAGAGGGAAAAGGAATTGAAGGCGCAACAAACAGCTTTATGCTCAGAGTCGAAGAGTGAGAAAGATATAGAGGCTCCTGCGATGCCCAGCGACTTTAAAACAGCGCATGATTCACCTCCAACCCTAAACTTGGATAGCAAGGATAAGGAGGTAACTGTACTACCTGAGAATAAAAAGTTACTTTTATCTGATGACTCTGGTAATAAGAGTTCTAAGAAGAAACCTGTACTCCCGCTCAACTATACTGAGTCCCACGTTTCTGATAACAAGAATTCTAAGAAGGAACCTGTACTCCCGCTCAATGATTCCGAGTCCCATAACTGTGATAATAAGAGGTTCCTACTACCTCTCTGCGATACTAAGGACAATAGTTTTCCTCTATCCCAAGACTCTGATAAGAAATGTTCTTTGGTATCAGACCCCTCCATTCCACTCAAGTCGTCTAGTTCGATTGAATTGTCCATAAGGGAAAATGAATTAAAGTTGAAGATGACTGAGAGGGATGAAAAGTCTGCCAACTTGAGTGATTTTGAAAGTGCACTGGATTCACCTTTAAGTATGCCCCTCTGCGATTGTAAGTCAACTTTATCCTCACCACTCAAGATGTCTCCTTCAATGGTTTCGTCCGAAAGAAATCGTTGTACGGCCCCATTTCTTAAAATATGCAGTCAAGAGATGGATAATGAATTAAATTCTCAGAATACAACTTTATTCCTCGAGTCAAAGAGTCAGAAGGAAGAAGAGGCACCAATTCTTAAAAGTGCGCTGGAATCAGCTTCAAGCTTTAACTGGGAAACCAAGGATAAGGAGTTACTTGTACACCCTTTCTGCGTTACTGTATCCCAGCACTCTGATTATACATGTTCCTTAGCAACAGACCCCAGAGTTCTATTGACCGTTATACATCGTCAGTCCGTTCTATTACAGGACCTGTTAAGGGCAAAGGAGGTAAATGAATCGGAACAATCAACTTTATGCTCAGAGTCGAAGAGTGAGAAGAATGAAAAGGCGGCGCCTTCCACCAGCGACTTTAAAAATGTAATGGATTCCCCTACAACCCTGAACTTGAATAGCGTGAATACGAAGGAACCCGTTCCCTCCAACTGCGTTACAGAGAAGCCTATTTTATCCCGTGAGTCGCAGAATAAATCTGTTTTAGAATCCAGTTCTTTAGCTCTTAAAATGCATGAGAAAGAACGAAGGGTCACCCATTTTGCAGAATTCCTCAAACAAAAGAGAGAACGTGAATTAAAGTTGCAACAATCATTGTTAATCTCCGAATCAAAGAGCAAGGAGCATGAAATAGCACCTATCATTGGTGACTTTAAAAATGAACTGGTTGCTCCTTTAGCCCTCAACTTAAATAGCAAGAATAAAGAGGAACCCGTACCCCCCATCTGCAATACTGAGGAGAAGAAGCCAGTTTTATCTAGTGACTCGAAGAATAAATCTGGACAATCAACAATCAAGTCGCCCCATTTAATAAAATCGCCTCAGAGAAATCGTAGAATCACCCATTTTGAAGAATTCCCCACACAAGAGAGGGAAAATGAATTAAAGTTGAAACAATTGGCGTTATGCTCCGAGTCGAAGAATAAGAAGGATGAAAAGGCGGCGCCTACTCCCAGCGGCTTACAAATTGTAATGGAGGAACCCGTACCCCCCAACTGCGTTACTCAGAAGAAGGAGCCAGTCTTATCCTGTGATTCGCAAAATAAATCTGAATTGTCATCCAGTTCATCAACTCTTAAAATACCTGAGAGAAAACGTAGGATCACCTGTTTTGAGAAATTCCTCAAACAAGAGAGGGAATATCAATTAAAGTCAAAGAAATCATTGCTACTCTCCGAATCGAAGAATGAGAAGAATGAAAAGGCGTCGCCTACCCCCAGCGAATTAAATAATGTAATGGATTCACCTACAACCCTCAACAGGAATAGAGTGAATAAGAAGGAATCCCTACCCCCGAACTGCGTTACCCAAAAGAAGCAGCCAGCTCAATCTAGCGACTCTCAGAATACATCTACATTGGCATCCAGTTCTTCTCCGGTTCCTAAATTGCCTAAGGAAAAACGCAGGATCACCTATTTTGAGCAATTCCTCAAACAAGAGAGGGAGTATGAATTAAAGTCGAAGAAAGCATTGCTACTCTCCGAATCGAAGAATGAGAAGGATGAAAAGGCGGCGCCTACCCCCAGCGACTTAAAAAATGTAATGGATTCACCTACAACCCTTAACAGGAATAGAGTGAATAAAAACTGCGATACCCAGAAGAAGCAGCCAGCTCAATCTAGCGACTCTCAGAATACATCTACATTGGCATCCAGTTCTTATCCGGTTCCTAAATTGCCTGAGAGAAAACGTAGAATCACCTGTTTTGAGAAATTCCTCAAACAAGAGAGGGAGTATGAAATAAAGTCAAAGAAATCATTGCTATTCTCCGAATCAAGGAATGCGAAGGATGAAAAGGCGGCGCCTACGCCCAGGGACTTCGAAATTGAAATGGATTCACCTACAACCCTCAACAGGAATAGAGAGAATATAAAGGACTCCCTACCCCCCAACTGCGTTACCCAGAAGAAGCAGCCAGCTCTATCCAGCGACTCGCAGAATAATTCTACATTGGCATCCAGTTCTTCTCCGGTTCCCAAATTGCCTGAGGGAAAACGCAGGATCACCTATTTTGAGCAATTCCTCAAACAAGAGAGGGAATATGAATTAAAGTCCAAATCAAAGATTGAGAAGGATGAAAAGGCGTCGTCTACCACCAGCGACTTAAAAATTGTAATGGATTCACCTACAACCCTCAACAGGAATAGAGTGAATAAGAAAGGAAGCCCTACCCCCCAACTGCGTTACCCAGAAGAAGCAGCCAGCTCTACCTAGCGACTCGCAGAATAATTCTACATTGGCATCCAGTTCTTCTCCGGTTCCTAAATTGCCTGAGGGAAAACGCAGGATCACCTATTTTGAGCAATTCCTCAAACAAGAGAGGGAATATGAATTAAAGTCCAAGTCAAAGATTGAGAAGGATGAAAAGGCGTCGCCTAGCCCCAGCGATTTAAAAATTGTAATGGATTCACCTACAACCCTCAACAGGAATAGAGTGAATAAAAAGGACTCCCTAACCCCCAATTGCGTTACCAAGAAGAAGCAGCCAGCTCTACCTAGCGACTCGCAGAATATATCCACATTGGCATCCATTTCATCTCCGGTTCCCAAATTGCCTGTGGGAAATCGCAGGATCACCAATTTTGAGCAATTCCTCAAACAAGAAAGGGAATATGAATTAAAGTCGAAGAAATCATTGCTACTCTCCGAATCAAAGAATGAGAAGGATGAAAAGGAGTCGTCTACCCCTAGCGACATTAAAATTGTAATGGATTCACCTACTACCCTCAACAGGAATAGAGTGAATAAGAAGGAATCCCTACCCCCTAAATGCGTTACCCAGAAGAAGCAGCCAGCTCTATCCAGCGACTCGCAGAATACATCTACATTGGCATCTAGTTCTTCAACTCTTAAAATGCCTGAGAGAAAACGTAGGATCACCTGTTTTGAGCAATTCCTCGAACAAGAGAGGGAATATCAATTAAAGTCGAAGAAATCATTGCTACTCTCCGAATCAAAGAATGAGAAGGATGAAAAGGCGTCGCCTACCCCTGGCGACACAAAAATTGTAATGGATTCACCTACAACCCTCAACAGGAATAGAGTGAATAAGAAGGAATCCCTACCCCCTAACTGCGTTACCCAGAAGAAGCAGCCAGCTCAATCTAGCGACTCTCAGAATACATCTACATTGGCATCTAGTTCTTCTCCGGTTCCTAAATTGCCTGAGGGAAAACGCAGGATCACCTATTTTGAGCAATTCCTCAAACAAGAGAGGGAATATGAATTAAAGTCGAAGAAACCATTGCTACTCTCCGAATCGAAGAATGAAAAGGATGAAAAGGCGTTGCCTACCCCTGGCGACATAAAAATTGTAATGGATTCACCTACAACCCTCAACAGGAATAGAGTGAATAAGAAGGAATCCCCACCCCCTAACTGCGCTACCCAGAAGAAGCAGCCAGCTCAATCTAGCGACTCTCAGAATACATCTACATTGGCATCTAGTTCTTCTCCGGTTCCTAAATTGCCTGAGGGAAAACGCAGGATCACCTATTTTGAGCAATTCCTGAAACAAGAGATGGAATATGAATTAAAGTCGAAGAAATCATTGCTACTCTCCGAATCGAAGAATGAAAAGGATGAAAAGGCGTTGCCTACCCCTGGCGACATAAAAATTGTAATGGATTCACCTACAACCCTCAACAGGAATAGAGTGAATAAGAAAGAATCCCTATCCATTTCTTCTCCGGTTCCTAAATTGCCTGAGGGAAATCGCAGGATCACCTATTTTGAGCAATTCCTCAAACAAGAGAGGGAGTATGAATTAAAGTTGTCTCAATTATGGTTAATCTCCTCCGAGTCGAACAGTGAGAAGGATGAGGATTCCCCTTTAATTGTCCGTAATTCACCATGACTAGACTCCAACCATTTAGATCTATTATTTCTTAGTAGCCCCATAACTCATATGACCTTTCTTTTAGATCTAAATACACGTCTGGAAGCCGCCCATACATGCTCAAATGTGGAAGACTTAACTCCCAACACGATTCTCAATTTGGTCAAGGAGTCCCATCCAGAGAAGTCCAATCAAAATTCTTAGTTATGTAAAGACGTTGCATTGCGTTTTCCACGGTTGCAGTTTGGGCAAGAAATCTAAATATATTAGAATTTAAATTTTGTTGTTATGTAACTTTAAAATGTATCAAGTTTATATATTTTGATAGCCTCAAAATAGTTTTTTGGAATTTTAAAATGTAAATTAAAATGCTTGCTATCTCACTAAAACTATTATATATTGCACTCCTTTGAATATGGAAATGTTATTCAAGCTGTGGGAAATAAGTTGTCAAGATGTGCAATACTGTAATGTTTGCGCATCAGTTTGGCGCAGCTCATAACATTATAGCTGATGTTAAGACCTTAGCTTCTTTCAAGCACGATTTCATGATTTGGTAAATATGGGTTTAAGACCGCGAACCGGTGCTCCTATACAAATTTTTTGGACTTGCAACCCTGATTTTAACTTTATTTTCATATCATGCCGTCATTTTCGCACTCGCCAAAGTTTTGCGTTTTCGGGAGCAAAATTTGCTCGAAAAATCGGTTTCAAATCGCAAATTTCTGCGAATTCAAAAATGGCAGCATGGCTGTATAACTTTAATACCATTTCCTGACTGTTGGAAAGATGCAAAAATGATACCCATTCCAAAAGACAAATGAGTTCAGACCTATTTCAATTCTCATTTAACATTTGAATGCAACCAGTTTTAGTTCGAAATACAAGCACCCTCCTTTGTCTGTAACCTGGCGATATCAATGTTAAAGATATTACACAAAATACTTTTTAAGAGGATCTTTAATACATATTTTACCTTATCTGGGACTCGAACTCACAACTTACTTACCTTGTCTCGGGAATTTAGACACCCTTTGCCGACTATCAAACGACCATGAACGATTGGGATCAACAACACGTTTCAAGTTTTCTAACTGTAGCATTCTTCATTTTCAATCCTTAACGTTTATGCAGAAAACCAACATGTCACGTGTAAAAAACAGTTTTCTTAAAACTTTTCCGTACTAATTTTGAGCTACAGTCTTTGTTTAGAATTTTTACAAGCGAATTTAAATTGCTTTAAGAAAAATGCAGAAGTTATTTGAAAATAAGTTGGTTTTCTCCTTTGTATATGCAGTATTTGACGGATGACTATAGCATATAGCTGCCATAGGAACGATCGGTCGAAAAACGAAAGCCTCCAAAGTACGTATTACTTAGTTTACTATGCTTTCCCATGATTTCACCAAGTTTGGTCGAAATCGGATGACTATAGCATATAGCTGCCATAGGAACATACCATAGGATCGGTCGAAAAACTAGTTTTAGTGAGAAAAACTTTTTTGTTCTTAATGAAAACGTCCTTATCATTGGCATACTCTTATTTTATATACTTTTACACAATTCCACAAAGTGTGGTCGAAATCGGATGACTAAAGCATATAGCTCCCATATGAACGATCGGTCGAAAAACTAGTTCGAAAGAGGAAACCTCTTTTGTTTTAAATGAAAACGTTCTTTTTATTGGCATATTCTTATTTTATATACTTTAACACATTTCTACAAAATTTTATCAAAATCGGATATAGCTGCAGTATGAATGATCGGTCGAAAAAGAAGTTCTAGTGAGAAAAACTTTTTTGTTTTCAATGGGATCGCCTTTAAATTTCGTAATTAACTGTGCATTATGTTTTCCATGAGATCACCAAGTTTGGTTAAAATCAGACATCTACGAGGTGTGTTCAAAAAGTATCGCGAATGTTGAATTTTCGCGGGTTACGTATATTCGAATTTCGATTTTTTTGTGGCGTTATGTTGGTACTCATGTCTCTCACTTATGCCGACAAGCTCGGCCATTTTGAATGTTCACTTAATTGTTGACAGCTGCTTTGCTTGCACGTGTTTTGGATCGTCTTCGATTTTTACCTATTCAAAAAAATGGATCAAAGAACCTGTATCAAATTTTGTGTGAAAAACGAAATTAAGTGCGCGGATGCATTCCGAATGTTGACTGTGGCATACGGAGAAGCTACCTTGGACCGAAGCAACGTTTATCGGTGGTACAAAATGTTCTCAGAAGGCCGAGAAGATGTGAACGACGAAGAGCGTGCCGGACGCCCGAGCACTTCAACAACAGACGAAAAAATTAATGAAGTGGAGAAAATGGTATTGGCCAATCGTCGAATCACCGTTAGAGAAGTTGCTGAGGACCTAAACATATCGATTGGCTCGTGCCATCGATTTTTATCAATGATTTGGGCATGAGACGGGTCGCCGCGAAATTCGTACCAAAATTGCTCAATTGCGACCAAAAACAGCATCGCATGAACATTGCTAATGAGATGTTAAACTCTGTCCGCGATGAACCAAATTTGCTCCAGAGGGTCATAACTGGTGACGAATCGTGGGTTTATGGTTATGACGTGGAAACCAAAGCTCAATCATCTCAATGGAAGCTGCCGCACGAACCAAGACCGAAAAAAGCGCGCCAAGTTCGGTCGAATGTGAAAGTTTTGCTGACAGTTTTCTTCGATTGCAGGGGCGTGGTGCATCATGAGTTCTTGCCACAGGGAAGAACGGTCAATAAGGAATATTACCTGCAAGTTATGCGCAATTTGCGCGAAGCAATCCGCCAGAAACGCCCGGATTTGTGGAAGAACAAAAATTGGCTTTTGCACCACGATAACGCCCCTGCTCACACATCGTTGCTTGTGCGCGACTTTTTGGCCAAAAACAACACACTAATGATGCCGCAGCCACCGTATTCCCCAGATCTGGCCCCCTGTGACTTTTTCTTGTTCCCTAAACTGAAGAGGCCCATGAAAGGACGACGTTACGCTACGCTTGACGAGATAAAGACGGCATCGAAGGAGGAGCTGAACAAGATAAAAAAAAATGATTTTTTGAAGTGCTTCGAAGATTGGAAAAACCGTTGGCACAAGTGTATAATATCTCATGGGGATTACTTTGAAGGGGACAAAATAGATATTCATGAATAAATAAATCATTTTTGAAAAAACACAAAATTCGCGATACTTTTTGAACACACCTCGTATATAGAATAGATCCCATAGAAATGTAGGGTCCAAAAAGTAGTCTTAGTTAGAAAAACTTTTTTGTTTTCAATGGAAGCTGCAAGGGTATACAAAACTTCGGCCGAGCCGAACTTAACTTTCCCCTATTTTTTTGCTTACAAACCATTTCTTGACTGTATGTACCTCTTAGATCATCCAGAGAATGATCTATCGAATATGCGACTAGATCAGGTCTGGCCAAATAGAAAGGACAGAGAACTATGTCTGTCCCCCTCTGACACTCAGTGATGATTGACTTCGGCAAGCATTCGGTGTGAATCGGTTCGATAGAGAATGTCTGCGCTCTTATGAGTGCCAGCCCTCGAAAAATAACTTAGTCTCTAGAATAACTTAGTCTCTAGAAAAAACGGATGAAAGTCTAAACGATTTACTGTAAATGAAGCACATAAATTGAAATTGAGTTGACTTTTATTTTAAACACAAATTCAAAATGTACCAAAATATGGAGAAAAAAAATGTATAAACTAGTTTAGAACTGAGTAAAAGTAAAAATGAAACTTTAGAAAATCCAAATGATGAATGATGAACATGTTTAACTAATGGCTTATAAATATAGAACTTGAATATAACATTTTGTGGATATTAACAAATGCAACAGGAGTAAAATTTGGTATTCCCATAACGGAAAATAAAACCAAATAAAATGAGGTGGAAGTTTGTGAAAGAGTTAATTAAAATAAACACCGGGTTGATGTTGTATGAATGTGAAAGAAATGGTTCGAGAATTCCACTTTTTTACGCATTCATGTGGTATCAACGAACCAGCTCCTTTTCACTATAAATCTGAACTGAACATTTGGGCTTTCTGTAACATGTAACATATACGATTTTATATACTAATTTCAAGTCTGCTTAAACTTTTGCCATATGTATAAACCCTGGATTTCTGGGTCTTTTAGCTCTTATAATGATCTTATGCTAGAATAGATAGTACTTAGTTTGTGTTAGCAGTAAGGGAGTTGGGGTATTTACGGCTCCAAGTTATAAATTTTGTACAAGTCGAAAACTAGAAGAAAATCGCGACCCCCAGTTGAGCTACGGAATTGTGGAATTGAGGAACTTTACAATTATTTATTGGAAATATGTCAGTAGAATTGTTTGTACAAAATTTAAAACCTTCCTCAATTCAACAACTCCACAGCTCAACTGGGGTTCGTGTATACCCCAAGTCATTCAACTTCACTCCACCGACGAGTTATCAGACTTTCAAAAACTTCCTTTCGCCGCTATTGCTGATTTGCGCTGGATAGAACATGTTACCCATATGGATAAAAAACGCGGAATTACAAACAGAGAGCGAAAGAGTTATGGAAGACGCCCAAGCAGGGATGACCGAAGCTGAGATGGAAAGACCTAGGTGGATAAAGACAAAACGAAGCTTGGTGTAACCAACTGGTGGCTGCTCGCTCGAGACAGAGGCGAGTGGCTGACATTAATCGCTGCGGCCAAGAAGTACAACGGTGGCGATATTTCTTTCAGGCCAAAGAAACGAAAGAAGAAACGATTAGATCCAATCCAAAGATTCAAATTATGATTTGAAAAAGACTAGCAAATGATTGAAAATATGACTCGATAAAGATTTGCAAATGATTGGAAATATGACTTCAAAATAAGTCCAAAATGATCAGAAGAACGGGTTAAAAACAACTTTGCAAAAAGAGTCGCGGACAAAAGTATAATTTCTGATCTGAAAAAGAGCGCGCATTTATGACCATTTTAATCGGACTGAGGACTCGAAAAAGACTCGAATGTGATCAAAACTCTACGATGGACTCATTTAACACTAATGGATATAATTACCAAGGTTTAATTTATGCAGACTGGAAACTATTGAAAACAAAGCCGGATAATCAGAGACCCGAACATATGTAGACTTAATTCCTATCAAAAATCTGTATGTTTGCTTAAATCTAAACTAATTCCTATAATTACTAATCTATTCTACTATATAATTGGGGTGCACCACCAGCAGCGGATCATCTTCCAAAGGCTCCTCATCGTCGGCGCCGCGTCTGGGACTCTTGAAATGCGGCTTCAGACTGGAAGTCTTTAAAGGTATAATCACCTGATCATGATAAATCAAACGATCGATCAGCTTCTCGATAAGATTTTTGCGTGAAATGAGCTCATCTTCGGACTCGATTTGATCGGCCACCTGTTCCAGATACCAGGTTACCACATCGCTACGTTTCATGCCCGTATCGCTGCCCTCTACCTCACAGCGGGCCTCCTCGGAACGCATGTGCAGGACCAGCATGGTGGACAGATTCTTGTAGTCCTCAAACGATAAAGTGAATTTCTTTTTCTGCACTGCCGCCGCTGCTGTTGCACCGCCTGAGGTGTCCATATCGGCGGCGTCAATATTGGCGGCTGCCCCATTATTCTCCATATCAATGTCACCCTGTATGCCATCGTCCACCTCCACATTATCTTCATCATCGTCGAGATGTATATCGGGTTGCTCGACACGTATGATGGATTTGTTTAGCAGACGGAAAGCCTCTTTGACATGTCGCTCCAGCACACGATTCGAACACTCCAGCTTGGCCATGGCCTCGCTCAGACGTATCATGGACTCCAACTGACGTACGGTGATGCGCCAGGTGCTGCGTCCTGCAGAGCCCGTATCCCGCTGTCTCAAATGGCCATAGTTCTCTACCAGCATTTTGCCTGCCTCCTGGCCTATGAGTGGCTTAAATTGACGTGCAAAGGTGACATAGCGTAACACCTCCTCACGCGTATAGGCACGCTCCACTGACTCCTCTATGTTGGAGTGTAGATCTACTATTTTCCGGGCTATGGCATAGTCCACCACCTCATTACACTCGTCCACGAGAATGAAGAACAGATCAAAACGTGACATAATGGGCGCGGAGAGCTGTATGTTCTGCTGCAAGCTCTTGGAGCGATCGTAGCGTCCATTGATGGGATTTGCGGCAGCCAGAATGGAGGTGCGAGCATTCAGCGTGGCTCTGACCCCAGCACGGGCAATGGAAATGGTCTGCTGTTCCATGGCCTCGTGTATGGCCACCTGATCGCGCTGATCCATTTTGTCAAACTCGTCTATGCAGCAGATGCCATTGTCGGCCAACATGAGGGCTCCGGCCTCGATGACAAAGTCGAAGCTCTCCTCGTCTCGCACCACGGCAGCGGTGAGACCAGCCGCCGACGAGGCCTTGCCCGAGGTGTAAATGGCGCGCGGTGAGAAATCCGAGACCTGCTTGAGGAACTGTGACTTGGCCGTGCTGGGATCACCCACAATGCACACATTGACATCGCCACGCAACGAGGTCTTCTCCATGGTGGTCTTGGCCACTCCACCAAACAGCTGGAGCAGTATACCTCGCTTGACCTCATCATTGCCATAGATGGAGGGAAACAGACTGCTGATCAGATTCTGATACAAATTCCGATCCTTGGACATCTCATAGATCTTGTGCCATTCGGCGTCGGTCATCTGCTTCTTCATGTCCTCGGCGGTGACCTCGGACATGGGCAGATCGGTGCCACCAAAGCGGGCAGTGGTGGCCTGCACGCTGCAGGCCAAGAAGGCCATGCGATAGTTGAGCTCCCGCACACCCAGCGCCTTCAGACCAGTCACTCCCTCGCTGCCCTCGCCCGGTTTATGCCTGCCGCCCGCCTCTGCCTTGGTTCCCGGCGTGCTCAGCACCGACACATCAGGCACCACTATCAGAGTGCCCGTGAAATCATACCGATCACCCGCCTGCACCGTCTCCACCAGCTCCGAGCGCAAAATAATCTCCACTGCACGCGGTATGCAGCCCCTGGGCAACTCCGCCTGCGTCTCCTGTATGCGTATCTTCTGGAAATCCAAAAACAAACTCTTCTCCACATCCAGCATGAAACGTCGTCGATTGGCACACACAGGATTCCGGCAAATGGTGGGATTCGTAAACTTAAACTGCTGCTCCACATTCCTGATCTCCGTCTGGCAGTCCAGGCACATGAACGTACCCGACACCAACTCCGGATGGACGGGATGTGTGCGCACCACTTGACCCGAGATGCGTATCAGAGTGCCTATCTTCGACGTAGTCAGATCACGCACCTTGTGCCTGGTGGGCACCTCCGTAAAAGCCACATAGCAATCCTTCTGCGTCTTCAGGCCAATGCGATCCTTCACATAGTTGGACACGGATTGGCACAGGAACGGGTACACATGGTAGTACTCCTCGATTATGGCCGTCGCCAGATTCTGATCGTACTTCTCCACATCCTCAAAGCTCACCTCCAGCGTGCAGCGATCCGGCGACTCGAGTTGCGCCGCCGTGCGTTGATACTTGATCTCGCCCTCCTCCTTGAACTCCTCCAGGAAGTCCTGGAACAGTTTCTGCGTGCGAATGCCCACCTCATCTTTGACGCGTAGCTGACCAATTTGCGCATCTGCAACATCCATGGTGAACGGGATTCAAGCGGTAAATGCGGTTAAAGGGCAAAAAAGGTTTGTTTATTGATGCCTTTGCAGCTGCGTGTTTTGCACAAATTCGCGCTCTTTTTAATGTCACTCTTTGACATCAGTGTTGCCAGTTTAGCTATTTTCCCGCCATTTCTCTAGTTTTTCGCATTCTAGCGGGCGGGCAAATTTGTAATCTGGCGCCTAGCGGGAATTACAGCAATTTTTAAAAATTAAATAGCTTCTGTTTAGCTATTTGAAAACTATCACTGATTGTTTATTTCCAACTATTAAAACCTGTTCTGCTTTTCGAATTGTATCAACCCGAATTGGTAAATCTTCTGATTCTAAAAATCGGTTGAGACAGTCAGTTGAAAGAAGATGAATGGAAAGGTTAAAAGCCGAATAACACAATCGGTCTTTGAAAACGGGAACATTTATCAATTTCGATTCCGCATGATTTGATCGAAATAAAAAACACGAGCAGGATTAATTGTGCTTTTAATTTGAGATATGAGACAAATTGCGTTGCCTGAACATCCTGACCGGCAGTCGTTGAACCGACAACCGCACTGTGACCGACCCACCGACCGCTTAAAGATATTAAAAGCCCCGAATAGTTTTTTAAGCAATTAAGACCTATTTGGGTGTATTTATTTTGAGATTCTTTTAACAAAAGAAATTTGCTAATCCTTTGTTAAAACTTCAACAAGGATCAGCCTACAGCTTCCCAATTAAAACTAATACAGTTAAGTCACCTTAAATGGTAAAAATGTTTGCTTTAAAAAGTTTTTGTTTGAGGGGAGATTTTAGTAAGTTAAGACAACATAATTGCCAATAGTTTAGAAATGGTTAAAAAGAAGTTATTTTATGTTTCTAATTAGCTATTGTTCCCGCTAGCCACCAAATAACAAATTTACCCGCCATCAGCATTCTAAAAACTCCAGAAATAGCTAAATGGGCAAGTTAACAGTGTGCTGTTAAGCGCCTCTTTATGCTATGTAAGTTGGCAGCCCTTTTATGTTAACTTTCAAAACTGTAAGGTGGCGATATGCTACAAATGTTTTTTAAAGTAAATTTAAGCCATGATACAATTTAATTTTGCTTAAATAAATTGTAAAATAATGAATAAAGTAGTGAGAATAAAAGCAGGCCAAAAACTCCGCTCGTCTGGTCACACTTGGTGTTTTTATCATATCTTTGTTAAGCGTGGGCGGTCACACTGCCCACAACTCGCGAAAAAAATTGTGCCGAGACTAGAAGTATAAATCTTAATCTTCGCACGTTTCATTGATTTTTGGGCATTTTCAGAAGTGCCGATTACAACTCCGTAGCGGCCCCGACTTTCTAGCACCGCTGGACATACGGATACGGATACGTGGCAATTATGGTGGACGCTGCAAGGCAAATGCTCGATGAGCTAATGGGTCGCAATCGAAATTTGCATCCTTCGGAGGCAGGACTCAAAGTGAATTGGGAAGATCCCGAGGTGGGTAGTCGGTTGTGGGTGATATAATCTTGGCATTTCTTCGTCCCCTTTTTGCCGGCTGACCTTGATTCTCGTCTCTCGTCTCTTGCAGTTCTGTCAGTTCTACAACGTCAAGTTCTGCCCCCACGATCTCTTCATCAACACACGCGCCGATCTCGGTCCCTGCGCCCGCATTCACGATGAGGAGGCCAAACATTTGTATGAGGAGGCTCGCCCCTCGCAGCGCAAACGTCAGTACGAGGATGAGTTCCTGCGCTTCTGCAATGTCATGCTGCACGATGTGGACCGAAAGATTCAGAAGGGCAAGCAGCGCTTGCAGCTCATGCAACGGGATCAGCCGCCACCGCAGCCCATGCAGCAGGCGGCCAAACAGCAGGAGCAGCTAAACAATCTGAGTGCACGCATTAGCAAGCTGCTGGCCGAGGCCGAGGAGGCTGGAATACGCGGCGATGTCGATCAGGCTCAGGATCTGATGACACTGTGCGACGAGCTGAAAGAGGAGAGGGAACAGCTGCAGCAACAGTACGAGGCCAGCCTGAAGCTAACCAAACCATCCGCACACTCCCCTGCGCCGCATCAGTCACCACAACAGCCACCTAGTGTCAGTCCGGGCCAGCACTCCAACGCAGATGACTGCGCCGAGCTGCATGAGACAGCGTCGGAGGAGACCATAGCGGGACCAGCAGCCACAGAGACCGATACAGATGCAGCCGCTGCATCGCCCGACGATAACAAAACAGACGCCAACAACAAGGCAAACAATTGGTCACACGAAACGCTGCCTGAAAAGCAGATGAAAGTCTGCGAGATATGCGGAGCTTTTCTCATTGTTGGCGATGCCCAGCAGCGTATCGAGGACCATTTGATGGGTAAACAGCATTTGGGTTACTCCAAGCTGCGGAATGCGGTCAACGAGATCAACGAACGTCGCCAGAAGGAACGCGAAGAGGATGAGCGACGACGACGCGAGGATCGCGTACAACGCTTCCATTCATCCACCACCACCACCTCCTCCTCTTCGTACGACAATAGACGGTAATTGAAAAAAGAGGATAAGGAAACGGTTAGATGAAGAAATGAAATGAAGAAGAATTTTTGAATAAGGAATAGAAGATTGTTCACAAAACGTATGTACACTGAAAACCATCTGGAATTCCACTATTTGGGGGGTGTCCCACAAATCTCTAGATATTTACGTATAAACAGTTACATTTCGAACTACCACTGCTTGCCTTTATGCAAGCTACTAGATTAGATGACCAAAGTTGAGACGGCTCAGCGCCAAGTAGATTTAAAGAGTGCGGGTTTCCTTCCCTATAATCTAGAAGTTGATTTCAAAATTCAATCGTTTATACGGAAATATCTCTAGAGATTTCTGCGACACCCCCCATAAGAGACTGGTAGACTTTGACAATTGAATTCTTTCTAGTTTAGCTTGCTTCTCATTGGCTTTTAGACTCTGTATTTGTTTATCCAACTGCCAACTATTGAGTCGTACAGAAAGTTCGTAGAGTTTGTATACTTTTTTGTATTTCACAACGATTTGTTTGCTGTTTGGCAAAATGTATATATTCATGGGATAGAGCTCTTTCTGCTCTACAAAACTGTGTTTTTTTGGTTTTTTTTTCGATAACACAAGGCAACACGAAAAAAACTCCATAAATGATTCCCATTTTTTCAACCACAACCAAACAAAAAACCACAATGAAAAACGGTTCGGTTTAGTTCAGCTCTCTGAAGAGTTTTAAGACGTGAAATGCTTTCCTCTAGCCAATGATACTTGTTAATTTCGGAATTTAAAACCTTGGGGAAATGACCCAGCGCACGCTGTAGGTCAACTCGCATATAACACTTCCTCCTACTTGGTTTTCCTCGGGAAAGATATGGCCCTAAAACCGCTGTGTGCCGCTTGTTTATTCCGATAGCGACGAGAAGATTCTCTTATATTATATTCAATGCTTTCGAATCGATGGAGCTTTGTCCGTCCGTCTGTCTGTTTCTACGCAAACTAGTCCCTCAGTTTTGAAGCTATCGAGCTGAAATTTTGCACACAGATATCTTTTAGCTGCACGCGAAAATCGGATGGTCACTTCTTGTAGCTGACATAAAGCTTATAAATTAAGTCATTGGTCACAAAATTAAGTCAGTGGTCACAAAAGTTTCAAGTGTATTTAAACTTCGGCAAAGACGAAAGTTGGCATTACGCTCTCGTTTTTATACCACATTTCGTTCGACCCTGTACATCGCTAGCGATGCCGGATCGATATACCCTTTAAAGATGGCTTGACACAAATTTTACAACTTGTAATCCTGTAATCTGATACCTGTCATCAACTAAAACCAGAAATAGTTTTAATTCTCTGACACAGTCCGAAAGCCTCATCATATCTCAGACATTTTTTGAGCTATGAACTGAAAATTTGGTATGCAGGTTTACAGGTGAAACAGCCGACTGAACCGGTTAAGATGTGGTACAAAGGCATATCTCAAAAATTATTTATGTTGTGATCTGGATCATTGGTCTGTAGCAGAGAACTGCAACGAGCCATCACGAATACACTCGCTCACCCGTGCTTCAAATGCGATGCAAGTAAACTAAGCGCTCAAGGCTTGTTGAACTTGTTCAAACGGCATACACAAAACAAAACTCACAAAAAAGTTCGAGTATAGGCGAATCATTGCATTTTCAAACTCGAGTGTTTTCCGTACCCTTTAGTACTCAGCATTAGTGAATCACCAAAGATTCACCGATGAATTGGTCAGAGGTATCGATGAATCATAGGTGACCTCCCATACAAATTATGCATGAATTTAACATTGGCATGTCCTAGGCGTTCACGCATGACACTTTATGGGTGAATCACTCATGAATTCACGAATCGATTCATCGATGATTCACACGCGATACCCTTTTCAACTCATATTATGTAAGGGCATATCCGACTTAAGAAGTATTTGTGTAAGAAGTATTTGTCCATAAATAAATAATTTATTTTGGGATAATAATAATAAAAGTCTTTATTAGGGCTATTCCACTAACGATCTGTGCAATCCACTTGTTCAAAATTCTTTAATATACATATAAAATATGGTTTTAATGTTCGGTAAAATTTGAAGGGTATGCAAACTTCTTCGTTCGGCGATGGCCTGTGTGTCGCAGCGCGACGGCTAACATTTTTTGTGACTGCAATAGGTAAATTTGCAACAACAAATAGACACAAATTTCTGTTCTGCCGACGTCGACGTCAAAGCAGATGCGGGAACAAGGCATGAATTTGACGATGCATGAATTCTAGAACTGAAGGGTACATACACTCCATTTGACTCAGAGCTTCGGACGCGAGTCGTAAAGAGTAAAGTTCGTTCGGTACAAATACTCGCGAAATACTCTTAGCTTCGGACGCGAGTAACCGAGATTACTTGTTGCCGAAGTCAAAGATCTGCCGCGTGTTGTTATGGTCAAAGCTTGTACACACATCATTTCTATGCCAGAAACAACAACTTGTGAGAGCAAAAGAGATAGCAGGATAGCCTACATTTTGCATTCCTTTGAGTAAAAAGACGGAAGATTTTTCTTTTAGCGATTTTATTATACAACAAACTACAGTTTCGTCTGGCCTTAGAATTTCACGCAATACATTCCAAACAAAACTTCTGCCCTTGCGTCTGCCAGACAGGGTGTAATTGCCACTTGCAATTTGCGCAGAAATAAATCCTGGATCTTCTGACATTATGCCAAGTGTTAAGAAAGTCAAAATGGTATTCACTTCTTAATTGCTTTCCTTCACCTCTGGTTACCGATTGCGTAATAAATTTGGTGCATCAAATTCGCACACAACCTTCCACATCAACAATCAAGCATGCACTGAACGTTAACGGACCCATGAACGATCGACTTGGCAGCCGACGAGACCACCTCATACTTGTTGCATCATGAACACGAGTTCAAAGCAAGCGCTTCTTCTTCTTTTTCCAACAACAACTTGCTGCGAACTAAGCAGAATTTGCGCAAATCGCACACTCACCACACAAAACATTGCGCAAAGAACCCAAAAAATCAAAACGTTTTTGATTTCGGTCTCGTTTTGCGCAAATGCGTGCGTGTGACGCATACACTCGTATTTCACTAACACACATAAGCGTTTTGCGCAAAAAATTGTGTGGTGTATGGGGGGCTTAAGAATGTTGCTTGCCTTAAGCTCTCTGTCAACAAGGCGAGTAAGAGAGAGTAAGAGTAAATTTTGATGGGAGTGCGAGTAAGTCAAAGTGCAGACGAACTTGTTCATATTTTTACTCGTGCAAAGCAAACAGCTTACTCGTTCTGACCTAATGTGCTTTCGATCATTTCGAGTGTGTCGAACCAAGGCAGCAAGCCCAAGCAAGACAAGTAAATGCACGAGTTTGATCGAACATTAGAGGCTTGTTGCAGGTCTCTGGTCTGTAGTTTGATAATTTGAATGTTCAAAAGCGGTTCAGAGCCATATCGCAGAAAGTATGTGGATTGTAGCAGGGATCTGCACGAGTGCACTTCAACTACTATTGATATTTTTTCACCCGAGTGTCGAAAATACTCCAACGAAATGTCGCAGTCTTTTACATATTCTTGGCATATTTGTGTTCCGCACATAAAGTGCCAAAAACACTTGTTCAACTTTCCACTAATACTGACTCAGACGGAAAATATCTGAGTGTTGATTGGGTGTCTCGAGTTCTCTCTCTTGTCGCTCTCCCTCTTGACGCTCTCTCTCTCTCTCTCTCTCTCTCTCTCTTGAAATTACAAAAACAACTAAACGGAGTTTACAGTAACTTTTACAAAAACAATGAGAGCGAGAGCAAAAAAAGTGAAACATACTTAAATATTAGCAGTGTTTGGGCTGTGAGAGTGCGTTTGCCGCTCAAAAAATATCAAACACCAAAAAGTATATGAACTGACTCGATATTTTCAGTGTCGAATCATACCCAAGACGCTTTTTCAACGAGTATACTTGAGTCAAGAAAATAGGCACTATTGCAAATCTCTGGTGTGTGGGTTAGAAGTATAGAGTAAGATACTTTTCGAATTCAAAACTGGTTTTGAACGAGTTTAAATATTAATACAACTGAGTTTTCATTTGTCTGATAAGAGTTTCTTATATTATATGATTTGTTTTGAAAAGCTCAAAAAATGTTCTGATAATATAAGAAAGATTGGCCATTTGAGCCAACTCAGCCATTCCAGTCCATTCCAAATCGCAAAACATTTGCGAAGGTAAAAATAGGCGCATGGCTAAACGACTTGTCGATTTTCAGCCAGTTCAAGCTTGAATATAAACGCTTTCCCTAGTTTGTAGTACAATTTGAAATCAAAAGCAATTATTAAATAAGATTTTTTTCGTTCATCTATAGCGATCAGCGTGACTATCGAGAGCGGAGTCGCGACTATGTCCAAAACCGTCAGCCTTCGGACAGGCGTCATCGTAAGTAAAGCTCGCCGATCTGTGGCTCTTCCGTTTCTAACCTTTATTTTCCCTTATTACAGATCACCACAAATCGCATCACGGCCATTCGTACTCGCGTAGCAGCAGTAGTAGCAGCAGCAGCAATCGCAGTAGTCGCCATCATAATCATTATCGTCACGACAGTCGTGAGCGACATTGTCGTAGTCGCAGTCGTAGCCGCTACTAAGAGACCAAAAACTCCCCAAATATCAATAAGCAACCACAGGATGAAGACGCAGCAGCAGAAGATGAAGCAAGCATATGAGAAAATAAACATAAAACCAAATGCTTAACCCAACAAAACGTTAATAGAGTGCACACCCACACAATAATCAAGCGAAACTATGCAAAAGAAAGAGGAGGCCGCCACAACCATCATCATCGAATTGTCCCAGCGCTGTCCTCTTCCTTAGTTATCAGTCCAACATAAGGCAGCATCGAGGTACTCCACATACAAAAAAAAAAATAATTAACAAAAATTTCAATAATATGTCTAAAGCAGGCAGTCTGAGAAAAAATTAATAATTAAGAAACCATAAACCATGCCATGAGGTGAGTCGAAAATTTAGCTTGCTACACAACGTAGATAATTTCCCTCTCAATATAAATACATAAATGTATACCTATACAACAACAACAACACTATATATCAGATCACAGATCACTCATGTGAAATGTACAGACAGCTGCAGAGAACATGTCTTGAAAAACAATCCCCCCCAACCTTCCTTAGATCACATTTAGTGCTTTCCATACAAACATCAATACATACATCACATATGCATAAACAAATGGATGCTTGAACACCCGACACTTTGTTCGTTCTGTATCATAGTCGTCCAGTTACGCTTGCAGGAATGCGATTTGAGATATTTGTTACCCATATTATGATGTATATTTAAAGTGAAGAAACCTTATTTTGATTTTAAATAATTCATAGTATAAAGTGACCACGAAAAAGTGACTATTGATGATCATTTATACAGCCTTTATGTTAAATTCAAATTCGAAAGCATCTTAGCCATGTTAGATTCCTCACTTCCAGGAATGGAAACCGTTTCTTCTTTTCTTTGAATTGATATTTTAAAATGAAAATCAGCGACGTGTTATCTTAGCCATTGTGTCACAAAAGGCGACTTAAGATAATGTCCATACCACCACTTTAAATAATTAAGAAAAGGCATAGTAATTAAAATCTACCTGTCAGAAAATATTCTATTGTCCCAAAATTACTTTGAAGCTTTTGTTAAAAAACAATTACATCTAAATTAGTTTGTACAAATTGAGTCGCTGATTGAAAACGCTTAATGTCATGAAGTTAATAGTTTACAAGTTTCTTTCAAAGAATTTAGTAATCACTTAGAAGCGTGTTTCGATAATTCTTTGTGTCCCTGGTGAGTTTATTTGGGTATTAAAATATTAAAAATATAAAGAAGTTTCTTCTTGAGGCACACAAACCCAATTATAACTAGAAAACAAAGCTAAGTTCGTCTCTCTTAGAGTATAAAGCCACTTTTAAATGCTCGTTTCAGTTACTTATTCCGATTGAGCATATTTGTTTCTCAGATACTTTAGAGCAGAGGCCGTTACGTCGCTATCTACTGGGCATAGACAAAAGCATTTTCAAGCTCTGCTGCGCTGCGTGTTCGGCTCTTGTTTAGCTACATCGCAGCGTCGTTGCTACTGAAGTTGAGAGCAAATTGAATCAGTTTTTGCGCTGCTCTCGCACACAAAAATACAAAAATGTGATTGAGTTTTTTTCCGACCCTTGCTTTACTGCCAACTTTGAAGCAGAACTTCGATTTTGTTACAAGGGGTTTGCGTCGAATCGCGGCCGAAGCGCTAAGTCAACTTGAGTATGAGTACGGGCAATACTCGAGTTTGACAAGCCTTGAGCGTTGAGCGATTGTACTCGTGGCGGCTCGTTACAGTTCTCTTGTTCCCATGAATAGTAATTCGATTTTGTTTGTAACCATATAAGCAACTAGCCAAAAAATGCGGGCAGTATCAGCTTACCTCGAAAGTATCCAATTGGGGGTTCGGTTTGGGTCAAGCCGAAACCTTTTTTTTAACTGTTTATTAGACGAATTAGTAAGACTGGAACTTCAAGAAGTTTTTGAAAAAGCTTGTTTGTAGGAAAGAGGTGTAATGGTGACGCTTTCCCCTCTACACCTCTTTCCTACAAGGCAGAGCGTTTTGAAAAACTTCATGGAGTTTGCTCCACCGTGTGAAACCAGTCTTATACAAATAATTGTACCATGATACAACTTTTGCAACAAGAGTCTGCAACACACTAAACGAGGGGTGCCCGCGCTCTATACGTCTCAGGCACGCTTGTAGGATTCACGCATAACGAAATTGCAACAACATCTTCATATGTGCCTCTCTTCTCTTTCTCTCCTATGCCTCTTGCTAAATTGAAGGCAGCACTTATACGTATGCGCTGGCTGCAGCACACACACACACACAACATCAGGCAATAACCGGTTTTCTCTTTCGTTTTCTGGTGGTTCTTGTTGTATTCCCTGTATAAACGTTTTAGGGCAGGGTTTCCAAAGAAGAAAGGATCTCTGTCTATCTCTGGCAAGCATTCAGTGTGAATTATCGAGTGTGTTTGACCCCCAGGTCGGGCCCCATGACTGAGCTGAGAGCGCACCTTTACTTATAGTTGTATCATTAGCCAGCTGCTATTGTGCTTTCCCTTGCTTATTGGTTTTTGATTTTATGAGCTCTCCCTAATGTATATCCCGCATTCTAATAATAGCATCAGCCAACCCCTTATTTGCTTTCCCCCCACATCATGAAACGCGAAAATAAAGTTTGATGAATTTTATATTCTCTGCTCAGCAAGAAATATGTGGGTTTTTTATACTTTTTTGACACTTTTTTATGAGCATTAACCGTCATAATGTGCCGGAGTGTCCGGAATGGGCGTTTTTTTTTTCTATGAAAAAGGTCACACTTAATGTGGAAGATTTCTGAGTCGAATCTGACTCTTTTCTGACACAGATATACATAAGTGCTTTCAGTCTCCCAATGAAGCATATAAAAACCTCATAAAAGTCACTTAAAGGTCACTTTTCTAGGCTTTTGAAGCAAAACATCCAACCAAACCAAAATTTTAGATAACCTGTCTGCTTCAAATCCGAAAATGCTAAGACATAAGACATTTTAATGAGCCTGTGCTTAGACAGCACTGAAAATGCTTCCAAACCATTAAATTTATATGTTTACCCCAAAAACGCTCTTAAAATCGGCACTTTTCAGACACTTAATTTGAAGCCTTCCGAACCTTGCTTGCTGGGAGAGGCTTCATAAGATCAGCTGATTTCATGGCTCGCAATTAAGTGCTAACACTTTTTCAATGCGTTCAGCTTTAGGGAAAAACAGAAACAAACGCAGCAAACACAGTCTCTCACTGAGCGTAACACTTTTCTACTCTGTTACATGCTTTCGGTTGAGCAATACAAGCGAGGCTGTATTTTGTAAGCTCTATGGAACAAAAAAATGGAAAAATAATTGTCGAATTTAGGAAACTCACTGCCAATGTGGCGGAGCAGTCACAACCACGTATACATACGCAAAAGACACTTTGAAAGCTTGCTCTCAGCAAAACGGTCAGTGAAAGACATGAGAGCAACAGAAACGAAAAAAGTGCTCTTTGGTTGAGCAGAACAGAATTGAGCAAAAACAGAACTGAAAGTGTATTTTTGCTCCTTTTTTTCGTCACGTCCGTTACCAAACTGTTTTTTGCCGACACGCTGAAAGCTTTGAGAGTTTATTGCGAGGTATGAATGATTTTCATTCAAAGTCTGACATTGGTTTCTCTTTGGCAGGTGCTTGGTACATTTGAATGATACTCCCTGTTGGAGACACTTAATTTGTAGGTTATGGCTTTGTTAGTGTACTCCGGTAAAAGATGGCGAACAATATACACGAAGCCGTTGAACAGAGGAGAATTAAATCATGCCTCAAAGTTAAGCTCAAGCGATTACGCTTAACAAATTAAGTCTTCTGTACTAGCTCTGGTCGATGGGTTACAGTTTTTCCTGAAGTACTCTCACGTTAGGCATACTTTACACTACTCGAGACATGATAGTCTAGTAGGCTTACATATTGGTTTTTATAAATGTGAAAAGCACTTGAAATTCATTGGCGAAAGAAGATAATATGCAGGTCTACAGGATTATCATGTCCTAAACCTTTTTGTTAAGGTTGAGGTTAAATTTTCCATTCTCAACTGATTCTGACGTAGTGGCAGTTTCATTCAACCGTGAAACGCAATCCTTCGTCGATTCGACTACCAAAAAGCATGTATATCGAATGTAAATTAAGACTTTCCAACCATACGCGTCTATTCAGCGCGAGCTCAAAAGTTGAAATGAAATATGTAGATAGCACCAGAAAGCTCCGCAAAACAAAGATATCTTTTCAGACCTTTATATGTTTGGAGTTGCCACCTCCGTTAAAGCAATACCTTAGGTCTGTCTAAGATAAAATTGGCAGCCGTCACACCTTTTCTAATCGCTTCAATTTGTCTCCATCATAATCACTTTTTTGTAGTCACTAAAATCTCTAAGATTCCGAATAATATAATTGCTTGTCACCAGCGAGGGTACAAAAATCTCACAATATCATTCTCAATCTTGGGATAGTGAATTTGTCACTGAGTAGCTGGGGACAGACTTACATAATGCATGGGTAAAAATCCTTAAGACCAACACAACACACCTCCCAACTGCATAAACACTTTCTCTCCCACATATATATAGTATGTATGTATATTCATTGCCACGATCACAGAAGTCGTTCACAAGTCACCATCAGCTTGTTTTGGGGAGCGACAACAAAATATTGCATGTGCTTTTTTTTTTTTTTTGGTGCGGTGAAGGTGGAAGTTGAGCGGTGATCGGTGATCGGTGTTCAGGGCTTCAGTTTCAAGTCGAATCCATTTGCTGGTTATAAAACTAGAGGTACGTAATCCTCTCTGAACTTTGTGTAGGAATTTTCGAACGATCAGAACAGCTAAGAACGACACACACGCCACAAATCGAAGGTACATTTTGTTTTTCACTTAACTTATGTAAATACCCTTTCCAAATCAACATCCTGGTTATGTCTTTGAAGGGGGTATTCCCAGACTTTTCGGCCTGCCGAAGATCGTTCATGTTTTATTTTTAATTGTTGTTGTTCCTGTGTACTTCCCTGTACATAAACTTATAGCCTAAGCACACTTCTCCATTACTAAACCAACCAAATTAATCAACCAACCGCGCGCCTTTTGAAGCAGACCCTGACATTTGATATGTATGAGATGTAGCCGAAATCCACGAGGTAATTGAATGCCAAATGAAAACCAAATCATCATCCAACAATCAAATCTTGAAATTATTTTAACATATCCCCCCATCATGTGTATGTGTAATGTAGATCAGCGGTTGTTTAGAGTGAAAGAGAGGATCAGGGAGAGAGTGAAAGGGACAGGGAGGCAGTGAGAGATAGAGACAGAAACAGGCATGTAAACATACATACGTTCCGTTCCCTGAATCCAGGTAAATTTATGATCCATACTTACTTTAATGCTACACCTACTCTCTACATGAATTGAATGAGGAAACACGTTTGGAACGACTGCCTTGGGTAATCACACAGTAAACTCCTTCTTTGTGTATACGACATGATGCCATTAGCGCTACACGTACATAGTACATATCTATAGCTTTATATATATAAATTTACCAACTCTCCACCCATTCCTTGCCTCACTTATTCATATGCCTCTCTTCAAACATTCCAGAACTGTCCTGCTGACATCGGGAGTGGCTGGGCGAAAGTTGGATGTGTGGATCTGTGGACCGGGCTGAGAACCTACCTACCTACCAGGTAACTTCTATGCCACCTCCCCTCCCCCAGTAATGTTTCTTCAAGACAGACAAAAGCCGTATGTCAGCACCGAAGTCAGGGTGACGGGTTCACCCTGTTCAACCAACCAACAATCCAGCATAGTCACAACTCATGCCTAATCTGTAATAAGCATGAGATTATAACGAGGTGAATTTCCTATTTTTCTCTCTATGTTTCCTTCTTTCCAACTCCATCCTCTGTCTGTCCGTCCTCATCCAAGAAACAAGAAACGA
The DNA here is from genome assembly GCA_018904265.1 of Lordiphosa collinella. Taxonomy (NCBI): domain Eukaryota; kingdom Metazoa; phylum Arthropoda; class Insecta; order Diptera; family Drosophilidae; genus Lordiphosa; species Lordiphosa collinella. The sequence continues at coordinate 220,606 of JAEIFV010000241.1, forward strand.
ACCAAACACTAGAATTGTTAGCGATCCCCCTGTGGATCCAACCCACTCTGTTGCGGCCATTGACGCACGCACGTGTTTAGCCTTTTTTTAATTTAGACAACGATTTCAACCAAAACTATTTGAATTTCCTTTCTAAGTCGCTTAGTACTACATACTACGTAAAATCTACAACCTATTTAATACCGGTCTATAGTCATGTAAAGAAAGTTTTTAATTATTATTATTATTCTTATTATGAACACATTATGAAATAATATAACATTCTATTTGAGACTCGCAATAATTTTCTAATAAATCAAAATATACAAAAAAAAAAAAACCAAAACCACGAAATTGCCAGAGAATAAAACTAACATCTTGGTGTATTTGTTTTTTCTGGAACGGGGGAGAGGAATATGAACTAGTGGGAAAGCAATATTACGGTATGATGAGAGTAGGAGAAAATCGAGACTCCCGTTGAGCCACGGAAATGTTGAATTGAGGAATTTTACATATTTTTTAAACATTTCAGTAGAATTATTTTGTTTAATTATACACTTGAGTGTAAAATTGTTCTTTCTTTGTTATGGAATGTTAAAATACTATCATAAGTATGCCAATGTCACAGTTCTACTGTTGGACGAGTATTTTGTAACCGAGAGAATCTGTGCTTGCTGGTAAAAAGGGCATCCGCGATACGCTCCTCCAATAGGTTTCATTTGGCCCTGCTAGCACATTGCAAACCATCACTTGTCAGGTGAAATTACTTGGCCTTAACGCTGTCTGTTTGGATTTATCCAAGAAAAGTCAATGATTCAGTTAAACCCGGTTGTATTTATATAATTTTATTATTCATTTATATATTTATTTATATATACAATACACATGGATAATAATAATAGTTATAAATGTGTGTTGTGGCCGTTTACTGTATGTATTTGCTTTTAATATTTAGTATCTATAATATCCACATATACATATACAACAATGGTATATATACTTTATCGATATTCAAAAAACAAAAACGGAATTCAACATTTCGCACAGAAACTTCTCCATTTATACAATTTCGAACTCTTCGGAGAACTAAAAACACAAATTGGCATAAACATAAGACTTAAAATATACAAAAAAGTTAAATTTTATTAACAAAATAATATTGATAATAATAATAATAATAATAATATGGTTGTTGTTGTATGTTATAAAATATCCGTGTGCCTTGAGCAAGAGCTGAGCTTTGATAATAATTTTTTTGGGGTAGGTACTAAGAATTTGTGTATAAAAAGGGCTCCTGCGTCGTGAAATCTTTAATGGTTGACATTTATGTACTTTGTTCTTTGCACTTTGCACTTAAGCTATTATTATTACTGTTTTTTTGTTTGTTTAAGAAAATTCACAGTTGATCGTAGAGTAGGAGAAGATGTTGTATGAGTGTATGTGTGTGTGTGTGTGTGTGTGTGTAAGGGAGTTTGATATTTCGACAATTTAGGCAGTGTAAGGATTATCCTCCATTGGCTGCTCCACCTCCACGGCATGCGTTAGACAGCTTTGGCTGGAGTGTATAACTGCCTGCCTGTCCTGGCCAATGCTCTGCCACCCTCCTCGCATCTGCTGCTGCTAGTGACAATGCTCGGTCACATCCACAATCACCGATTTCTTCCAACAGAATATAAAGTAACCAACTGCCGCACCCAGCACAATCATTAGGCATAGCCAAACATTGTAGGTCATAAAGATTAACATGAGCAGGAACGATAGTGTCACCTGCAGTATGTGCAGTAGCGTCTGCAGCAGATGATTAAAGGACAGCATCGAGGGTCTGTGAAATGATAAAAATGTGCTTAGAGATTATCACCATCGAGTCAATAATGAGTGAAAAAGAAACAAGGAAGACAAACAACAATTCTGAAACGAGTTGCAAATGCTTAAACAACATTTTAGAAATCCTGTTTAAGTCTTTATCATTCTGTGCGATAGATTTTACCTGTACAGGCTTAAGACTAAGCTTAGATTACGTGCGGGATTCTTTTGATTCTACAGTGTATGCAACATTATTTTATATTTCTGTGGTTACTACGGTGCGTGCAACATAATTCTAAGTACTTGTATATTTTAGAGTTTGGTCAGATTATTCGAGTAGTATTTGGGAAACAAGAAGTGCCAAGTCAAAGCAAGTAAACTAGAGAATTCTGAAAATTTATATTTTTATTACAACTTTTTAAACAGAACTTCGAGTTAGACAAATATAAGGCCAATATAAGACTCCCGAGTATCCCAGCAATCATACAATCGCGAAAGACAAGAATGCGACTCGAATTTTTATCGCATTCTCATCCCCCTTCGGCGGCACTTCAGGGAGATGAGAAATAGATTCTTCTGGGGGATAAGATACCGATTCTTTCTGTGGATAGGAAACAGTTCTTCTGGAGAATAAGAAAAAGTTTCGTCTGAGAGGTAAATAAATTTAAAACGAGAAAGCAAAGCTAACTTCGTCTGTGCCGAAGTTTAAATACACTTTTGTGACCACTGACTTAATTTTGTGACAAATGACTTGTGTCATTGGAATATTAAATAAAAAATCTAAAAAAAAAGCATGGTAGCTACAAGAAGAGATCATCCGATTTATGCGGTTCGGACATATGTGCAGTGTGCAGCTAAAAGATATCTCTGTGCAAAATTTCAGCTCGATAGCTTCTAAACTGAGAGACTAGTTTTCGTACAAACAGACAGACGGACGGACAAAGCTCAATCGACTCATCTCGTCATGCTGATCAAGAATATATGTGGATTTATGTGGTCGAAGATGGTTCCTTCTATGCGTTCCAAACTTCTGAGCAAAATTATAATACACTTTTCAAGTGTATAATGATATTTCACAGAAATTTGACAATTTCCCACCCAACATTTGGAAGATCATTCTCTTAACAAAAATCACCTTGATAAATCTTTTTCGATACCTTTTGATGTTTGTGATTTGGAGACCAAATCTAGTACACAAACCAGTTTTAAATTACTACATTTTTGTGGAAGTGGAATTGAGAACAAGGTTGATAATGTGTGTTTAGGAAAGGACTCAAAAATGACTTATGCATTTGCTCAAAATTTAATTTAGTGAAATTCTACTCAAAAAAGGCTCGCAAATGACTCGAAAATGAGTCTCGTAACTGATCAGGAGAACCGGTTAAAAACAACACCCCAACCCAGCAAGCCAAATCCGGAACGCTCCTAGTTATGTGTCTGAAAAGAGTCGAGCTTAAGAGCGTTTTTGGAGTAAACACTTAAATTTTAGGGTTTTCAGAGCATATTCATTGCTCTCTAAGCACGGGCTCATAAAAAACACTTATATCTTAGCACTTTCGGAGTTGAAGTAGGCAGGAAATCAAAAATTTAGTTTTGTTTGGATGTTTTGCTTCAAGTGCCTAGAAAAGTAACTTCTATGTGATTCTTTGGGAGAATGAAAGCATTTCTATCTGTGTCAGAAAAGAGTCTGACTAGGCTCAGAAATCTTCCACATTAAACGTGACCGTTTTCATAGAATAAAAATAGGGGAAAGTTAACTTCGGCTCGGCCGAAGTTTTATATACCCTTGCAGCTTCCATTGAAAACTAAAAAGTTTAACTAAGACTACTTTTTGGACCTTACTTTTCTATGGGATGTAGACTATATAGATGTCTGATTTCGACCAAACTTGGAATTATGGAAAAGCATAATACACTGTTAATTACGAAATTTGAAGGCGATCCCATTTAAGGGGGTCTTCTCATTCAAAACCCGTTTTTGGACCCTTTTTAAAAAATTCTTATTTGAAAACGCAAGATAATTGAAATTTTTTATTTATTGTATTAAAGTTCGTAAATAAAATTTTTTCTCATACGAGGGCTGTTCAAAAAGTATGGACTTCAAAGTTGGTGGTGAAAAAAGGTGTCGTCACGGCGGCACGATTCCGGGTCTCCGGAGCGTCCGAATGAAAAACGGGTTAATTCTCGTGAACCTCAACTTATTTTGTGATTTTTTGACAAAATGGCGGCCATTCAAAAAATTTTCAATTTCGGCTTTTTTTTGTAGTTTAGTGTAAAAAAAATAGTAAAAATTTTTTAAAATTATGGTCGAGGTTCGCCGAGAATGGTGACAATGTGCGTCGTCCACTTTGTTTCTGAAAATCGGTCAGAACTGGGACATGGCCGCCAGTTCGAACGTGGTTTCAATAAACGCGTTTAAGTTTAGTAATTTTTTGGAAAAAAAAAAATTATCGTTTTAAAGAGCTGTTCCCGTCGATCACTTGTTTCATCAAATCGCCGTACCGGGAACTTAACTAGGTCAAAATACGAGGGTTTAAAAAAGTTGCCAATGAGAAGACCCCCTTAAGTTTCAGTTGCTTGGGAATTTAGGTCACATTGGGTCACTAAAAGGACTACATCTCCTAAACTAATTCTAGTTTTCGAAAATCCTTTTGGGGGATATTTTTGAATATCCAAGCTATAAATAAATGCAAAAAAAAGTCGAAAAAAAGTTGCTCAATGAGAAGACCCCCTTAAAACAAAAAATGTTTTCTCACTAGAACTTCTTTTTCGACCGATCATTCATACTGCAGCTATATGCTATAGTCATCCGATTTTGACAAAACTTTGTAGAATTGTGTAAAAGTATATAAAAAATTTATGGTATATGCCAACGTAAGGGACGTTTTCATTAAAAACAAAAAAGTTTTTCTCACTAGAACTAGTTTTTTGACCGATCGTTCCTATGGGAGCTATATGCTATAGTCATCCGATTTCGACCAATCTTTGTAGAATTGTGTAAAGGTATATAAAATAAGTGTATGCCAATGATAAGGACGTATTCATTAAAAACTAGTTTTTCGACCGATCGTTCCTATGGGAGCTATATGCTATAGTCATCCGATTTCGACCTAAATTTGTAGAATTGTGTCAATGTATATAAAATAGGTGTATGCCAATGATAAGGATGTTTTCAGTAAAATCAAAAAAGTTTTTCTCACTAGAACTAGTTTTTCGAACGATCGCTATATGCTATTGTCATCCGATTTCGACCAAACTTAGTGAAATCATGGGAAAGGATAGTAAACTAAGAAAAACGTACTTTGGAGGCGTTTTCATTAAAAACAAAAGGTTGTTCTCACTAGAACTAGTTTTTCGACCGATCGTTCCTATGACAGCTATATGCTATAGTCATCCGATCCGGCCGGTTGCGACAAATGTGCAGCGTATATGTACCAAAAGACTTCGTGCAAAGTTTGGTGAGGATAGCTTTAAAACTGACGGAGGAGATAGCATAGAAACAGACAGACGGACGGACAAACGGACAAGGCTAAACCAACTCAGCTCGTCATGCTGATCAAAAATATATATACTTTATGTGGTCGGAGATGCTTCCTTCAATGCGTTACAAACATCCGCACAATTTTATAATACCCTCTGCAAGGGTATAAAAATAAATCACACGATGCTACGAAGCCTTGTTTTACTAAAAACTTATTTGTAATCGTCCTTGGCGAGTATAGTAACATGTAGTATGTGGTTCACAGTGGAGCTATAAATATCGATATATATCGACATGTGTTTGACGACATGTGAAATTCCAATATGATGTAATCGATCATTGGAATTTCTTTTGACTAATCGGTTTGGTTTCATTGAAAGAAACAAAAGGTAAACTGATTCAGTAAGAAAGATCTTTTAGTTTCCTAACACAATTATAATCGGCACTAACGATGGATATTACAAGTGTTATAGTAAAAACGATCTCTATAAACCTTTTAAAGTTTCGATTCGATAACTGAACAGTGGTTTAGGTTCGGTTCAGTGGTTTAGCCTCCATGATGCACTATTCTGCGTGTCGAGCAAACCAAATTCTTTTGCAGTATAAAACCGATGTGCATCCCTGATCAAAACTTAACACTTTGAGATCCAAAGTGTTCAAAAATAGGGACTTCAATAGTTTACTACGAATAGACTATCACATTTTGCATCTTGACCCAACTCTAAATATACATAAATCATTTCGAGTGATATTCAATATATACTCATTATAGTTCTAAATCCAATTACTGTACACAAAAAGTTTGGTTCTACTTAATCGACCGTAAACGACCATTTAATTAGCTAGCCAAGTGTCCTGGCCACCTGTACAGGTGCTTGATGTTCTCAAGCATCATTGATTTCTGATTAACTGTTCCGATCGACTGACAACCAGACGCATTCTCAATAATCAGCTCAGACGAGGCGCCTTAAGGGATCACTTCACAAACACACACTCACACACAGTCATCCCGTTGTAATACAAAACATATGGTGCAGATAGTGAGAGAGAGAGAGTACAACACAACATACAGGAGGTGGTGAAGTTGGAGCATTGGGATACTTACGGTTGCTTGTGCACAACTTCGCCCACGTATCTAAAAGATCGATTAAAGTGTGCGTCCACATGGATACAGATACATATGCAGGGAATGCGGGTACAGATACAGATACAGGAATTATCAATCAGTTAATTATCAATATCAGTCGCGAGTTTCGGTGTCGATTATCGATTATAAATAAATTAGATTGGGAGGGGGAGCAGCGGGTATGAATTTACATGGTGGCGACGCGTTTGATTTATGGTACAGATGGATGAAAGCGGTATTTGGATTGGATTTGGTTTTGGATGATACACACAAGAGACGAAACAGCGCAACGGCAACGAAAACGAGAAAGAAGAAGAAAGCAATTAAAATTAATATTTACAGAAAATAAAACAAAACAAGAGAGGAACAAAGTCAAGCGGCGCATGCAAACCCAACACGGCGAACCCCACTAAAAGGGTTGCACAACAAGCTACGGATGCTGTGTGATTACTCACTGCACTGGCGAGGGAGCGGCTGCCGCCGGTGAGGGCAGACGCGGTGCCTCTGGATTACGCTGCGGTCCCGTTACCGGTCGATACTCCAGCAGATTGTACGTCTTCCAGAACAGATACTCGCGATAGTACTTGAGTCCCTCGTAGAGCAGGGCCAGCAGGAAAATGGCCACCATAGAGCCAATCAGTCCGGGCACTGTCTCAATGTGCCACCAGGAGAAAAGTATTGTCTCGTTGCATCCAAAATGGAACTGCCCATTGACAAAGAGTTCATAGGTATAGGGTTTTCCCGGACTGCTTGTGTATGCTTACCGCCATGGACATCATGTGCTCCATACCGGTGCCCGTACCGCCATGATGATGAGCATGCATGCTCATATCATGTGGTGTGGCCAGCGGTGGATTTTGGGTTGTGGGATCGGTTGTTGTCAGGCCACCCGACATTGCATTGTGATCGTGATGCATGCTAGCGTGCTCGTGATGTAAGGAATGATCTATCAGCTCTGCAATTAGAAGAGGAAACATTCTGTGTAAACTCAAACCTTTCAATGGGGAAACAATTACAACTAAATGGGTTCACACTTAAGAACTAAAATGTGATACGGCAGCAACCACCTTTACTTTACACCAAACTCTATTTTGATACCCTCTTCCAAAGGTACAAATGGTATAACGATTTACATGCAAGGTAAGTATAAATGCCACCACCAAATGTCCCTCCGACTCCATGAGCCGCAGCAGTTCGTTAACTGCAACGATCCAGAGAAGCGGGGGAAAGAAAACCCGTCTCGATGGACGAATCTACGATTTCTTGAATCTACTCAAGAATATCAGGTGGATAGATCCAACCAGCGGAGCATTCACTCCAACAGGTCGTATTCTTTTATTTCTACCCCTTGCTATGAAAATAAGTTTAATTCAGTACAGGCAAAGACTCTTGAACTCAACAAGATGAGTAACGGCCATACAACTCAATGGCTAGTGGAAGTTTTAATGTGGAACTTCGATTTTAAGTGAGTGTGCAAACTTTTCACACAGACAACCCACATATGCAAAATCGTAGGCCCACATTGCAAATTTCCCTGACATTTCCCTTGTATGGCCGTTACTTATCTTGTTGAGTTCTAGAGTCTTTGGTATAAGTATTTATGGGACAAATTAAAAGCGTATGTAAGGCAGCCTCACTGAAACGGTGTCCAAAAGTATTCTTAAACACAAATAAGACCGAGCAGTGTTCAATGTTAACTGATTTGCTGAACTTCATAGAATATAGAGCCACAGATGATTCAAAAAGTTCAGATGTTGTGAACCAAGGTTCAGGTTAAACTAGTATTAACCTAAATTATAAAATATACAAAATTTATTGCCTTATGGTCGAAAAATACTCAGCTAGCAGTTCTTTAGTATCGATTTGTTGGAGTCGATGTCAAAGCGCATGCTAACGGGCAACAAGAAAGGACAATCAATACAGCCTAATACAAGGTCATTTAAGAACAATAGAGACGCAATGGTTTTCCGATCCTCCAGCGTAGAGAGATGCAACAGGGCACACCTACTAATATAAGGCGGCAAAGGGTCAGAAAGGTTGAGCGGTAGAAGCGCAAATTTCAGAAATTTTTTCTGTACCCTTTCGAGTCTCTTTATATAAAGAAGCATATTCCAACTTGGAACGACCAAATGCAGAATAAAGGCTCAACCTGGTGTAAGGGTAAATTGGCTGGCATTGCGCTTAACAAAGCCAAACATTGAATAGGCTTTAGGCAAAATATAGTTCAAGTGCACATTAAAAAAAATGTTGTGTCGAATTTTACTCCCAAATCAATGGCCTCATCCCGGCTCGATAAAATTTGATTGGTCGTAATGTTTTAGAGGCATTTGCTATATCTGACAGTAAAGCATTTGCTTAGATTAAGTGGAAGTAGGTTGTGTGCACACCAAGAGCTGACCCTATCTAGGACGTTTTGTAATAAGCGACTGTCATTTAAGTTTTTAATAGATCGAAAAATTTTTTAAATCATCAGCATAAAGCAGAAACTCAGCGTTATGAATACTCAAACAAATGTCATTAACAAAAATAAAAAAAGGCAAAGGTCCAAGCGCACTCCCCTGTGGAAGGCCAAAAGTAGACACATATGGACTAGAAAGCGAGCTGTTTATTCTGACTCTATAAGTCCGGTGGTCCAAGTCCAATCCAATCCAACATAATAGCAAGGAATGAAATCCTAGCTTAAGAAGCTTTGCAAGTACTGCATGAGATTTGTAGCTTTGCCGGTAACCAAAGTTTTTAGGTCCTAATAGGCATTACTTAATTTGAGTCGGCTTTGGACACTGATTTATACAGCTCCCATATAACCGGTCTGACCGACTCGCACTATATTTGTAACCAAACAGTTACTGAACCGCAAATTCCAGTAAAAGAAAACCGAACCGCAAGCTTCCCTACGGAAATGCTGAATCGAACCGAAAACGACAAATTAAAACGGTTCGGTTCGGTTCATTTCACTGACAAGTTAATACTTTAGAACGTAAAAATATTCGTCAATTTTAATCAAGTCCCCAACATAAGTCTTTATCGACTTGTAAAACATGCACCTCCTTAAATCTTCTGCAATTGTCCAACGACCTCTTTATATGCCTGTCATTAGTTAACATTCCTTCTTTAAAAATCGCTAATCGATTCGTGTACTTATTTCATTTCCCTTGTAAAATGTAAAATACAAGTTTAACGCCGAATCAGAACGGCAGTTTGAAAAGCTGTTGCATGGCTTATTACTATAAAGCTGGTGGAAAGGTGACCGTGTGTAAAATGTATTCAAAGAAAAAACTTTTCATTAGATGTTTCGAGGCGGGATCGAACCCACCGGCCACTTTTCTTTACGGGACGACAATCTCATAATTCTGTCTTGCTACTTTACCTCAATCCAACTTTAGGAATTAGAAAATCAATTTCGAAATTGTTTTAAGCTTACACAGAGGGAAAAAACCGTGAACATTGGACTCAAAATAAGCATATTCGGTCACAAAAACTAATCATGACCGGATTTTCTCACTTTAAGAACAATTTCTCACTTCAAGAACTTTTTTTTGAGAACGCAAAATCTTGATGTGAGTTGATATGTTCCGTTTTTGAGAACATTTTAAAATTAAAAAAAAGTGTCCAGATCCACTGTCCATGTCCAGGTCCACTGTCCAGATCCACCGCGTCCATGCCGGCCAAGGTCCAGGTCCGCAGAGACATCGCTTGTACAACACCCCACCCGCCTTGGTTATTTATTATTTATTAAATAAATAAAAGTTTTTGTCGGACCTCACTGGGAGTAGAACCCAAGACCTTTAGTGCGCGCAACGACGGCGGCCGTCGCGACGCGTCGTAGACGGTTAGGCTATTGCCATGCGTCTGAAGCCGCACGTCTGAATGCCTACATATACTTTTCGGTGGGGTGGTTGAGGTGAGCTGAATTGTGCTCATTTCAAGAACATTCGGAACATTTGTGCTCAAATATTTGAGAGAACATTCTGTTCACATTTTGAGATGAAGAAATCTTATTTTCTGACCACGTTTTTTCCCTCTGTGTACTTATTTATTTTTAAGAATGCTTTGTTTGGTATGAAGAAGCTTTCTATGATGATATGTTCAATATTTTAAGGATAAGCTAGTCCAAATAGAGTTGGTTCAAACAAAAAACTTGAGGTTTAATAGCTCTAAAACCCAGAACTTATATTTTATTATAAGGTTATTCGAGCCCAACTGACCCAGCTTTATATTACGTTAAATAGGATGGTTTTTCAAAACTTTTGCGTCTTCAAAGGCTTAAAAAAAATTACCTAACAGATTTAAGGACATTTCTGAATGTTTGACTTAAGAAACATCTAAGAGTCGAAGTGAACAGAAAGAAGTTTTTGACATAATTTCGGATTGCCGCATCTTTAAAAGTCCGAAATATGTCTTTCCGAGCAGATTTAAGGGTAAGTCGCGAAAATATACTGAAGGGCTTTAAGATAGGGTGAAATAAAGGGCGCTCCAAGAACAGAAATGCAACAGAAATACCGTCGAAAGTTTCGAAATATTACTTTCCGTGCAGATTTCAGAGAAAATAGGGATTTTTTACGAAAACGAATACGGGTTTTCATTTAATATATTATAGATTGAGAGTGAACCGAACCAAACCGTTGGCTTCAAAAACCATGTATTAAATCGAATTTGCGGTTCAAAAACTCTGAGAACCACTGAACCGAACCAGTTCTTATTTCCGATAGGTTTGCATCCCAGCTTTTAAGTAATTGAACATTTCTCTACTGCATCTGATATGGATTGGACCACATTTTTTATATGACAAATTACCGATTTGGCCGATTTGGCATCAAGTTTCTTTGGTTAGACGATGAATAAACCTGCATACTTAGAACTATCTTAAAAGCTTACCGTTTGTAAGTAAGGAAAGGAAAAAGAAACGACAGCCCCACACAGTTTGTGTGGCGTCCAAGCAACTATGTTGGATTGGATACATAATACCACGATAACATTTTCTACAAGTTGTGAGGTTGTATTTTACAATGACCATTAGTCCCTGTCGAAATGTTAATTTAAAGCTAATTGTGTTTTCCCCACAGACTTACCAACATTGGGTGCATGATGGTGTGCGTGGTCCATTCTGATTCGGATCTGTGTTATTTGGAAGGGCCCTTTATTGTCTGTGGGAGATTGGGTGAAAGTTAAATTGGAATTTATTTCATTTTACTTGTATTTTGGCACGTGATTGTGTTTGGGTGTTTGTTAATGTGGGTCAGGGTGGGGCAGGGTCCAAGTCAATGCTATTCCAAATCAATTGCACTGCTCTGGCAATTAGAAAGTCCATCTTAGGTAAGCCAAGTGAGAGGTAAGGTTACCTTTCACCCAAGCCACCCAAGAAGGTCGAATGACCAAATGGAATTCAAGTTGGAGTTCAAGCATCTTTAATATATGTAACCTACGTAGGGGGAGCGTTGCGTCCTCTGTCTTCTTACGAATTCAACTACCGTTTCGATTGTCTCTTTGTAATGAATATCAAATTTAGTTGTCGCTTCCAAGTCAAGGAATCTTTTTTCACATATATGGTTTGCCTTGTCTTTTGTGGTTCACCGCAGCACATTATTCTGTTTTTCCAGCGTTATTTCATATCAAAATACTTTCAGCAATGATAAGAAGTTGCCAGGCGGTAAAGTCTTTGTTTGGGACCAAGGGAAGTGGGTTGAGAGGTGATGAACAAGCACAAGCATTTACAAGCAATCAATCAACATGGTTCAACCGCAGAGGGCATGGATGCATGCGAAATATCAGTAGCGAAACATAAATAAAGAGTTCATTTTGGGGGAAAACCGCAAATTACACTGGCCTCTGAACTGAACGTCGCGACGTCTAACTAACTCAACAAGTCTCAAAATAAGGTGTGTGTGTGTGTACTATGGAAGTAGCTCAACCAGATGTGGTTGATGGCGGGAAATCACACGACGCACACACAATCAAAGCTTGACACGACACAAATCTCTCTCTTTCTCTCTATAATTAGATTTTAATTCGAAGCAAAGTAAGTATTTTAGTATTGCCCATAAACCTGACAAGCCACAAAATCCGGCTATAAGCATGAGAGAACTTGTTGCGAAATAATGAGAAACCAGTTCGAGTGTTGAAACTAATGCCCGTCGCGCATTCTTAGAAAATGCCAGGCCAGGCAAGGCAACAATGTAGTCAACCGCAACAGATAAAAGCAATAGGAATGTTAAAAACAAAAACCACGTCAAAAGTAGTTTCGCATACAATTTAAGTGGAATTTTTAATTAAAATTCGTACTTTCAAACTAGGCCAACTATCCTAAAATTTTCCTTGGGTTTTCTTTGGGGATCTCTTCCTGCAATTAAGGAGGAGGAAACTTTTTTCTTAGGAAACTCCTACTCTTGAACTGACAGCTGAGCAAGATATTTGAGCACGTCGGCAAGTCGAAATAATCAAGCTAGCTTGATTGATTCCGCAAAGATGAGGTTACATCTGAATTTTAGAGACCAATCCAGTGCTTGTTGTGCACAGTTGCATGCACGGTGTGTGATTATTTGTCAAGATCAGCCTTGAGTTTTGCCCGTCAGTTCATCTTTCAGCCGCATGTGTGCGCGCGCCCTTATTCAGAAGTTGTACGGTGATGCACAAGTCTGGATACTAAGTACCCGATACTCTGTATTCGACACTTAGTACTCGATACTAAATACTCACCGCCAAGTACTCACAGCTTTTTTCTAACAGCTAAGTACAAGTTACTTACTACTCGATACTCTGTACTCCATACCTAGTAGTCGATACTTACTACTCGATACTCAGTATTCGATTCTAAGTACTCGAAATTAAATACTCGATGATAAGTACTCGATTCCTAGTATTCGATACTTAGTTCTCGATTCTAAGTACTCAATACTAAGTACTCGATATTAAGAACTCGATACTCAGTACTCGATTTTAAGTACCCGATACTCTGTATTCGATACTTGGTACTCGATTTAAAGTTCTCGATACTAAGTACTCTCAGACAAGTACTCACAGCTTAGTACTAGCAGCTAAGTACTATTTACTAACTTCTCGATACTCTGTACTCCATACCTCATAGTCGATACTTAATACTCGATACTCAGTATTCGATACTCAGAATTCGATTCTAAGTGCACGTTACTAAGTACTCTATACTTAGTACTCGATACTCAATATTCGATTCTAAGCACTCTTAAATACTCGATTCCCAGTATCTGATACTTAGTACTCGATTCTAAGTACTCCAAGATACCAAGAACACGATACTCCGTATTTGATACTCAGTACTCGATTATAAGTATTCGATACTAAGTACCCGATATTCTGTATTCAATATTTAGTTCTCGATTTTAAGTTCTCGATACTAAGTTCTCACAGCCAAGTAGTCATAGCTTAGTACTAACAGCTGAGTACTACAATAGTTACTAACTATTCGATACTCTGTACTCCATACGTCATAGTCGTTACTTAGAATTCGATACACAAAAGTCGTTTCTAAATACTCGATATTAAGTACTCGATTCTCGGTATGCGGTTCTCAGTACTCGACACTGAGTACTCAATACAAAATGCTCGATTCTCAGTATTCGATATTTAGTACTCGATTCTAAGTACTCAATACTAAGCACTCGATATAAAGTACTCGATACACCATATTCGATACTCAGTACTTGATTCTAAGAACTCGATTCGAAGTTCTTAATTTATTTGTTGCTATATTTATTAAAGAGACTTGTCATAGCCCTTTCACTATCCTAATACTTTGTATAAATAGGCACTATTTAAAACTCATTAACAATCACTTGGTTTCTGTCATGGGGGAATTTTGTGAAGTGCTGGGAAAAGATCATTGGGGAACAATCATTGTCGTAATCATAGTCAGAGCCACCACTATATTGCGCTGTGTAGTCTTCTTTGAGTCTATTTTTTTAATTGTGTGGTCAATTCACGAAAGTACCTGAAACATGTTTCAAATCCAAGTCTGAAGAATAAGATTATTCATTCACTAATCCACTAATTAGTCAACGGGCATTGTTAGAATGAATCATTAAATTTTGGTATCTTTTTGAAAGTACGAAAACATTTTGCTTAAATTCAACGCCAACTACAACGAGTGCGTAAGTTAAAGTCAATCCTGCCCGACTTCGATATACCCATTACTCAGGGAAATTAATGTTTTATAGCCCATCCTTATGTTAGTTTACAGAGCATTTACATTAATGTGAACATTTCAACATTATGTAAGCAAACAGCGCATGCGTCGCCAAAAAGTATGCAATGTTTTTGTAACTTAAATAACTCTGCCATTTATTATCCGATCTTTATTAAAATTTTTAGAGATTGTAGATATTGGGCACATACACTAAACTGCAAAATATGAGTTTGATATCATTAAAATTGTTGGAGTTATTCAACATTTTTTTATTGTGGTGGCGGAAGGGGGCGTGGCCAAGATTTGGGTATAAAAAAACAGGGGAAGTTAACTTCGGCTCGGCCGAAGTTTTGTATACCCTTGCAGCTTCCATTGAAAACACAAAAGTTTTTCTAAGAATACTTTTTGGACATTACTTTTCTATGGGATCTACACTATAGAGATGTCTGATTTCGATTAAACTTGGTGAAATCATGGAAAAGCATAATACACTGTTAATTACGAAATTTGGAGGCGATCCCATTAAAAACAAAAAGTTTTTCTCACTAGAACTTCTTTTTCGACCGATCATTCATACTGCAGCTATATGCTATAGTCATCCGATTTCGACCAATCTTTGTAGAAATGTGTCCAAAGTATATACAATAAGTGTACGCCAATAAGAAGGGCGTTTTCATTAAAAACAAAAAAGTTTTCCTCACTCGAACAAGTTTTCGACCGATCGTTCCTATGGGAGCTATATGCTATAGTCATCTGATTTCGACCAAACTTTGTAGAATTATGTAAAAGTATATAAAATAAGTGTATGCCAATGATAAGGACGTTTTCATTAAAAACAAAAAAGTTTTTCTCACTAGAACTAGTTTTTCGACCGATCGTTCATATGGCAGCTATATGCTATAGTCATCCGATTTTGACCAAACTTAGTAAAATCATGGGAAAGGATAGTAAACTAAGAAATACGTACTTTGGAGGCGTTTCCATTAAAAACAAAAAAGTTTTTCTCACTAAAACTAGTTTTTTGACCGATCGTTCCTATGGCAGCTATATGCTATAGTCATCCGATCCGGCCGGTTCCGACAAATGTGCAGCGTATATGTACCAGAAGACTTCGTGCAAAGTTTGGTGAGGATAGCTTTAAAACTGACGGAGGAGGTAGCATAGAAACAGACAGACGGACAGGGCTAAATCAACTCAGCTCGTCATGCTGATCAAGAATATATATACTTTATGTGGTCGGAGATGCTTCCTTCAATGCGTTACAAACATCCGCACAATTTTTTAATACCCTCTGCAAGGGTATAAAAATATTAAGTTGAAAGGTAACACTGCGTATGAGTAATATCAAAAACTTTTTGAGCTTTTTTCTCGTGTAATATACACCATAAACTAGCAAACTAGACGCGATATCCTGAATAAAAATATGTAAAAATTATGAACATAAACAGCTTTGAGCAAACGGACAAAAGGTTTATCAAAATTTTATAGATTTTTTTGCAGTCTTTTCTTCTTCTTAGGCCCGTTATTTTATGCTTTCAACCGCTGCTCGAAGTTTACGCCTATTGCTTTTGTTTCATGCCCATGCTGGCTCCAGTTGTTCACACTAAACTTGCCAGTGTTTTCCCGCAGCTGATCTTTCCATCTCAGCTTCGGTCGTCCCCTACTGCTGGCTTTGCCAAAGTCTTTCTGTGTCCGATTGTACTGAAGCTTCATCGTACATACGTATAGTATCCTAGCAGCTGTAGTTTTATGCCCTTGACTAGGCTAGTGTCTACATTTCATAACTTTTAAAGTTCCATTCATCTTCAGAAGGATTTCTTATTGGAAAAGGCCAAACATTGATTCATTCACTACTCTAAATGTCCTACTCCACCGTATAACAGGATTGTGATGATAGCAAGCTAGGCGTAGTAGCATCGATTTGCAAGAGTGATTTTTATTAAGCACATGGAAGAGAAAATCCTTTACAATCTTAAAGTTGCACTCTTCTATTGCTAAAGATTTTCAGTTATCGTTGTCGGCTAAGCCCATCACTTCGGACTGCATCTCAAGACTGTGAAAACGCTCTGTTTACCGCCCGTTTGGTTATGCTGATAATGTCAACATTATCGACATATTCATACGAGATGGTAGTTGGGAACTGGCGAAGTTGTTGCCCTGCCTAAAATCTCTTTTCGGAAAGGATCTTTCCTATTTTGACGGAGCTTTGTGTGCTTCTTAAAGTCATCGTGCAAAATCGAACGTTCTTTGCTGATATAGCAAAAGTGGACCGAGCTTCATAGAAATTTGACCTGATCGGTGTGAAGAATGCGACGTTATAATTGACAAAAGATGATAAGTATTGGCTTGTATTGGCATGGGTCTACTCCGGGACTTGTCGCAATATAAATATGATCAGAATCAGTTCTGGACTTACTAGGTCTAAGGCCATACTCATAAGGGGCTTGAGCAGCTCACAGAACTTATTCGAATAAAACTTATCCCACAGTAGTTGGATCAAACAGAGGGGTTTTCCGTTTAACACATTGGGCAAATTAGTCCAACCATATTTGGCAATACAATTGGTGCACACACCTTACCAGTCTTCAACAGGGACTGATTGTACGCTATTTGCCAGTTTTCTAGCCAATCAATCTATTTGCCTATCTATCTTGTTATCGAGTAAGATAAGCTAATCCGATTATGGTGATAACGTCGTCAATCTCAGCAATTAATAACACTATTTTACAAATTTTATAATTGAACCACAACCTCCAAAGGTTCCAGTAATTGATGCAACAAGGAACGAAAGCCCTCAGTATTCTGACAGGGCTGACAGGGCTGCGGGGTCACCTGAACAAGTTGGGAATAACAAACACCCAACTATGTAGACACTGTGAAGAGAAGAAGGAGTTAGCACACTGCGATGCTCTAGCTAGGCGCAGATTCTACAGATTTGGGGAACACAGCTTTGATTGATACAGATTTGGGGAACCCCAATAAGATAAGTAACGTAAAACCCACGAAAATCCTGACATTCCACTATGGTCCCAAAGTCGATTTTTTTGACATACACTGCTATTATTGAGATAAATGCCTCAAATTCTGTTTGTATGTCACCAAGATCACCAAGATTCGCTCGTCTTAGACCATTATTTTATATAGCTGCCATATAACCGATTTGGCCGTTATACCATTGAATATATTTTTGAAAACAAGACACTTTAATGTACAATTTTGCATTTTTTGATACTGTCGTTTCGTCTACTAAACAAATCTACTTTAAGTTTAAGCTCGCCTAAAACAACACACAACAAAATCGCCTAAGACAAAGGACACAAATCGAATACTTGACAATATCAAAGGCAATCTTATTAACAATACCTTGGATAACATTTAACATATTTTGCTTTAATTGTTTACAAATAACAGAGTAAATTGTGAGTTTATCTGACGCATAGCTGCTATCTAGCAGATTAGAAATCGGCCCTAAATCAAGTTTAGTATATTTGTAAGCCTATAAAGTTGGACAAAATTTTGACACAAACAAAACAATGTGCTATCTTAAATACATATAAGAACAAGATTAAATTGTATGATCATCGACCCACAGCTTAAACCATACAAATTTTGACAGAGGTTTCCAAATGTAATCCTGTGCGCAATTAGAAGGAGTCTTGCAATCCAAAGTCCCGAGCCGCCCCAAAATTGATTAAAAGGTTTAAAAGGGGAAAATAATTAAAAATGTGGTTCCTTGAAATAAGATTATTACAATTTAAGAACTTACATAAAATAGTTTTGGAACTTCACTTGAGTCTGGCCTCTGCCAACGTCTTTACTTGAACTCAACACTAAGATACACTAAGATGTCTCGAACTGAAGAAGTATTAAAACCAATTTGAGGAGCTGTTAATACCCTAATTGGCCAATGTTGCTCTAAGTCAATTGCTAGTATAAAAATGCCTATAGTCCGCGAACCAGTGCTTCGTTGGTGAAATTGAAAACGCAGTTAGATCTAGTTTTTGGTCTATAAGGAGTGGTTCGTTGGTGAATCTTTAAATGGTACTCCATCTCGCGGTTTAATGGCTAAAGAGTAGCATCTCTTAGGGACAGGCAATAGCCCAATATGCCAACACAAATTTAGTTCTTTTGGTTTGACCCCTTTTGGCGGTACTTTAATCCATTGTATGATTTAAGCGAGTTTTTGATATTGCGTTCCTAATGACCCTGTCCATGTTTGCTGAATTTTGTAGATTTTTATCTTGAACAATTAACAATTAAATTAAAATTGTTATCGCTTTGTGTTGCTAGTACAAAAGTACCCATAGAACGCGAACCTAGGCTACAGTTGAAAAACTGGGTATGAGGTGATGCTTACAGAAGTCCCTTCCATCTGAATTTAATGGTCTCATTCCATTTTTTTTTCCTGAGTCGCCTTCGAGAGTAATATAAATCACATTTATAAACATTTAAGTCGATTTTTATAATCTTTGGTTAAGCTTGTTCTTTTTTGCATGTTTAAAAGTCCAAGTCAATGAGGAAAAATAGAGGCTCGCCTTGAAGTCCAAGTGGTACGGGTCAGTACAACTGGTTTTTGAATTGAATGTGTCTCTGGGCAGCACAACAAAAGCGGCTAACAAGACGCCAAGCCAAATGAAAGGAAACTCGATTAGTATGAAGCTTAATCGGTCATTTCGCAGCTTTTATGAAGAAATCCAAAACTCAAGATAAACATGGACCTTAGGCACTGCACTTAGCAGTGCCAGAGGGATTTGGCATCAAACAGTTGTGTAAACAAACAATAAAGCTCAACCGGTTCGTGTTCGTATCTGTGCGTCTTAAGCGCCACAAAAAAAAATAGATACTTTCGATTTCAAATAGATACATTAGCAACTTAGTTATAATTCTGCTATTATGCCATAGCGCAGCTCTGGAGAAACACACACACACACACATGAATATATGATCTCTTGTACAATTGAAAGCTGTCTTTGCGAAATATTTAGGTGACTCGTGACTAGCGAGTGAGAGGAAACGGTGCTGCTGCTGCTACTGCAGCAGCATAGAAATGTTGGCCTGTGATTATTTTGGGTTTGTGCAGGGGGAGGTGGAGTGCGGAGCATGTTACGTCACAGAGTTTCTCTCGCTGCGATCTAAATGCGAATTCAATCAACAGATATAAATGCGTTCCGAATGTGTGTGTGTGTAGGGGTACGTATCAGACTGTTAACAATTGGCCAAGCTGATAATCAACCAACGATAAGTCTAAGTATTATTGTAGTTGTACTTACTTTGTAGCTCTTGTTGTTGTTGTTGTAAATGTAGGATACTGCAATGGTCGGCGTTGCCAAACGAACTTATTAAACAAAATAAGATTTAACGGAATGTATAGCTAAAAACAAAATCAACAGTAAAAATTAACAATCATCAGCCTGGTAACTGAGCAGCAGCACCAGCTGGTCTCAGTTGTTGTTGTCCGGTAATCACAGTTTCTGTTCGACTTGTTGTTGCCTTAAATCTGTATACGCTTGCACAAATTGCACAGCCACGACGCACACACAGACACAACAACAATAATGATAATAACAATTCACTTTATCGTTTAACTTTTTTATGCTAAGCTTTAGATTTCAACAGCAGCAGCAGTGTGTGGGGGTGGAGGGGGCATAATCAGTGAGAGAGTATGGGAGAGCAGCGGTTGCTGCTGCCCTCTTTTTTTTATAACGGCACCTGCTGCTGCTGCGACTGTTGTTGCATCTGCAGCTGGACTCGCACTCTCTTGGAGTTATGTCAACAATTATTTCACACTTTTGTGTGTTATTTAATCACAGAAGGGAACTGCTACTTGAACATTATCAGGAAACTGCAACTTTGTTGAGCTTACATACTGCCTTTTGATTTTGCCGTTTTGTTTGTTGGATTTTAATAAAAAATTAAATGCGCACGACGTCCGCCCGCAGACAACTTGTTCGCACGATTGTTGTTGAATTATTAGCAAATGCAAAACATATGTTTTTTATATTTAAAAACGCCATGCTAAAAAGCACTAAAAAATACCACAGAAGAACAAGAGAACTGCAATTTAACGGTTTGGCGAGCCAGTGTGCCCTTACCAGTTGCAGTTGGTAGAGATGAGCAAGAAAAACCAATTTAGCGCGCTTTGAATTTCCATACCTGCGCGTCATCAGGTTAGCACACCCTTTGTACGAGTTTTTTTGCTTAGTTCAAGCCAAACCAAAAGAGTAAAATTTTTAATTTTTTTGTGTTTATTGTCAATTTAGTTCATAATAATTAATTACAACAGTTTTTAATTTTCCATTTGTTTTTAAATTTGTATATTTTTTTCAAAAATAACACAAGAAATTAGAATTTAAATTGCGTCTTCAGGATCCCTCTGTTTTTTAGGGCTTTTGACACTTCTCAACCATAACATTATATATAATATTTTTTTGCTGCTCAATTAATTTATAATTAATATAATGGGTGGAGGAAAATCGTTATCTGTTGTAGAGAAAGCAAAAATTGAAGCTTTTAAGCAGCTGAACTTGTTAATAAGTGAAATATGAAAAATAATTGGTAGATGTCATACATTTTTGCGTCCTAAGTCCGGATATGACAAAAATTACAAAGACTGGCGCGCATTTTAAAAAAAAGCTTTGAACTCTTATGACTCCATCTCAAGGATAAGAACAAACACAGGCTTTATAGCTAGCTCATCCACAATTCAAAGAGTGATAAGAAATGCTCCACATCCACAGAGACCAAAACTGAGAAAAACACCACCTCTTGAGCTCGTACGATAGAAAATGCGCTTGAATTTCGAACGAGAGCACATTTCCTGGAACTCCAACTGGCTTAAGGTTGTCTTTTTGGATGAAAAGAAGTTAACTTTAGAGGATTCTTTCGGCTACAGCTACTAAATACTTCCATGATCTACGCAAATGTGAGTTTAATGCAGTGGTCATTTTACTAACCCTACTGAAATATCATTGAAAATGTACGGGAATGGCTGATTCGCAAAGTTTATGAGTCCGGTTAACAATATTATAGCAGAGAGAAGCTAATTGAAGGCATAAAAAGCGCTTGGTCTGTCGTTTTTCTAGATTATATCGGAAAACTGTATGACAAAAACCCTCACAAATTAAGGTGTTTAACCTGATGAATGAAACAGTGCTTATGCACTCTCTATAGCAGTATGTATTGTGTTTTTTCCTTTAATTTTTACTTTAAGGATAAGGATATTAGGTTTGGATAAACACATTTCCCAAAAGTTGTGACTCGATGCTGTTAAATTTTCGTGAGTTTACACTCACTAACACTCTTCTCTATTGCTGTTCATTATTTGTCAAAAGTCATATCTGGTCACACTACTCAAAGCCGTATGTTTT
The DNA here is from genome assembly GCA_018904265.1 of Lordiphosa collinella. Lineage (NCBI taxonomy): Eukaryota > Metazoa > Arthropoda > Insecta > Diptera > Drosophilidae > Lordiphosa > Lordiphosa collinella. Next base: position 242,516 of record JAEIFV010000241.1, read on the forward strand.
TGTGCGTAGTAAATTATTAAAAAATCACATTTGCCTTAACAGAACGGTAAGTAAATTATTTAAATATATCTACGCAGAAGCACATTAAAATACTGACTACTTTTAATCTATTTGCAGCTCTGACCGTCACCACCAATTGACCAACAACAAAAGCACGTGCATCCGCAACGTCTACAACAACAACAACAGTTCGATTCTTCAGATTCTTTTGCAACAGGTGCTAGTCCCACAACCACACAGCCTCATCATGGGTATGGTCACGAAGCGTAAAAAGATGCACTATGGCGATACACATCTACAGCGTCGTTGGCGTGTACGTAACCGTCGACGTGATCTGGATCAAATTGATGACGATCTGCGCACACGCAGCGGCGAGCTCATCAATCAAAATGTAGATCTGGAGAAGCCGGGCTTTGCGCAATTCTATTGTGTACATTGTGCCAAGTACTTTATTGACGACACCGCCATGCAGGCGCATTTCCGCACAAAAGTTCACAAGCGTCGCATGAAGGCCTTGGAAATCGAGCCCTATAGCATTGAGGAGTCTGAACGTGCGGCAGGTCGCGGTAATTTTCAGAAGGCCAAGAAGCGTGCCATGGAAACGCAACCCACTAAGGATGAGGTCAAGGCTGGCAAACGCATCAAAGTAGAGGAAGTCAAAGAGGACCAAGCTAATGAGGAGGAGAAGGCAGATCTGGAGGAATCCAGCACATCAGCGAGAGCGAGTCGCAAGAGACCACAAAAGATGGAAACCTAATTAGTGCTAGCCAACAGCCTTAAGATTTTGCTTAGAACTTTACTTTTTTTTTCATTTCGGTGTAAATCCTTGCGAAATTTGACCTAAACTTTGCCCTTTACATTGTAAAAATGTAAAATTTAAATATACATACAAATAATTGAAACACAACTAATCCGCTCAATGTAATAAAGCTTAAAGATAAAGTTATGGGAACACCAAATCATCAGCATTTATGTACCTTCTAGTTCGTGTGCAAGGAATAACTCACGTTTCAACTGTACAAATAAGTAAATGAACTCAGCCATGAGGTGACGTACTTTGGAGGCGTTTCCATTAAAAACAAAAAAGTTTTTCTCACTAGAACTAGTTTTTCGACCGATTGTTTCTATGACAGCTATATGCTATAGTCATCCGATCCAGCCGGTTCCGACAAATGTGCAGCGTATTTGTACCAAAAGATTTCGTGAGGATAGCTTAAAACTGACGGAGGAGATATCATAGAAACAGACGGACAAGGCTAAATGAACTCAGCTCGTCATGCTGATCAAGAATATATATACTTTATGTGGTCGGAGATGATTCCTTCTATGCGTTCCAAACTTCGGGGCAAAACTAAAATACACTTTTCAAGTGTATAATTAAACAAAATAATTCTACTGACATGTTTAAAAAATATGTAAAATTCCTCAATTCAACATTTCCGTGGCTCAACGGGGGGTCTCGATTTTCTCCTACCCTCATACCGTAATATGGTTTTTCCACTAGTTCATCCAATCTGTGGAGCTATGTGAAGAAACTTCAGCTGTCAGCTAACATGAGAGTTGCATTGCAGAACGATCCATCGCTCACTATTTCTCCAAGGAATTGCTGAATATCTGTAATGGTCGTGTCTCTATCGGTGAATCGGATTGATTTCATTTCCTCCGAATTTTTGCAATTTCGTCTTATCGAAAGACGAGCTCATTAAAAAGTATTCCCGAACATCATTGCTTAAACTTTGTAGTTCAGAATCAGATCATTGGTACTCTGGATTCATTTAAATCTATCGACTGTGTAACAAACGAGGACGATGTTACCAACTATGCAACAAAATTTTTAAGCGCTTTGGATGTGCCGCACAATTTGCAACTAAAGGTTAGCTCGGAAGTCGTCTTGCTTCGAAATCTTGACCAACCAAAACTATGCAATGGAACGAAATTAAGAAAATTGATGACCAAAGTGATTTACGCGACCAAAGTGATTAAGAAGAAGTTGTCATTCCGAGGTTTCCGATGATCTCCTCGGATTACTAAAAATCTCGACGTGATGGACAATTTCTGAAAACGCGAAAACGCATCTAGATTCACTACCAATCCTTCAAGATACTGGAAAAGTCAAATTTTGATGCCTTGTGTTATTTATGTTTTAGTATTTTTGCAGAATACTCGTCAACCAATAAACCTATTGACTTGAAATTTGGTGTAGCTACAATCCCTCATTCAAAATATTCAAAAATCTCCTGGGGCACTTATCCCATGCTAATTCAGCTAATCCCTTTAAAAGCTTTCAGTTTTTTCGTTTAGATTACCATTGCCTATGTTGATTCCCCTGAATACTAAGTTTTCTGAGACATGGCGGGAAAACTACTGTTTTGATTGGGAGCAAAAGTAACTTACAATCAATGTGTATAACTCCAGATTTGGTTTGCTGATTTTAAAACGGACAAGTTTTCTTTAAAGGTATGTATATCCGTCCTATTTGTTCTTTATGCACCACTTCTTAGTCCAATAGTTGACTTCGCCGTTAGAAGGGCTTACATCAGCAAGTTTGCTTTAACTTTATCTTGTGTCTGCTTGTGCTTTTCGTTAATAAAGTTACATGCCAGTGGTTTAGAGAATTCGAGCTTAAGTGTTTCAGAACCGTAACCCAAACAAAATAGGGTTCATACTTACCTAAAGCTCTTTTTCCAGTTGATTTGGAAAAAGGTTTAGTCTTTGCCATGCCCAATCAGTCCACCTTCCCAATAATACGACTTAAGTTTTTACACAATGCCTCGTATAAATATATTTTCTCCGTTTCTGTATATATATCGTTTCTCACATGGTTGGTTGTTGGTGTTGCTATTGATGCAAAGTGCTAGGGCGAGGGGCTCTACTTAATAACTATTCGAACTATACAACCGCCTACAATGGCGCAGAGTTCAACTCCAACCTCTCGTTGGATTGAACATCTTCGGCCATTATATGAACTATTTGCTTATTAATACAAGTTGTTTTTCTGTATTTTGCTCTTTTTTTTGGTATGGTTTGGTGTAGTGTCAATTCTTTTTCTGGGAGCGGGATGGTAGGAGAGTGCGTTATATAATATATATTTGATATTTTTTACATTTTCTTTGTTTGAGTATAATTATACACTAATACGCTCTTTTAATCTTTGAGGTAAGTAGATGCGGCCAGGGGCGGCGTCACATGGTTGTTGGATGGTAAACTGTGGGTGAGTTCTATGTACAGGCGTGTGATGGGCATGGATGATGATCAATGGGGTGCGTGTGTATAATCCTATATACAGGGTGATGCATGATGACGACTAGTTTCACAGTTTGTTGAGCGATGGGTGTAGCTGCGACTGTTCTCCTCCAGACACTGCTGCTGCTGCTACTCCGCCTCCTTTGGCGCGCCTGCGCGTCATTTGTCTGCGTGGCGTATTAACCACCTCCGCTGGCACCGGGTCATCAGCAAAGAACGCATGTTGCAGGGCCTCTTCGGCGGTGATGCGCTTATGCGGATTCACCTCGAGTAGACGCTGCAACAGGTCATAGGCCGCCGGTGGAAAGCACTCGTAGGGGTCCAGTGGCTCCGTCACAAAGTCGCTCTCCTCGCACAGGCAATTGAAGAAATACTGATCGCAGTTCTTGCACACATCGCAGCGGCCGTCCGGGGACTCGTAGTTCCTAACCAGTTTCGGGTCACTGAAGATGGCCCGATGGCGGAAGCGTAGGCACAGCTTGCGCAGATTCAGCGGACGCGAACGCTGACTCAGCGTGACCATGCGCTCCAGAGCCAGGGCCGTTTTACGTATGGCCCGGTCCCCAAAGATGGTGACAATCTCGGCCAGGGCGATGTAATCGTTGGGCGCCTTGAAGAAGGGATACACGGAGGACATGATCGAAAGGAAAATGACGCCAGCTGCCCATACATCCACTGCAGTGGTTTGATCGGCGTACTTAAGCAACACCTCGGGCGGACGATAGCCGGGAGTGCCCGCCCGCGAGGCATGCACCTCCTTCTTCATCAGACAATTGAGGCAAACGGATGGATTGGCAAAGCAAAAGCATTTGCCATTGCCGCCAGCACCAGCCGCAGCTCCACCCTGGCCACCTCGGTTGGTGTTGTATTTGTTGTTGTTATTGTTGCTCGAGGCGGCGGCTCCTGTGACCAACTGCTCAGGCTGTGGCAACTGTTGTCCAGGAGGCAACACATCCTCCACCACCTCCTTGGTTATCTCATTCACTGGTTTCAATGGCATCTTACCGCCACCCTCGTCATGTAATCTCATTCGCTTGACAGCTCCACCCAAGACGTTGGCATCTGTGTTGTTGGCGACCGCCACTGCCGCTGATTGGGTTGGGAATTCTCCCATCTCACGTTCACGGGGTCGTTTGCTGTTGGCTAATCCTCCACCAGTTCCCGCTCCAGCGACACATCTGCGCTGCTCCTGTGTGGTTGGCGAGGCAGCCGCCGTCGCCGCCGACGACAAATTCACATGCTGGGCCAGCCCAAAGTCCACCAGCAGGAACTCGCGTCTCCTGCGATTGTACAGAAAGTTGCTGGGCTTCACATCCCGATGGATGATATTGAATTTGTGGACATGCCGCAGGGCCACCAGCAGATTGCGCATATACAAACGAATCTCCTGCACATCCATTTTGGTGTAAAAGTCATGAAAGCGATCATGCGGCATGTAGGGCATCACAAAGGCAGCCGAGGCATCGCAGCGCATGCAGCAGTGAATGCCCACCACATTGTCGGTGCCGCTGTGAAAGAGAATGGGACAGAAAGAGAGGCAGATGATTAGATATGTTTGCATGGTGTATGGTACTATTGGTAGTGCAGGAGCAAGGGGGAAAGCTGGCATGCAGAGAACATTGCATTGCTGGCATTGCGATCTTTTTTACCCAATTCGTGGGTCGAGGTAAAATGTTTACAAATAGATTAATGCCAAGTGGCCAAAAGACGCGCAAATGAACGAAATCGGCAAGGCAGGCGTTTTTTCAGAAAACCCATTTTCGGAAGCAAAACTGCATGATAGGGACGGGATTGAACTACATTTGTCTTTCAGTGAAAATGTGGTTGGCACAAAACCAAGAAAGTTTCTGTTTCTGCCATCCGTAGGCTATATTATTGGGTCTAAAGGAATAAATCGACCCTATAAACACCTAATCTATAGCTAAATTTAATAGTGAGTCAAAGTGGCCTTAGATTCATGTTTTAAAAAAGGATTAAGTAAATCAAATTTGAAATTGTTTTGACTCGAGTTAGAAAGCTCATATTTATTATGACTTCAAACAGATCAAGATCCAAATAGACCAAGCTCCAAACAGATCAAGCTGCAGTGGTTCTTTAGATTAAATCAAGTCAAATATTTAGTCAATCCTATAAAAATTTAAATTTATTATAATTTTCATGAAGGTCAGTTTCCGTTTTCGCAAATATGTATTCCCGATCTTCCCTCAGATCTGCGCGGAAAGGAATTCGCAACGCAATTTATGTTCTTGGATGCTGAAAATCGCTCATATCTCAACCCTGAAAGCACATCCTTAAGTATAACAGTCCGATATTTTCATGGTCTTTCGAAATAACGATTAGTTTAAAAAACAACAAAAAACTTATTTTTTCTGAAGTTTCAATAAGTAAAGCAGTCCGGAATCGTTTCAAAAACTCCACTATTTTTTTGGATCGCCCTTAATTTCACCCTATCTCAACTCTTAAAGCCCTTCCTTGAGTATATCGTCGTAATTTGCTCTGAAAATTGCTCGGATAAACATTTTTCCAGACTTTGAAAGTTGCGGCATATCCAAAATTACTTTAAAATTTTCTTTTTTTTAATTTCACCGAATCTTAACCCTTCAAGCACATTCTGAAGTCTAACATTCAGAAATACCCTTAAATCTGTTGGGAAAGTAATTTTTTTTTTACTTTCGAAGCTGCAGAAGTTTGAAAAACTATAAACCTAGGTGGGACTTACAATGGACTTTGGTCCGTTGGGTTTGAACACATTTAAAGTATTAGTTCTGGTTTTTAGAGGTATTACACCCGGGTTTTTCTTTGAACTAACTCTATTTGGTTTAGCTTATCTTTGAAATTTTGAAAAAAATTTTCAGAAAAAGCTATTTTATACCGAAAAACTTGTTAAAAGGTTAAAGCTCACCTATAGAGTCTTTTCTCCGAACTTTTGCTTCTACATTTGAAATATATTGATTTCTAAAGTGAATATGGGCATTTCCATTATGGTGAACAAGACGTTTGTACACATTCAAAGTAAAAAAGAAGAAAGAATAGAACGCAATTTCAATTCGTTTTTTACTTTATTATATAGCTCTTAGTCAGCACTTTTATCAGTGCTAAAGTGAAGAGCAAGTGAAATCCTGTTTCAAAAATATTGGCAAAATAAGAAGCGATTCGAACGTGGTAAAAACAGATGTGGTTTTCGAGCCCATCTATACAAAGACAAAGTTTAGCGAAACCAGACACAATTCTTAAGCCCAAATATTGTTAATATCTTCTGAATGAATTGTCTTTGAAATGTGTTTTGTTTGATTTGAAAATCTTCTGTACTATTTTATAAAACTAAAAATTTATCTGTACTATTTATAAAACGTCGATACATGTCGAACGCGACATTTTTTCCATCAAGATATTTAGGTGGTTTCTGTTTAAGACAAAGACAAAAGTTAGAGTTAAATGCAATCACATAATTTGTTATGGTCTCTTATGCATCGGTTTTTAACTCTTCTTTTTAAGAAAAAAAAAGTACACAAAAACTATCAAAATGGGATAAACGGCGCTTGCGCGGGTGTGAGTTCAAAAATCTCGAGATGGGTTATGCAAAAATGTAAGTTTAATTTAACTATTTCCCTGGGAAAATATGATACAACTTAGTGTTTTTAACTAATTTTAATTTTTTGGTCTTTTTGGAAATGCCCATATGTGACTTTTCGACCATTTCGAAATTGAATTCCCAGATGGATGTGCTGGCTTCGTCAACAAATATATCACTAAAGTTAGATTAAGGTGAAGAAGCTCGACAGAGAGATTCGCAATCAAATCAATTAGCAACTTCCAAAGAAGGAATGTTAGCTTATGACAGGCAAATTAAGAGGTCGGTGGACAATTGCAGTTTGCAGTACAGGATCTAATGTTTCAAAATGGTTGGGTGCTACATAAATCAGGCATCTATAAGAACTTATCGTAGCAGTTCGATTAAAATTTCAAAAAATTTGTACGTTGTTCAGACTCGTCAGTAAACTGAAACGAACCGTTTTTATTTGTGGTTTTCGGTTCGGTTTATCAGCTGGAATTAACGGTTTGGTTCCGTTTCAAAACCGGCTTGCATGCCTGAAAAATTACTTCTTCCTCGAAGAAAGCTGTTTAATGGTCTAGCTGAGGAACGAATATCTGCCGAATAGGAGCTTTTAAGGAAGTGTAATTGGCTCAGTACTGTTTACCCAGAACATTGCGGATAGCCACTTATGCTCATGACAAAACCTTCCTGTCATCCAGGCAACCTAAACCTGGGATATCTGCCTCTGGTGCCTGTGACACCTCCAATAAAAAGGTAGACACGATAAAGAACTCCTTGGTATTCGCATAACTCAACAACCTATGGAGACCTTGGCATTCTACCAGACAATAAAGAGACCATTTTCTGGCTCACACAAATCGTCTCGCCAACAAACAAGATGCGGATACGGCTCAAAAAGCATCATCCGTTCAACCTATGTATTCAAGGAAGGCGACCAACAGGTTATTACAAAAATTTTGTTTTTAAAAGAACTAACACAAATATAATTAAGATGCATCATTATTTGTTTAAGTTTTCGTATGAAAATACTATTTTTTGGACCATAATCTCTTTGGATGATATAGCGGACCTGATTTCTGATATTAGATTTCGTCGTTTTTGGTTTTACGCCATTTTAACGGATCAAAGTCTTCACTAAATCGGTAACGGCGCCCCCTAGAAAGCTTCCATTTATATTATAGATAATACAATTTCAAACAAAAAATAAAACTAGTCTGTATTAATGGGCGCGTCGAGGCCACAAAGTTTGCCCTAAAAATTACGAATACGCCCCGAATTCTACATCGAATTACCCACAATGAGATCTGTGCTACATTGGTCGGGTTGTCACTTTTGAAAGTCTGGCAAAGTATTCGATTTTGTTAAGCAAAATTTCCCAATTTTGTCATGAGGTCGACAGTCGACTGCGTGTTAAGTACGAAAGTACGAGGTCTCTAGTTCAATTCCCAGGAAATGAACATAAAGTTAAATTTTTTTTATATTTTATATTAGTAAGCACAAAATGATCTTAAAACATGCCTTAGGAAGATTAAGGGATTCTAATTAAATATTTATCTGTGGGTTTTCATGGTTAGGATGTCCCAATGTCCCAAGGAGTCCCAAGCGACAAATCCCCCAATAATATAACAGGCCGCAGTTTTCCCTCCCAATCTACAACGAGGCTTTTCCAAAATCTCCAAAAGGGAAAGGCCGGTTGATTTTAAGTGAGCGGACCCACGATTAAGGTTTTGTAACATTGGATTAGTCTATGTACTAACTATGTATGCTGTCGCTCGCTACCCGAAAATAGGAAGTATTTCCGAATATAGAGAAATCAATGGTGTGCACTTGGGTTTGGGGAAATGGATATCGAAAAGTCTCTTCAACACAGATGGAGCTGGTGCCGGCTAGCATCGAAATGCTTTTTATTGGTCATATCTCAATACATGAGTTGCTTTGATCAGCCAGATGTTAGTCCTACACGAATTTCTCCAAATAATTTTTGTGTTAGTTTGAGTGCACGATTCTCTACAATATTTTTGAGTGTTATGAAACATGTCTCAAATGAAAGTCTTAAGAGTAAGTTTATTCATCCAACATTTTTAGTATAAAACACTTGTTTTGGTATCGACCCTTGTGTTTAAATCAGAGTAACCTTTTGAAAGTAAGAAAACATTTTGTTAGAAATTAACGCCACTTACAAAATTATATAAAGTTGAAAGGAAACACTGCGTATGAGTGATATAAAAAACTTTGGAGCCCCGTCGCGTCCATTAAAAAGAACTTATAGAACTTTTTTTCTCTTTTCTCGGTAAATATACACCATAAACTAGCGAATAAGGGAGCGCCAGTATGACCTTAAATTTTCCATACAAAAAAAAAACGCCGTAATGTACATATTTCGAATGTACATACTTTTGAGTTATACCTCCCAGGACCAGAGTTCCCAAAATATGCTCAACTAAAATTTCACAAGCTGTCTACTAGCTCAAATAACATGGAAAAATTAGACAGACTCGCTCACTCTCTGAACAGAACACTTAAAAGTTGTGTCTCTCGTGTTTTCTGTTTTATGCTGATCGGTGAGAGAACACACGAAGCGCTCTTGCGACAATAGTTTGAATGGGATATTTTTGCTCGGCGCTCCTCAACTGAGCCTTGGCAACTGAGCAAAACGAGTTGCGTTAAAGCACAAAGTGTCTTTTTTGTTGTTGTTTCGTTAGTGCTTTGTTGTTGCTTTATTTCATCAGAGGCAAAACGTGAAAGAGTAAGAGAGAGAGAGAGAAATGGTCACTTGCTGGGACGTTAATCTATGCGTTCTTAAATAATACAACTAAAACAGTGTTCCCCAGCCATGCCCCGGGGGGCCGAACACACTCGGAAATTCACACCGAATGCTAGCCGAAGTAATGTATCAGTGTGTGTTAGAGAGAGTCAGAGAGCGTCAGAGAGCCTCTCTTCTTGGGGAACCCTGAACTAAAGCGATCGCGCAACACACATACATGCACAAAAGGCACTCTCACCGATTTCAAGTGTCTCGAGTGAGCGCGTACATACCATTTTTACCAATACAAGTTTGGAAATGTATGACCTCTTTAAGCTATTTGAGTTCAGCATGATTGATCCCTTTGCTGTGTTGAGCTGATCTGAGCTGAACTATCTAAAACAGATCAAATTTTCACATTCAAAATTGCTAGATCTAGTAACTAAATAGCTAAAATGCCAACAGTGACTACAATCAAGCATTTTCTTTTTGTGGATATGACGACAGGTTCATCCTTTATTTGCTTAGAAGTTATAAAGTAATTTGTTCTGCCGTTTACGGGTTTTTAACGCCTATGCAGTTTAATTTAGCTAAAAATTTAAAGAGAACCGTATGAGGGGTTTTTATAGAAAGCGACCTGAGCAGGCTTGCGCTAATGTCTATAACTTGGCACTCATTACTAGCTATTAGTCATTAGTGGCTATTAAACCCAGGTTCGAAACCAAAGCCTTGCGTTCAATGCTTCACCAAAACCGAACCGCAAACCAAATTTTCTTTAGAAATTTGTGTGCTTGCAGCCTTGGCTTAAAAGAGATATGATACGAATTCGCAAACAGTTTGAGGTTTTTTTTTTTTATAAAAATAATTCAGTTGAAAGTGGCAGACACCCCTTAACCAAATAATTGACCAGTTCGTTCGATAAGTGGGTTCTCTCGCACTCCACCCCCAGGTAATCCAAGGAATCAATATCTAATTAAAAATGAATTTAGAAATTTCCCAGCAATTTCTTATTATAAATTCAAGAATCAAAAGGTGGATCATTACATTTTCTCCATTGTGAATTCACTAGCTGCCTAATCTTAACTATTGTTTTGGTGGGTATCCCCATGTAAACAACCTACGCCTCCACACGCCCACTTGCCCTGACATCCCCCTGGGGGTGAAGAGAGAGTGTGTTGTGTGTTCCTACGTCACACAAGAGAATACGCCAACACCCGCCAGCACTCAGCAGGGACTAGTCATAATTATCATACTTTTTGCTTGTTGTTGTTGCTGTTGTTGGCGCTGTGACGCAATTGGCCAACGGAATTTGCGCAAATTGCTTGAATAGACACAAAATACATGTTGAATAGCGGGGAGGGCCGGCCGGCCGGCCAACAAATGTCATATGTGGACAGGCCAGAGGCCCACCGCCCCACCGACTTCCACCCACGCGTCGACTCTCGCTTGCTCTCTGTCTCTCCCTCTCTGCTTGAGTACAAAAAAAATCTATAATGACGATAACCTTGCTCAAGGTAGTTCAAAGCGGTATTGAATGGCTTACACACTCCCTTCCCCTCGTCAAGATAATCTCAACAGACCTTCGTAACTGTCGATAACTGGCTAGCGGAGTCGCAGGAAGAATATGTTTCTGTAAACAAATATTACATGCGAGGATGAGTATGGGGATGGGTATGAGGACGCGGGCGCGTCGTGTAATACACTGTAACTGCCTGGGCACGTGAATGGTGTGTGAAAGTGCAATAAACGGTGAGCGACGCCAACACAAATAAATTGCAATGACGTAAACGAAACGAGACGAGAGAAAAACCGCTTGTTGGTTCAAACGGACTGACGTCGATTTGGATTGGGATGAAGTGACGCTGACCGAGGGAGAGCTAGGGATAGGGATGTTCAGACTGGAGCCAACGACCTACCCCATTTTGGTCATGCACTGCAGCTCCTTCATGATCCTATCCGGGTGACTGGTGGGTATGTGATGTTTGATGGCAAACTTGCGACGCAAATTGTCTGGCACATGCGATTCCCTCTTGAGAGTGGCTAACAGAACAGTGCTAAAGGTGCCATTGCCAATGCGACTATGAACATCGAAAAGTAGTCCAATATCCGGGATGCGCTGCAGCAGATCAGTAATGGCCTCTGATGTGATGTGAGCGTGGGGGTGAAAGGAGAGAATAAGTTAGAGGTTAGTAAGTGAATTAATCCTGAGATGCTTGAGAGAGCATTGTTGTGTACAAAAATAGATTGGAACACACACACACACACTCCCACTTACATCTACAACCGCAAACAAGTCATACAATAGACAGTGAGTCTTGGTTTATACGTGAGTTGATATGCTGATATCATGATATCTTATCAGTTTCTTTCGGGGATAAATGAAGTAAGCTTTGCCAGTTGAGCTTTGAAAAGGAAATACAATCGGGATATTCACTGCAACTCGTATACTGTGTTTATGTAAAAAATGAAGGGCCGATTTCTCATCTTCTAGACATAACTGATAACTGATAGATAAACTTACATTTTACACTGATATTGTAAGCTTATGTGACAGAAGGCCTATATAGAAACAGTGTTGCCACTTTAGCTACTTAGTTGCTACATATAGCCATTATTCAAATTTTTGTAGTTAAACCCAAATTTGGTCTCTAAATCACACAACTTTTGCGAAAGTGGAACTGAAAACAAGGCTGAATGCTCTATTAAATTGCGATGAGCAAGAAATTTGACACGTCAGACACACACAGCATATATTTGTTTTAGCAGTCGTCACGATCGCACACACTGCACCTGTTTCGCTGGAGCTGGAGAAATGCACCGATAAGCTATGGATTTGTTGTTTTAGCTCGCTTCGAAGCGAGGCAATTGTGTGCGGCTGGCGCCAAGAACCGTTGCCGAAAATAACTATCGGAGCAATGGAAGAAAGGGCATACCCGCCGCTGCTGTAGAACTTCCCTTAATTACAAACGCCTCAGAAGTGAATTTGGAAGGAATAAACATTAGATCAGCGATGCCCAGCCTAATGCTCTTTGGCGACGTTTTGTTTTTGTAATTGCACCGAAGATAGGAAGTCAACAAGCGTATACATGGAGGGCGAGTGGTATAGAAAACGACACACATGCAAACGATTTCGTCAGTGTGAGTCGCGTAGAACAAAAACCGGTTTTATTCTTATCTTTGATTGGTGCAAGCACACAATATTGTGTGATTTTGTTGTTGCCTTACCCAATTTCAGTGTGATTTTCTGTGAGAGTATTGGTGAGTGCTCTGCCCTATGCTATTTTTGGGCATGCCTGCATTAGATATAGCCTTAGTTCTCATGAGTGGCTTCAGTACAGTTCAAGTACTCAAAGCCAACTTCATGAAATAACTGACAGCCTAAGCTATATCGCCGCTGATTTCAGTACTAATTAAATACAGAAACCACCTGATGGGTTCTTTCACCACCGTGGTCCAATGAGAACTTTCTTCAGACATGGTAGACCATGTCTTATCGGCAAAATATTTAAGTTCACTTTAGTAAGCCACAAAACGCATATAATGGATTCATTTGGACGAAATCATCAATACCCAGTACTTAAGCAAATTTTTGTTCAGAACAGATCCTTAGTCAGCTTGTTTTGTACTTAAGCTGCCTTAACATTTCTCATATAAATCTATTAGTTTTATTCTTCTTAAATTCTTAAATTATCTTAAGAGAAACTCTGATCAAATAGAATTTTTCAATTTTATCAAAGAAGATTAGCAGCCCATGTTAAGTAAATTCGAATGTGGTACATACTCTTGTGCAAAAGTATGTAACAGCCAGAAGGAAGCATTTCCGACCCTATAAAGTATATATATTCCTGATCAGCATCAACAGCCGAGTCGATATAGCCATGTCCGTCTGTCTGTCCGTATGAACGCACAGATCTCAGAGATGGTAAGAGATAGAGGTTTGACGTCTATGGGACAAGAACTTTTTATACTTGTAGGCAGATTAAGTTTATTTTCAATTTATGCTACGCCCCCTCCTGCCTACGCAATTTAAAAAATTGTCATATCTCCGTCAGTTTTATAGATAGAAGGTTCGAACCTTCTCGACATATTTTGAAATCAAGATTATTTATCGATCCGCCAAAGGGTTGGTAAAGATCGGATGAACGGTTGTCGAGTTATAAGGAAAACAAACATTTATGGGCAGCACTGGTCGCAACGGTGATGGACAGCACTTCACAGTACAGAGTATGTTATAGTCGGGCTTGACCGACTTTCTTTCTTGTTTATTAAGGCCTTCTTCTGGTCTAGAATTTAACCTGAATTTTACTTTTTTTTTTAAATTGTTGAAAGAAATCGGGAAAAGATTTTGTAATTTTGTAATTTTGTATTTGATTGCTCAATTCATTAAAAAGAATACAAAATTAATAGTGTGTGAATATGCGAGGGCGGCCCAAAAAGTTCTCGACCTCCAAAGTAGGGTCTTCTAAAAAAAGGTGTGTTGATGGTTTACACCTTTCCGGAAGTACCAGTAAGCAAACCGGAAAAAGGGAAACTGTTAAGTATGAATGCCTTTATGGCCTTTTATGGAATTTGTAAAAGTTGTGGCCATTTAAAAATGAGAAATCGATTTGTGACAAGTTTTTTTGCAGTCTAGTGAACAAGAATTTTTGTAAAATTTCAATGATTGAGGTTCGGGCCATAGCCACGTTTTGCGTCCATTAAGCTCTGCATCATTAAAATCGGTCCAGTAGAATTTAAGAAAAAGTGTGAACCATTTTAAAAAACGTGGCTTCGAGAAAAACAAGTTTGCGAGGAAATTTTGTTTTTCGAATATTGAAAAGTCCTTCTGGGATAGTATTTTTGAATATCTAATTAGATTCGTAAGAATTAAGCCCTTTCCTTCACAAATTTTTTTCGCCTTTTTTTTAGCTTGACTTTAGAATATAACCCTAAAAGGGTTTTTGAAATTCGAAATACTTTAGAGATATGGCCTTTAAACCCAGACCGCCAGCCCAACTAAGCGCCCAAAAAATAACAACGCCGGGCCCGCAACCAATACGCAAGGCGACGGCCGCCACACCTGCCGAGGGCCAACGACGGCCTCATCTAGGACAGCCCCTATATCGCGCGAAAAATTTTTTTATTTTCTTTCTTCTTCTCATAAAAAAAAATTCAATATCTTTTGCGTTTCAAAGAGAATTTTTCAAAAGGCCAAACAGCAAGCTGGAGAATAGGCTTAAGGGCACTCCTTGAACTGAAAGAGGATTTTGTCATAAAGTCAAAAAATATGACTTCTCCGAGCTGATTTATCCAAGAACAGAAATGAATTTTAAAGTGTTTTGCGGACTGCATTTTCTTCTTAAGTTTGCAAAAATTCTTTTCCGCGCGGATTCAAGTGCAAGTCGAGACTTTAAGAAGGGCTTGAGACAAGTCGAAATCAATGACAATCCTTGAGCAGAAATGAGACTTTGCCAACTTTTCTGACTGTCTGTAAAAAAAGCATTATAAACAGATTTATTCTAAATTCGGGACATTATACTAAAATAAGGATTTAGATACGGCGGAATTAGGAGCGATCCTAAAACAAAAATGTGTTTTTGGCAGTTTTTTTAAACTTGAAGTAACTTCAAAAGTGCAAAAAGAAAACCGAAATCATGTTATATGTATGTGTTATATACCGACAGCACTCGACAACTCTACTTTTGATTTATTTTTAGCTACGGTTAGGCCATTGGGGTCGCAAACACACATGATTTGGGCTGATCTTAGAATTAAATTTTTCCAATATTTAAACAGTTTTTTCTTGTAACAGAACGTACCGGTATACCGAAAAAAAAACAGCATACCGTATCGAAACCGAAATAAATTGAAAACCAGATCAGAACCTTTAACCGAAACATTAATTTCGGGACGTACAGGAACCTGTACCGGAACCGAAATTCGTTCCGGTATTAATCCCTGGTTTTGAGTCAGTCTTGTAAAAGTATTTTATATTTGAAATGATTATTAAAGAAGATATGATATAAAGAAATTCGAAAATATGTTTTAGAAAGAATTCAAAGTATATTCGCACATCATCTAGATCATAACTGAGATATGACGCTTTTGCTGAAACTTGAAAATGAATCTTTAATATTATATACCGACATATTCTCATCACGCTCGGGGACTAAAAAAGATGGCAATGTGAAAATATTACAGAATATAAAACACGATATAGGGATATTTTACTTCATTAATTCAAAATTTGTGTTTTTTGAGTAATGAGAGAGTTGAAGTAAGTGCGCTCACTTGTGTTCTTCCGACTATTAGCCGGATCAAATATTTATGAGCCTATCATTATAAAATTCGGTGGGAAAATAATTCGCATTTTCGGGAAAATCCAATTCCAAAGGTTGGAAATTTGGAGTGGTCACGGAACGGCGTTCCAATGTGCTCGGGTGTTAGGTGAACCATTTTAAAATATGAGTGACGGGCAGGACTAGCTTGATATTCTAAAGTACCCATGTTCCCCCTGCTACAAAAGATCAGTTTCTCATTCAAATTTTTACTTAAATCTCGTTCTTGTCTTTAGTAGAGGCTTTTTTTTACGAAAACCGACGAGTGAAACAAATCTTGTTCCCATGCAAACAGGCCAGAGAGATAATAGAAAAAACTATTTTATTTTCAGAAGAATTTGGTTAAAAATGTTTCCTCTTTTTTGGGTTTTTTGAGCACTTTTTGTGAAAACCAAACGTAAATGAAAACCGATAAAAATCATAGAACATTATGATATCCGTACACGTATAAACCAAAAAATTTGTTCTCAGAGAAAAAAAAAACAAAAGACTTTTACCTTCGCTTTTGTTGCGTGGTTTGTTTGTAGTCTTCAGGGGAGTACCATTCACACCATTAGCTGCTCCTGCTACTCCTCCGGCTGCTGTTCCCGCCTGGGCAAGGGCCGTTGTGGCGGCATGCGGCGACTGCTGCTCAATGACCGGCTGTTGTTTGTACAAGATTTTCATGCCCGCCGGTCCAGAACCATTGTTATTATTATTATTTATATTAATGTTGTTGTTGTGCAGCTTCTGGACATGTTGAGTGGGCCAGGAGTGTCTGCCACTGCTTCCATGTTGATTTACGGCGTATGTGGCCGGACTGGGGGTGGAGTTGGCTATGATGCACTGTTGAACTGGAGGATGTTGTGGCGCTGGTTGCTGCTTGACGATAAGAAGCTCGGCCATGGCCTGGCTGGACACGGGCACTGGGACTACGACTGGGTTAAGGGCGGAGGAGTGTTTTGAAGTGGCAATGGTCGCTCATCGGCTTGGTGATCAGGATTTCTCGATTAGGATTAGCACCGAAAAGTATACCGCTTATACAGAAATTTTTTACCGAAATTTTGGGTTTGCTAATTTTGGTTCCAAAATATTTTTTTTTAACTTTTTTAATTTTATATATGCATGTATATAATTTGAATGTAACTAAAATTGTTGAGCGCCGAACTTCAACTGAAATGAATTCGAAACGCTTACTCTGCAAGTGCTCTGCTACTGCTGCCGCTGTCGCCGCCGCTGCTGCTGGCGTCTACTGCCTCTGCCTCATCCCTCGCCCACAGCGGCCCCGTAACCGTTGTTTGTGACGTTCGCAAATGTTTCGAGTGTGTGTCGGGCAGATTCTGTTGGCTCGCTGTTCGCGGTGTCTCTTATTACGATTGTTATTACTGAGCAGCAAGAGCCACGGCAACAGCCACAGCGAGAGTTTTTTTTTAGCATGGACACGGGCGGCTTTCCGTTTTATTAGGGATGGGCAAAATGGTTCGATGTACGATAGGTATATCGATAGCGAAACTTCTGAAGAATATTTGGGCATGGAAGAAGACATTTCTACTGGAAAAAGACATTTCTTTGTAGCAAACAGCTCAAAATAATTCATTACAAATTACACGAAATCGATAAATCTATTTATCGTTCAACTGGAAATGTTAAAGTGGGCGCTGAAGTATGACCACGTTTAGCCACTCACGAAGCACGGACATTGGCGGCTTTTTCAAGTAAGGGTACTGTATACCTTAAGGAAAATTATTTTCTAGTTTTTTTTTTTTGCTTAAATGATGTATTATGGTGTTGAAAACATCCCCTGAAAATTTCAAGTCAAAACTAATATAGTTTTTTTTTTGTGCTGGTAGGTCGCATTCTCGTAAATTGGAAAAAAATTTTTTTCAAATTTTTATTGAAAATCAACTTTTGTTAAAAAATTCTAAAAAACGTTAGTCAACATTAGTTTTTTCCAGGGATTAATATCGAAACGAATTTCAGTTTCGGAAGTCATTCATATTGGGCGAAAGCTTATGCTGGGTTTATACTGCGTCACAAAGTGTCACAATGTCAAATTCGTATGGAGCTGTGACATTGTGACACTTTGTGACGCAGTATAAGCCCAGCATTATTCTTAACTGTTTAGGATACAAATTAGTAACCGCTTTCCATCATAAACCGTAAATAAAATATAGCTATCGGCCGACATATACTCCCTGACCGATACCGAAATCCATTTCGGTATTAGTTCCTGGTTTTTTCTATAAAAATATTAAAATTTTGCAAAATTAAATGTAATTTTTTTGTTTTTTTTTTTATTTCACCAAGTCTTGACACACTTTGACCCAAATTTCTTGAGAGCTACTTAGCCGATGTTGTTAATTTTTTTTTGTCGGTGAAAGCTTTCACCCCAAATGAATAAAGTCCATGTTTAAAATCTATTGAAAATAATTTTTATTTTATCGAAAACAGTTGTCGAAACATAAAACTCAAATATATGTCAAATGTCCACGTTAAGAAGAGTAACTGACCGATTAAAAATTTTTTTATTTTAAATTGCTCCTTTTAAATAAATCATGGAGTAAAGACCAATGAAAGGGGTAAAAATTTGACTCTGAACCCCCTTAACATCGTTGTTTATTGACCTATCTCAAATATCCTGCTTCAAACCCTAACCACATCAGTTCTTAACAAAACCCCGTTTTCATTTTTACTTTCAAACTATCCGTTCTCAAAAAACCATATAAATCATGGGCCTAATCGTTACATTTATTTCCAACCTTGGACCAAAATACAACAACCACAAAAAAATTTCTAAATTTAATTTAACCGATTACCTATCGAATAAAAAATACCGCTTGTAAATATCACTTTTAGTTTTTGTATAATTAAATTTTTTGTAAACCCTTAAAAAATGGCACCTGAAGGTATACAGTGCCCTTTAAGCCAGGGACCGGCTATAAACACAGTCAAATTTTTGCATTGGTGTGTGTGAGAGCGTCGCGACGCAACTAAACAAGAGCCGCTTCCACTGTGCGTATGCGACTGAGCTGCTTTTGAGTGTCTGCCTATGCCCAGTAGGTAGCGACGTGCCGGCCTCTGCTTTAAGCTAACTCTTCTCACTGCTTTTCATAAGCCTTTGAATATAAAATTACTATTGTGTCCACTAAGCATCAGGTAGTTATCATTAACAAGGTCAATTTTTTGTAAAGTCAAGACAAATTTTTTAAAACTAAAGCTGTATTTTCACTTGTCTAACATCTCATAAAAGTTTTTTTTTTATTTGAAATGTCAGACAAGTGTAACACTCCCAACTCACCGTAAACTGAGGTATTTTTCACTAATCTCGACAAGTGAAAATACAGCCTTATCTAAGAGAATGAAATTTATATCTAATGGAATTCCATCAACTTTTTGGCCACATCAAATCCAAAAATGTAATTTTGACTCGAGTTTTTCGAAAAAGGAGCCCCCGTAAAGCAAGGGTCAAGTTTCTACTCTGAATGGTACATCACAGCTTGATATTATATAACCGATATTCTGGAACACTCAGACGTAATGTATTATTGCTAGGAAAGAACTGTTTAACGCTGTAAAGTGGCTCGTTTTCCAAAAAAAAAAACTAAATTATTAGGAAAATTTAAATTTACTTTGAAATATTTGAAAACAATTAATTCAGAATTCAATTTTCATTTTCGTAAGTTTTAAAACTTTCAAATACTCTTCTATTTTCATATTTATTCCAATATATTTCGAATTTTCCTAACATGAAGTTTTTGCATTTAACTTTAGTTAAATCGAATAATTATCGGGCCTGTTCTGATTTCCGAATCGGTTTTCGTTTAAACGTAGCTTTTCCTATTTTAAAGTTCACAGTTTTATATAAAAAGTACGTAGAATGTCTGTGGTAACTAAATCAGGTCTTCTTTTTGAATTGAATCCTCTTGGCATTGAGCAATCGGTTTCAACTGCTTAAGCAATTCCGATTTTTCCAGAAACCTGATCTAGTAACAAATCTTTTAACAAATTACTTAGGTTTTTCGCTTTTTATACCTCAAATTTCAGGTTATTTTCATTTAGAGTTCTTTAATCGTTTCTTGGAAATCACAACTCTTACCAATTAATCCAATCAATCGAATTCGGAAACGAGAACAGGCCTGATTATAAATTCAAAATTTTAAGTTTTTAGCCATTAATTAGGAAGATTCAACAATTTGATGAAGAATTTTTCTCAAAGTAGAGCTGGGTCTGGGACTGCGTGATCCTAAGTCATAAAATTGTTTGTTTAGGCAAACCAAAAATATTTCAAAATACTTGGGAAGTCACGAGATGAACCTAAATTTTTGGTAGTTTACGCATTTTCTATAGAAAAATTACACTAGGCAACAAGGTCCAGTATATTGAAGGGTTGGTGGTGATTCTAGTGGATTTTTGTGTGCTGAACATGAATCTGTTTTCGGAAACGGTCCACATCACGTCTAGATTTTTGATATACTTTGTTGACTTCTGTTATCAATAGCGGCAAGGAATTGCGGGATTTTAAGTGAAATAAGTTTACAGACACACCGAAAAATATTTCAAAATTCTCGGGGCGTCACGAAAGGATTTAAAATACCAAAAATTAATCACATTCTAAAGAAAAGAATCAATAAATGCGAGAGAGCGCGGAAATTTAAGTGAACTAAGGGATCAGGGAACCCGACACATATTTCAAAATTCATAGAACGTCACCGAGTTTAATTTAAGAAATCCAAATTCACGCATTTTCTATAGAGAACAATCAAAATAGGTGAAAAACTGCGATATCCTAAGTAAAATATAAATCTATTTAAAATTGGGAAATCACCAGATGAGTCAACATTTCCGAAAATAAAACATATTCTTTAGGAAACGATCAAGAGGCGTGGAGCTTCTTGGAAAGTGAGTCTAAAATTTCGAAAATAAAATCTTTTTTTATAGAAAACGATCAAAATAAGGGAAAAACTGCGGGATTCTAGAGAAATAAACGTCCGAAAAATATTTCAAAATTCTTGGAACCTCACAAAATGAGTTTAAAATTCCGAAAATTTACTTTTTCTATAGAAAAAGACATGAAAATGCGGGATCCCAAGTGAAATTATTGTTTAAAAATATTTTAAAATTCTTGTAAAGTCAGCGATGAGTCGAAAATTAAACATATTCTATAGAAAACGATCAAGAGACGAGGAACTGCGGGATCCTATGTGAAATAAAAGTCTGAAAAATATTTCTAAATTCTCGAGACTTCTCAATATGAGTTTAATATTTCGAAAATTAACCTTTTTCTCTAGAAAATGATTAATAGAGGCGATCGTAAGTGGTTCAGGCGTAGCAAAAAATATTTCAAAATTCTCGAGTTATTTTAAATTTCTAAACTTAAGCAGTTTCCGATTCAAATTATTCAAAAAGACATGAAACGCGGTATGCTAAGTGAAAAAATATTTCAAAATTCTGAAAAAATCAGCAAACGAGTCAAAAGTTCCAAAAATTAAACATATTCTATGGAAACCGATCAAAAGAGGCAAGAAACTGCGTGGTCCTTAATGAAATAACTCTTCCTGGACATCACAAAATGAAGAAATATTAAGAATTTTCTAAAGAAAAATCAAAATCAAGAATGTCAAGTGTTCAACTGGAATAATGAGTTCTCCATAATCATGTATGTATGTATGTGTGTGTATATTCAAGGGGTTGTTAGCGTTTACAATCACAATTTAGATATCGCCCAGCCCGCCGAGGCCACCGCCGCCCAGCTCCTTGCCAAAGCGTGCCTTATCCTGACTCTCGGTCCAGGCCTTAGCAATCATTTGCTTTGTCTTCGAATCGCCATCGTTGTACATTTTCTTCATAATGTTAACCAGCGCCGATTCAGGATTATCGCCATCCTTGGACAGTTCGTTGTCCTGCTTTTGTTTCAGACGTTTCTGTATGGCGGTCAGCACATCCCAGTTCTGTGACTCGTCCACCTTTTTCAGATAAATGGCCACCATGTCGGTTTTGATTTTTCGATAGCTCTTCTCCACATCAATGGCATGCAGCAGATTGTTGACCGTCAAGCCGAAATCCTTGCCATTCAGATCGCGCACCAGCAACTGCAATGACGATTCCGTGGAATTCAGCGTGACAGCCTCCTCCGGACAATTCTGTACGCCATTTAGGGTGATGAAGAGCTTGACAAACTTTGGACTCTGATCCCAGCCGTAGTCGGTGAGCTCGTGCAGATATCTGGGAAGGGGGAGGATAGTGGAAGCCACTTCAAAAGGAGGGGAAAGCATGCCATTGCTTACCTCTTGGCCTGTTCACAGCCAGATGCGGCAGCAGCTTGACGTTCGGCTGCCAGGCGTGCCTTAATCTCTAGGTTAACTATCTCCCGTTCCACCTCCGCCTTGGCCTGTGTCAGCACGCCCTTAACACGCGCACTCTGGGCTTGCTTCAGCAGAGCCGCGAATTCCGCCTCGTCAGATTTGAGCTGTCGGTGAGTGAATGATCTTAATTGAGAACTCTTCATCTGTGACGGGGCATACCTGTTCCAGCGACATGAGGTTTGCTTAATTTTCAGTTTCTAGAATGTAAAACGAGAATTTTCGAGTAATTTTTTTACTGACGCCGGCGCCTTCAACAAAATACACCAAATATTACCAAAACGCCTGACTTAGTTAGTGATGGCAAAGTGAGTTCAAGAGTCAATGAGCGCGTTCAGCAGAATTCAGTTGATCAGTGATCATTGTTTTTGGAAGGGGCAACAATATGATTTGATATATGAATTTAAATCAATGATGAGATATCAAACTGTTCTGCTGAACGTAGCCCATATCGTGGGAGGAAGAGCAAATATCGAATACAATGTTTTAGGATGGACCTTATTTTACTAAATCTTAAACCTTTAAATCAGACATGCCCAAAAGTAGCATACGACAAAGCACTTACAAATACTCACAAAGAAAAGCACCAATACATCCAGTTTGCTTGCACGCGCAAACGCCAATCAAATAAGAGATCATAACCGGTAATTGTTCTACGCGACGCACACACACGAAATCGCTTGCAAATGTGTCGTTTTGTATGCCTCGCGCCCTGCATATATACGATTATTAATTTCCTATCTTCGTTGCAATTACAAAAACAAAACGCACCCAAAGAGCATACGGCTGGGCATCACTGCTCTAAATCAATTTTTGGCTAAATTGAGGTAAGAACTACCTAAACTATAAGGTATAATACATATGTACTTGGATCAAGCTGGCCATCCACACACGAATTAGTTCGGTTTGACGAAATGTTCGTCGTTAGTAGAGGTGTTCGGGGCAGATTTTTGTATTGAATACCACCACTAACGACGAACATTTCGTCGAACCGAACAAATTCGGGTGTGGATGGCCTGCTTTAAGGAAAGATCTAATAAAGAGTGAACCATTTCGAGTGGTTCTTTTTAATTTTAAGCAAAAACTTAAATCAGAATTGAGTGTCATAATCTTTATTATTACCCAAAACAACCATCGCTGAAGGTGGTCCATTCGGAAGGTCCAATTTTCGATCACTTTTTCCAGCATTTATGCCAGCTTCCAAGGCTTGAATCGAAGCTGGCTTATCAACGAAGACTTCAGACTTTACAAAACCCCAAAGATCACAAGCCCAAACAGACGCTTCACTCATACAAACGCAAAAGACTTTTATTTTCATCGCTCGCGACAAAGCGGTCAGCGGATGAGCAGAGCAAAAGGGGAAACAAAAAAAATTGCTCGTTGAGCACAGACCGATTTATTCAAGAGACGATGTGAACGGCTCATCTCTGACTCTTTACTCAAAGGGTTCGTAGATAACAGTTTATTTTGAACAACGAAAAACGGTGAAATTTGGTGTCTTTGCACCAAAATTATGTAAGCGCTTTTCAAATGTCAAATAAATCATATAAAATTTTAATTTTAAACGACCCAGCCCCAGGCATAACAGACATTTAGCGTCATAGCTCCATGCCCGAGTGCTTGACGCCGGCATAGCGACTTAATCTCGAACAGAACATTTTAAAATTATGCAACTTTAAGCAGACCTCAAACTGACAAAAAAATACGACATCATTTTGCTGCTCTGTCATTTCAAGCATCTGTTTTCCGTCAAATCGCAGTACCCTCATCCTTGCCAGGTACGGGTCCTGTCTTGCGTCACAGCAGTTAACATAATCGATTAAGTGTCGTGAACAGCGAGTGGGTAGCGGCTGTTAAATACGTCTTCCCGTCTCCTTGTTTCATAGTGGTGGAAAAATTGTGACGTACATACATTACGCAGCGTACGAGCAAACGTAATCAAACATTATGGATGAATGAACCACTACTACACTGAGGGAAATTTGCTCTGTTTTGGTAATAGTAACTATTAGTTACTGTTTGACTTACATATTTTTACCATTGAATTAGTTTTAAATATGTTCACTTGGATTTAGCGACCTATTTTGATTTTAGTCAAAGTGGCACAGACCAACAATACTAGACTGCCAGATTGCTCTGCTGCGTCGTTTCTGACGTTGGCTTCGTCAGCTGATCGAGGAGCGCAGGTTTGAATTTTCGAAGTGGGAAATGACTATTATAGGTGGCTGCTAAATGGTGGAAAAGTTCCCTTTTTAAAAAGTAGTTTTTTTTTGCAAATTAAATTGATATGTGCTCCGAACATTCAAATCGTAAAAACTGTTAATTTTACACAATTTGTACAAATAATAGAGGCTTGTGTCTTTCAGATACATACGCTCCAGAGCACTGGCCGCGCTCTGTTAGCAGCGGCAGAGCGCTGTAAAACAACAGTGATACTCTCTCACCGCGCTCACTCACTGTTAATTTTCCCCCCGCCACCCCGTCTTACCCAACAACTGGCTCTGTTAGTAAAAAGCACTTACGTTATTTACAGTAACTGCTTGGACTATCTCTTGCTCAAAATTTAAGAAAAAACATAAAACATTTGGTCTGCCACCAACGCACTGTTTCCCTTTCACCTAGCTAAGTTCCTATGTCGTCCAAAAACACAACAGGACAGCATATAAGGCCTTACCGACATAGTCCGCTTCGATATACTTTGGGACCGTGTTGCATAAAGTATCTTTTCGCGGACTATCAGTTAACAGAGCTCAAATTTGAGAGGCAGAGCAATCTGGCAGTCTAGTATTATTGGTCTGTGCAAAAAGTGAATGTGCAAGCTAGCTCTGACCTGCCCTAATCGACCACTGGCCTGCAACTGAAAGCAAACAGAGCGCTGTTTGCACTCTTGGCACAAATGTGCTCGCCCCCTGCGAAATGTGATCGCCCCCTGCGGGCCAGGTATCTCTCTCAGCTTTCATTTCACTCACTAAATCAATGAGCGCCATTTTTTTTCTAGTATTGTTGATCTGTGAAAGTGTATAATTCAATAATCATCTGAAACACAACAAGGATTACAAATAAACAGCAGCAGTGGTTGCGTAGACAGACTATTTCGACTGTCTCCCGGCAAAGTCCTTTCAGTACCCTTCAAATGCTGTCACACCAACAAGCCATCTGCAAATTCCTATTTATACAGCGAACAGCTTGAGGATTGCTAGAAATCAAAATTCCTTATGGCTATTATGATAGGACTCTAAGCCTTTAACCCAACCACCAGTTTGAATATGAAAAATAACGAATTATATAAACTTGCATATGAAATTGTATATGTACTTACTCTGAGATCTGAACCCGGAACCCTTGGACTGACGACGATTGAAATGCCGTCTTAACACATTTCGCTATCAACTTTTCCATTGTGTCATTAAAGTATTGGTCACAACATTTTCTGAGGGAAAAAAGTATTATAATATGAAATCAATCCTGAAAAGAATATCGGTTCCGGTAACTCCGGAAATGAATGAATGTTGAAGATTCTGTTTGGGAATTTTCATAAGTAAACCATTATATCTTTCAAATAAAAACCCTTTCAAATTTTTATTGGAGTCTGTTATAAATTTAGGCTTTCAATAAAACATAAGTAGTACACAATCAACTACTTGGGTTAGCAAATATAGATTGCACTATATCCTAGCCTAATTATCAAAAGGGCTGTAAACCGACTTATATTTTACTGCGAACCGAACCTTAAACCAAATCACCTTTGAAATGTTTTAGAGTGTTTTTTCTTTTCAGAACTAAACACTCGTAGTTACACAGGCTTAACCGCAAACCATTTTATTTTTAACCAATTTTTATGACACTCGCTGACGCAACGGACAACTGACGTAAATCCAAACGGTCGTCAGCATACGTAAGGACTGCGCAGATGCACAAATTATTAGCTAGGTGGGCGTTTATGCACATAGAAAACAAAATGATGTATTCCTTCATTTAAAAATAAAACAGACTCCCTGGGGAAGGCAACAAAGCTTGCCGAAACGCGTAGGAGAACAACTGAGTTAACAGCATCAAGAAAGAGGGCCCAAAATACGCCTATTGGAACATGGAAACGGCCCACAATCCACTTTGGATTCCTTGACTGCGGAACACAGTTCACAGAACCTTGAAAACTGTAAATTTCCGAACTCATGGGTTAATTGGACACTGTTTAAGCCACTCTTCCATTTTTGGAATTTCTGCCGGTCAGTTTTTCATTCTGTCCCAGTGTGCGGTGGTTGGTTTTGCGTGTTCCGTTTGAATGGATTGTTTATTTGCTTTAGCTGGTAGCTTTTGACAAATTGTTTCAATAGTTGTTATTTTGAAACCAACCAAAAGAGATTTGTGTGACACTTATAGCTCAGTCACAAAGGCAAAAAATTTGCACACATTTGAATAACAAAAAATAGGTAAGAGTAAACTTCGGCTTGGCCGAAGTTTTGTATACCCTTGCAGTTTCTTTTTCTAAATAAGACTACTTTTCGGACATTACTTTTCTATGGGAACTATACTATATATAGATGTCTGATTTCGACCAAACTTGGTGAAATCATGGAAAAGAATAATACACTGTTAATTATGCAATTTGGAGGCGATCCCATTTAAGACAAAAAAGTTTTTCTCACTAGAACTTCTTTTTCGACCGATCATTCATACTGCAGCTATATGCTATAGTCATCCGATTTTGACAAAACTTTGTAGAATTGTGTAAAGGTATATAAAATAAATATACGCCAACGTAAGGGACGTTTTCATTAAAAACAAAAAAGTTTTTCTCACTAAAACTAGTTTTTCGACCGATCGTTCCTATGGCAGCTATATGCTATAGTCATCCGATTTTTATCAAACTTTGTAGAATTGTGTGGGAGCATATAAAACAAATACTTGCCGATTTTGAGGACATTTCCATGGAAAACCAAAAAGTTTTTCAAACTAAGACTACTTTTCAGACTATACTTTTCTATGTCAGCTATACTATTTAGATGTCCGATTTCGACCAAACTTGGTGGAATCATGGAAAAACATAGTAAACTAAGAAATACGAAGTTCAATTGAAAACAAAAAAGTTTTTCTCACTAAAACAAGTTTTTCGACCGATCGTTTCTATGACAGCTATATGCTATAGTCATCCGATCCGGCCAGTTCCAACAAATGTGCAGCGTATTTGTGCCAAAAGACTTCGTGCAAAGTTTGGTGAGGATAGCTTTAAAACTGACGGAGGAGATAGCATAGAAACAGACCGTAAGAAAGAACACACGGACAAGTAGCCAATCAACTCAGCTCGTCATGCTGATCAAGAATATATATACTTTATGTAATCGGAGATGCTCCCTTCTAAGCGTTACAAACATCCGCACAATTTTATAATGCCCTCTGCAAGGGAATAATAAGGCTAAATAGCCATGATGCAGATTTCGCAGGACTCAAGGAAAAATCACAAACGTTTTGCGGACAGATCTGAGAGCATTTTGAGCACTGAGCTGAGAGCGCACAGTCAACGCGCCGTGTTGTTGTTGTAGCGACTGGGGGAAGATTCGTAAGTGTGAAGAAAAAGAAGACGGTAAGATTATAGCGGGCGGGTCCAAAGATCTACGAGTGTGAGGGTGGTTGGGTTTTGGGGGCAATTAAAGAGGTGTGTTGTGGTGTGAGCACTGTTTCCGCATAGAGGACATTCGTCCACCACTTCGGGGTTGATGCGAGCAAGGTAGTTATTTAACAGCTTGCATCTCCCGGAGCGCAGCTGGATTTCTTCGCAGGATTGATAGGTGGTGGCTTACCACCCAGGACGGTGTTGTCTTGGTATGCCAGAAGAGCGCTTGCTATCGCGGTGGTGTGGGCAGTCTTCTTTTTTTTCGGCGCAGATTGTGATGGTGGCCGGATTTGAGCCAAGGAGTTGACGGACGGACGAGAGTTCCTTTCTCAGGTCATGGCGAACAGCTTGTCTTCTGGCCATGAGTTGTGAGATGAAGGCATGGTTGGGGTGTGAGTCCAACAGACATCCAATTAGAAATTGTTGACTTAGCAGGGTGTTGTGGTTTTGGACTGGGAGGATTTCTGTTTTCTGATGCTGGTGGTCGGGGTTTGGCCAGTGGCTACGCGCAGTGCTGCGTTTCTAATGGATGGAGACCAGACTGGGGCGGCATAGTTTGCCATGGTGCGGCCAATGGCCTTGGTAATAACTTCTTTCTCCCGAAGGTACGTGCCGTACCTTGGTTGTTGTTGTATCATGGCTGGATTTAAGGGCATAGCCCGGAAAGGTTTCCAAGTAGAAGAAATGGGCGGAAAATAGTTAAAAAGCCGCTAAATTTGCCAAATATTCGATTGTGATGAAACTTTAGGTAATGAAGATAGAAGAAATGAACGTGAAATGGTCCAAAAACTACGAAATTTTACATTTTAGGCTACGTGTTATGTCTGAGAACCGGTTCGAAAGCGGTTCAAAGCGGTACAGAAATGGTTCAGAGCCATATCTCAGAAGCTATATGAGCTACGAGTAGAAGAAATAGGCGGAAATAGTTAAAAAACCGCGAAATTTGCAAAATATTCGATTATGATAAAACTTTGGGAAATGAAGAATGAAGATATGGGCATGAAATGGTCCAAAAACCACGAAATTTTAAATTTTAGGCTACGTGCTATGTCTGAGAACTGGTTCGAAAGCGGTTCAAAGCGGTACAGAAATCGTTCAAAGCCATATCTCAGAAGCTATTTGAGCTTCGAACGTAAAATTTGGTATATAGGTTCGTATTATGGAGTTGGATGTTTTACTGGTTCAGAACCGGTATCGAACCGGCTCAAAAGTTGTTCAGATCCATATTTTGGAATTTATTTAAGCTATCAACTTGTTTAAAAGGTTGGTATTATATAGTTGGATATTTTGCTGGCTTAGAACCAATTTCGAACCGAAGTTCTTAAACTACGAGCTAGAAATTTGGTGTGAAGACTGGTACTATGAAGATCGTCATTCAGGTCCACATCTTTTGATTGGAAAAGTGGTCTAAAGGTTTATAAAATGTGTGTAAGACGTTTTCCAAACTGAATATATTTAAGTTTTGAACAGGAAATGTTGGTGCGTGGTTTGGAAATATGTAGTTTGATATACTCGATGCGGACAACTTTGATCAAGCTCAAATGTTAATATCGGTTTGCCAGTTGCCAGTTGAAACTTGTATCATATTCTCATAGTGCAGAGGCCCCCGGCGACGCCGGGTATTCATTCTTTATTTATTTCACAATGGAATGCACATTAATGGAATGTACTTTTATTAGACCCTCTTTATCTTCTTTTGAGAGTTCTCAATGCTTTTACGCCAATTTAAATCTCTAAGGCCCGATTTCTCAATGTGCGGTTAGTCAACTTGACAGGCAGTTTAACCGAATTTGCGTATCTCATGCTGTGTGTGGCGCAACCGGAGGAACAGATTTAACCGCTGCTCGAGCACTGGTTAAAGTTAACCGCGAGTTCAGTGCCGATGGAATTATCGATATATTTTATCGCTATACAAACAGATGGCTCCAACATTTGATTTGTTTATTTAATTATTTGCTGCCACAAAATGTTTATATCAGAGTTTAAGTTAAAGCCTTGACTTCAGTTGCGATTCAATTTGTTGTGCCTAGGATTGTTAGCAGGACTTGGCGGCGCTGCGTTCTTATGCATGTGGCAATTTCCCACTGCGGTTGACTTCTGAGTAGTCAGCGTGCATAAGCCGTGCAGGTAAACAAGTATCCCCAGCTATAGCTTTTGTTTCATCGCAATCAATTTGAATAAATTTTCGCAAAAATATTACCAGCATTTTTAAAGCATTAAAAAAGCCATTACAAAAATACCTAATTTGTTGACCGTGACTGGTCACCCTAACGCAGCGATAGGAACTTATCGATATCAGATGAAACTGCTGTTAAGAAAACCAAATCACTTGACAACTGGAGGCACAAATTTGACCGGCGGTTGACCAACCGGAACCTTTGAGAAATCGGGCCTAAGACGATTATAAACATTAAAATATTAAAGAATTTTCTTCTTTCAGACGAGAATCATGACCATTTGGTAATTATTTACTGGCTTTCTTTAAGTCTTTTGCTTTCCGATTGATTTGCTGGAGCTGTATCATCCATACCTATAATAGGACCTTATTAGTGCAGCATAACAAACTGATTGAATTAGTGTCCTTACAGCTTGTGATTCATTCTGGAGCGAAATTCATCGCCAACTTTTAAAGTTCCAAAAATTCTCCAAAAACACAATAATTTTATAACACAGAATTTTGTAGGTCGTCTCATTTACTGACTTGATCCAAGAAAACACATGAGAGCTTAATCTGATCTGCTTCTTCTGTTGGATTCATTAGGAATCTGAGCACTACAATGTTGTGTTGGCCTGAGTCATCATGGGCCGCTAATTGGAATCTCGTTGTGCTATATTTTCTGGCCAATTTATTTGGACGACAAGTGGAGAAATAACTTGCAGGTGTACTTTAATGAGGCGCAACAACAGCAGCAGCATCATCATCATCATCATCGCAAGCAGCAGCAGCAGCAGGCGGCGCTGTAATTAAGCTATTTTTTTTTGACAAATTTGCCTTTGCCTTCCCCCTCCCTACTCCTCACTCCCAACTGGAAGCTAAATGAAAAACATTTGCATTTGCCTTTTTTTGTTTGTTTGTTGTTGGTTTATTAATTAAATTCTTGTGATTAAAATCAATTGATGTTGTTTGCCGACATTTCTGTACGCACGTACCTAAGTACGCCTGTTGTCTATGTGTATAATCCATTTATAATAGTTAGTTTGCTTTTGTAAAATTATATAATCGTTTTTAGCTGTATTTAAAATACAATTTATATGTTTTGCGATATTATTAGATAATTGCCATAGTTTTATTATTATTTTAATTATTATTATTATTATGTATTTGCGAAAGTATATCAAGTTTGACCAAAATCAGATTGTTGTTGACTTTGTGAGATACACCATCTAACAACCCTGTTATATATGTGTGTGTTTGTTTGTGTGTGTGTGTATAAACAATTAAATTGCAAAACAAAAATCGATATAACTATAGATTATAGGTACGCGGTACTAAATACATAGTGTAAGATATATTGGCTATAGTTAAATGAAAAACAAAAAAAAAAACAGTTCATATGTTACTCACTTTGGGGTCACCAAATGCTAGGCTTACTCTTCCCCCCCCGCCTGAGAAACGCATATGATCAGATTATATTTACTGTTGAAAATTATGCTATGGTTTTTGTATGCGGTTAGAATGAACCACTCTTGCTGGTTGAAAGCTATATATGTAGTTTATATATGTAAAATGTTTTGTGACCTTTATCAAGTTTTGGTTTATGTATATACTCTATGTATGTGTGTGTGTGTGTGTGAGTTGGTGTGAATGGGTATGTTAGCTGCGTAAGCCTAAAACTTGCCAAAAACAAAAGCACCAAAATTCGTTCCATCCTTACTCTGCTGCATTTCCTAACTACTACCCATCGTATATATTTATTATATATGCTTACTATCAAAAATCGTGTATTGGTTAAAAGCTTTCTTCCACTTTGATGGCTTGCGTACAAAAATAAATGTTCCTTCCTCTAAATCCAAACAGAAACCAAAACCATATTGAAAAAGAAGAAATCATTTACTACTTCTAAACCCTTGAGCTCGATTTCTTTTGCTTTAAAAATTTCTAGAAAACTATGTATGTATGTATTCTCTATGACCGATTTTAAAATCTTTGTATTCTAGTCAAAAAAAAAAAAGAGAGAAAGAAGAGAAACTGTAGTTAAAATTTCACTTGAAAGTCTCAATATTGGATTGTAAATGGTTTGATCCAGATCCAGAGTGTAGCATCTAGGAGTTATATGTGTGTATATATATTTTTGGTATATATTTATATAAAGAGAAAGAGATATAGTTGGTGTGTGTGTGTGTGTGAGAGAGAGTGAGAGAGAGAAAGAGAGAGTAAAAAGGGTTAGTTGAGGGATATTCATACCTAGTTGTTGTTTGTTTGATTTTATAAAAACTATGGAGTATTGGAAAGTATTTTTCCCCCATCTGTCACCCTTCTTATTAGTTTTTCAACAAATGGTATTTTTCATTTTTGATATTCTCATGTCAAAAAAGGGAAAAGGTATGATAATAGTCATTGAAACAACATGATAATGATTAACATATGTAAATTGAACACTTGATAGCACACAGCAACAGCTTTCAACCTTTTTCTAAAGTTGTCAAGTAGAGCTGGTCAACTTTTCGATACTATCAGTAGTACTGTTAATATAATTCGTTCTTTTAATAGGTTAATTTTCAAATTAAGCAACTTACATATGTAATACTGACGAACTTCTCGATTACGAACTTCTGTACAAAAAAGTTATCTTTATATCGAATTAATTTCCAGAACTCAGCAACTTTGTTCAATATTCAGATAATTCTAAATGAAGAATTTTCTATTTAACGAAGTTTTTTTTTGTCCCCTTGAGATTCGGTATAATATTTCTGTTCTGTATAATATTTCTTTGAACTGAAATATTTCTTATTGGAAACAAAAAATAAACTAAAAAACTATTTTTTATATTAATCTGAATATACAAACTTCTCCGAAACGGCTTCACCGATTTTGATAATTTTTTTTTGTGTACATGTGGCAGGTGTAGAATAGGTTTTTAACTATATTTCATAATGCTAGGTAATTTGGGTGACCCTCTGCAGACAACTTTTTTTGTATTTCATACAGAAGGCGCCTTTCATGGCGGTTAGTGGAAGACGGACATTGCCAACAAACTCCAAAAGAGAGAGTTTGATTCAAAATTGGTCTAAAAACTTCGAAATTAGCCAAATTTGCCATTCATCCGATTGTAATGAAACTTTGGGGATTGGTTGTACGCTTGCCCTGGAAGGTTTCTAAGTTGAAGAAACGGGCGGAAAATGTCCCAAAAACAGCGAAATTTGCCAAATTTACGATTGCGGTGAAACTTTTGGGCATTGTTGGACGCTGGCCCGGGAAGGTATTTTCTTATTTTTACGTCGTATCTCGAAACAAAGATTTTCAATTGGATTCCCAGTCATAAATGCATAAGCAAAAGTAGTTCACCTACAACTTTCGATTAGAGAATTGGAATTTTTGTTAATAATGTGAGTGTTAGACGTTTTACAAGTCTCAGAATATAGTTAAAGCCGAGTATCCAGCAACGCAAAACCAAAAAATTCCTGCCAAAGTTCATATGAAAAAAATTGTGCCAGGAATTTTCTGTTTATGATTTCGTTTGTTTAGTATCCTGCAACTTGACCAAAATCCACACATTGTATAGATAGCGGCGTATCGATAGCGGCGTTTCTTAAGCGTGTGTGGAACCTAAAACAGCTATTGCACAGCTCAGGAATATATTGTTGACAATTATTTTGGTTGTGATGAGCGTATAGATGGAGGCAAATGGGGGTGGAGAACAAAGCAAACGCCAAATAATGTTTATATAAATATAATAGCGGTTTCTGTTTTGTAATAGTTTCATTCTCCCTTATTGCTACACATGCAGCAGATTCATTTTGCCAAGGTTCTGACCCGGCTGCTGAGCTCTTGTTCTTATCTTGTATTCAAATGTAATAGACTTTATTTAATTGGCTACCAACCATTGAGTCTTATTTCTCTTACGGGCCACACTGGAGAGTCTTGCTCAGCCCTCGGCCCAATAATTTAGAACGAATTGTGAGACCAATGTGGCTGATGTCGAGGTGTGATGTCATCACACCCGACCGCTCAATCAATAATAATCCACTATCTACAATGGTAGACTGAAGTTGGTTAAACGTTATTTTGTTTAAATTTAATTAAATCTAACTTGGCCAAAATATTTTACTTGGGTTCCACAAACTCAAAATAAATAGCAAATTCCTGGCAGGAATTTTCCGCAGTGCTGGATACAGGCCTATAAGCTGGAAATTTGGGCTGGAAGTTCGTAGTTTTCCCTATGTAAATCGGTTAATATCGACTTTCAGCCAGTTGTACCTTCGGTACAGAGCAGAGAACTGCAAGGCGCCGCCAGTAGTACAATCGCTCAGCGCTCAAGGCTTGTCTGACTCGAGTATTGCCCTTACTCATACTCAAGTTGACTCAGCGCTTCGGCCGCGAGTCGACGCAAAGCCCCTTGTTACAAAATCGAAGCTTTGATGCGAGCCGTCATAAGTAAAGTTCGTTTTGGTACAAATACTCGCGATTACTCCTAGCTTCGGCCGCGAATCACCGAGAGTACTTGTTTCCGAAGTCAAAGATCTCCAGCGATCTGTTACGATCAACGCTTGTACACAATCGTCACAAGCACACAAAAAACAACAATTTGTGTGAG
The DNA here is from genome assembly GCA_018904265.1 of Lordiphosa collinella. Lineage (NCBI taxonomy): Eukaryota > Metazoa > Arthropoda > Insecta > Diptera > Drosophilidae > Lordiphosa > Lordiphosa collinella. The sequence continues at coordinate 277,079 of JAEIFV010000241.1, forward strand.
CAAAAGAGATAGCATGATGGCCTTTATTTTGCATTTGCATTTTGCATACGCTTTCTCTTTCCTTCTTGTGGCATGTTGTTGTTTGAAGATTTCAAAAGACAACAACAATTGCATAAGAAGCTTGTCGAAGCTCGCCGTCAGAGTAAACACGAGTAGAGTGTCGAAAAGGCTTGGCCATTGCTGGCAAAAGACTTATTTTTACTCGTGGTATGAAAAGCTTGTTCATATTATTACTCGAGCGAAGCTAAGAGCTTACTCGTTCTGACTCAATGTGCTTGCGATCATTTCGAGTGTGTCGAACCAAGGCGACGAGTCCAACCAAGCCAAGTACACGCACGAGTGTGATCGAACATTAGAGGCTTGTTGCAGGTCTCTGGTACAGAGTATAACAAGCGAACCTAGGCTCCGACGGCGTACCAGTCCTAATGATCGCATGCGTTTCTTCATGCTAAGTGCGATGTAACAATACTCCACGCTAGCGATCCGTAACTACCCTTTTACTTGAAGTGCTCTCTGGAGAATTTTCCCTTGAACGGGACACATGTCCCTTTAAATCTGTGCTAGTTTTTTCCTTCTAATTGTCTAAACTGACTTATTGGCGGATTATCTCCTTCTTATTTGCTCGGCTTGCCTGGGCCATTGCAGGATAACCTTTATCCCATCACCTAACCAACAAATAGTTTCGTTCGGCTAACCAACACCAAGGAGAATTCAACTAAATTGACCAAAACTCATTCTAATGTAAAATGGATTGACACAGCCCCAAAGGACCAAAGCCGATCTCCTCTCAATCTCTTGTAAACTCATTACAATATACAAGGCATTGGGGACGCACACACACACAAAGGCTTCTACATCGATTTTTGCGCGCTTGCTGCCTTGGAATTCCCAAATTGTTATGGCAACGCAGGCGTGGAGAGACGGCTGTTGGACAGAAAGTCGACAGGCCAAGATCTCTGATGATTGAGAGGGGTTCCTCTTGAAACAGCTGTACGATCTACCAACCTTCTTTTTGGTATTGTGTGTCGCTGTTCAAAGTTATGCGAAATCATACCTTGAGCTGGCTAAAACTGCAGGTTTAGGTGTTAAGGACGTATTTTAAGCCCATAAACTATCTCAGATTATATATATACCATTTAAAAATTGGTTGAGTTTTAAGCTATAGAGGTTTAGCAATTCTTTTGTATTATTATTTCTTTTAGCTTTTTATCTGTTGCCTAGTGAAATTTGAAACCAGTTTCGGGGTATATCCAGTTTTGTAACAATTCATTAGAATGAATTCAAAATGCTTCATTTCAGAATTGATTTGATAGGTTTTTTTGAATAAAATGGCAGCTTTATTTTCGGAATGTTTCTGATGGTTTGATTCTATTGCCTGTTCCTTATAGTCAACCAATTTATCCAGCGAACTAAAAGTTAAACAGACAAGCCCACTTTTTCAGCAGAACCTTCCAGTTCTACGTTTCAGTACTGAATTTATCAGGACTGCAGTCACAGGAATAAATGAATTCATGTCTGATTTCAGGCATATTTCAGTACTTCTCATGAAACATGAAACCCATGAATTTAGTACTTAAATCATGCCAAAGATGAGCTAAGGTCATGACGTAGAAGGACATGTCATGTGTTAAATTCATGGCTGGAACTCATATAAGAGATGCCATGAATTCATTACCAGCCCTTCCGTTTAAGAGCTGATACAGCTTCGTTTCAGTACTGAGCCAAGCTGAAAGGAACACAGTGACTTACGATAACAGCTTGAGAGTGAAAATTTCGCTCGGATCTCACCAGCTGAGCATAAGCAACTAAGTCAAACGAGCCAAGTGACGGCGCAAAGTGTCCTTTTTGTTGTTGTTTCCTAAGGTATTTGTTGTTTCTTGCCTTCTATAAGAACGAGAGGGAATTGTTTTTATCGCAAAACTTTCGCAAACGAGTACTTCAGCAAGTGGTTTACATTACTAGTATGAGTGTCGCACTCGCACCTTGACAGCAGCAACGCAGAAATATCAGAGAAGTCTCGCAAAAGATATCGTCAAACGTTCGCTAAATCTATTTCTTGCGACTATCGTTAACAATATTTGAAGGGGTGAGCTTTTGCTTTTGCAACACACAAACTTTTTGCGGACTGAGCTGAGAGCCACGACTGCAAATTACATATGAATCATATTGCTATCTTTTCCTCATTCGATTACGATAGTTTTGTTGGGTTAAGTCCTGCATTTCACTCCCCTGCCGTATCCTTTGCGAGCGTTTGGTTTGCTGGGAAAGTACAGGCACGCATACACACTTGTAGTTTACTGAGGCAACGTAAGCAAAAACAACTCTCGTTGGCTGAACAAAGAGTGCCTTGAGAAAAGACAGAGGTGAAATGTCATTTCAATAGGCTATTCACACTGAGCACATCTTAATAACTATTTGATATGCCATCTTTTTAAAATTTTTGTTTTGTCAAATTGTTAAGTAGATCAGTGCCTTTTTAGAAATATGAAACAAACTTGGCCCAATTTGACGGGGCAAATTTGTATGACTCATGATTTTGGATGAAAGATAGTTAGCATATGCTCAGTGTGAATAGGCTATAAGCACATCTAACATCCCACATCCTGAGTGGAAATGCTTTAAAACTCATTTGAGAAATCAAAATTGGAGACATGCTTTTCATAAATTTTTGTGTTTCTCAGAATGACTATTACACTTTTCTGATATCTCTTTTGAGAAACTTTTATGAGATATCAGACAAGTGAGAATACAGCTTTAAGAAGATCAGTCAGTGTCTTATGGAAATATGCTACAAAATGACAAATTTTGAACGGGCATCTTTTTATGACTCTTGATTTTGGATGTTAAAAGTGCTTAGTTTGAAAAGCCTTTACATAAAGTATTGGTTTTTTCTAACTGCCTGTCAAAAGTGACTGTTTTTTTGGCTTTTCACCTGTCTTACTTAAGGAATGCATCCAATTTGTAGAGTTTTTTTGAAACCTCAACCAATAATTCATCTTACTAATATTATAAAAATGTGAAAGTTTGCATGTTTGTAGCCCAATCACGCGGAATTGACTCAATAGATTTAGATGACATTTGGAATACAGATAGTTAGTTGATAACCTGAAATATCTTATAAACCATTTAACTTTCTTTTATAAGTTAAAAAATTTCTAGTATTTCATATGAGCATAGGAGGCGTAGATCAAACGAAATCGCTCTAACTATAAAAGGTTCTAAAGGTAGAAAATAAACTTCAAACATTCTAAAACTGTAACATTGTGATTTCCTAAAAAAATGCCTGGAAAACGAAATATTAATTTGTCGCCTAACTCAAAAACAGCAGAAAGGATGAGTGCTATGAGAAGTCAAGAAACTTTTTTGTGGTCGGAGCTCAGCTAGGCACAATGCACACCAGAGAGCTGCTGAGACTGCGCAACAATCTCAACTGCGGTGCGATGCACAAATGAAGCTAAGGGCCAGGTTAAGAGCAGCAGAAACTCAGAAGCAGGCCAGCAATCGACACCAGCAGTTTGCTATGCACAACGCAGCCCAGAGAGCTGCAGAGAATGCGCAACAATCTCAACTGCGGTGGGATGAACAAATGGAGAGTCAAGCCACTTTAAGATTTGCAAAAGCGCAGTAGTAGGCGAGCAATCGACGCCAGCAATTTGGTATGCAGATTGCATCCCAGAGAGCAGCTGAGTCAGCAGTGAAAGCCGAAGCTCGGAGACAGGCTGTTGCTACAAAAAGCACCAAACGTCCAAAAAATCGCGAAATTTACAAAAAAAAAAACTATATTTGAGTTTTGATTATCACGAAGACGGCTAAAGCTGTAAATCAAAAGGTCCGGAAAACAGCAAAATTTTTAAAATTCTCATATAAGTTTTGATTACGAAAAAGATTTAATAGATGACAACTGTAGACGGGTAAAGAGAAGATATGGATTGAATGGTTACAAAAACCACGAAATTCGCTCTATTTTAATAAGAGTTCAGTTTATAATAAAGACAACTGGGTGATAAAGATTGAACTTTATAATGAGTTTTAAATGCTTAAGGGGTTGTAGAAACGCCGTGTAACTGCCAGTACTTCATATGTACATATGTGAGCCGGATGAGGATAAGTTAATAAAAATGTGGACAAAAATGGTTCAAAAAAGTGGCTAAGTTTCCGATTTAAACTCGGCTGGTCAGCGAGGGACTTCCAAACCCGAATCACAACAGATTTGGACCGGTTTTCAGTCTTGGTTGCCAATAAAATACTCCTCTAAAAAAAACTAAAGTTTCGTTTCGTTTAACCATTTGGTATACTTGATTGCTTGGTAGTTCTAAGAGTCTTATACAGGGATTGCAACTATAAAGTTACCCGGTTTTATAACTGGGTACAAACTAGATATGAATAACCCCCCAAGAGTAGGAAAAGGGGCTGTGTGGTAGTGGTGTTTATATAGTGAAAGGATATGCTGCATTTTTGTATATAGATAGGTATATATATATATATATTGCTGTCTGGACCTGGAGCTGCTCTAATGAGGCAGTTTAAATTTCAATTTTATTTCACGATTTTTTTTGTGTTGGTTTTTTTTGGAACGGTTCCCGGGTACGACGGTGCGTTTCGATTCGGTTCGAAATTGAATTGATCAACGAGTGCATTGGCTAATCTCTCCCGATTTCATTCACATACCAGCATCATCATCATCTTCATCATCACCACACACAAACGACGACATCCAATTCCAGCTTGGCCCTAAATATTAACTTAACGACTAAACCCACACCCATTCCACACACGGAAGGGAGGCTGGTTTTCAGAAAACACTCGGAAGATAGTTGACGACCTTTGCTCGAACGCTTGGCGTCCTCAGGCGCCGCTAGTAAAGCTCTGTATGATGACGCACCGGCGCCGGGATCTTGGACATGCCACGCTCTCGCCGGGGTGAGACCACAGTGGCGGCAGCAGCTGCTGTCATTGTATTGGAGTGATTGCTCCCACATGAGCTGGCCGCCGAGCTGCCGCCGAGTTTGGAGCGCGCCTTGGCCGGGGGTGAGCAACTCTCGGAACGCTCCAGATTCCCATTGCTGTGCACCCAGGCTGTGGTAAAGTCTTCATAGACGGGCGTCTTTTTGCCATTGCTTGGCTTCGAGTTGTGGGCCGTCTGGTTGCCGGACGCGTAGCGGGAGAGCAATGTTTTCATCTTCTCGAGAATCTGTGCATCATTCTTGGCACTACTGGCCGCCTCCAATAGTTGCTGGGCCAACGGTGAGGAGGCATGATTCTTGACGGGTGAGGTTGTGAGGGAGCTAGTGCATCCTCGCACCCGCCGTCCATTGCTATCGTACAGTATTTGAGATGAACGGTTTTTGGCCGAGCGCTCGAAGGGAGAGGCGAAGGTTTCTGCGGTGATAGTGGGTCGCTTCTTGCTGGCTACGGGGGCTGCTGTGGTACGGCCACTCCAGGTATTGGTCACATCCCTTACTGTGGGCAATTGTGAGGCCTTGGAGCGCGGCGGAGGCGTAGGCCTGGACTCTGCGGATGTATTGGGACGCCTTACGGAGCGATATACTGGCTGCTTGCGACTGAAGGAGGTGGGCAGACCTGAGCGGGTGCTTAAATCCTGCAGGCTACCACCGGCGCCACCACAAGTGCTGTTATCAATACTACGACGACGCCGCTGGGCGAGAGGAGAGCGCGGTATTTTGCTCTGCGCAGCTGGAGCTGTAGGTATGGTCTTGGCCACATCCACGGTGATTTCATCGTCGGTGATAAAGATGCCCGACTGTTCGAACTTATCGCCCAGCTTGGGCAGGGTCAGTATGGCCGGCAGAGACTGCGGACCATCGCACACCGAGTAATCCGGCTCTCCCTCTTCCTCCTCCTCCTCCTCCTCAACATCCTCTTCTAAGATCTCCACGTTCTTCTGTTCCTCTGTAGTGGTGGTCTGCTGCTGCTGCTGTTCCTCCTCTGTGGGCGATATCTGCGAGTCACTAGACGTAGGATCAAGACGCGCTGTAAAAGCCAAGAAGAGGTAAGTATAAGCGAAGCTAAGCTTAAGCCATACTCACCATTACTTTCAGCATCCTCCATGGAGGCCTGACTGTGCAGGGACTCGCGTTTCTGTGCATTGGACTGAATCACGCCCAGACTACGATAGCCTTCGTCACTAATCTCGCTGCCGTTGTCGCTGATGTTCTCAAATTTGCTAGAATTGCTCTGCTCGTTCCCATTGGCCGAAGACTGGGTCACTTGTGTCGCGGCGGCCGTCACTGTACCCTCTTCCAAGGCCTCGCCCAAGGCCACGGGCAGTGATTTGGGGCCACTGTACGATTCCAGCGAATTCTGTTTCTTACGCATATCGATCAGTCGTCGCGGACTGGGTGACATGGAACGCCTGGCAAGGCTGGGCGAAGCGCCCAGCAGTTGGCTGGTCTCGGGAGCGGCCACGGCCACGGCAGCCAAGCCATTTGTCTGGTTAAGAAATTTACGTTGTGGCGTGGGGCTGCGACTGCGGTACTTGGCCGATGCAGAAGCTGCTGTAGAAGCATTCCCATTGACTGTGGATGATGATGATGATGATGGCAAAGGGACTGGAGAAGCGGCTGTCTGTGAGCTGCTGCTGCTGTTGGGACTGTTGATGGACGAGAAAATGCGGCGAGCTGCCGGTGGTGACCTGAGGGAAGAGTAAAATAAGCGTGTGTTATAATCCAGATTGGAAGTCCAGGGACACAGAGTATATTAAGTTTGTGCAAAGGTGTCCGTCGGTCTGTCTGTCCGTAAGAACAAACAGATCTCATATATGGTAAGAGATAGAGTTTTGACATGTATGGAACATATGTTTATTATACTTGCAGGCAGATCAAGCAGATCTCCCACAGTTTTATAGATAGAAGGTTCAAACCTTCTGGACATATTTAGTATTCGAGATTCTTTATCGATCCGCTGAAGGAATTTTAAAGATCGGATGAACGATATTCACGATTTATAAGGAAAACAAACAATTATGGGCAGCACCGGTCGCAACGGGGTGCAAAACATGACCAGACGGCCTCAAGCAGTACGATTTGACCTCAGGACGGAGATTTCCCCTGTCAGGCAGCTCCTAGGAGATGGCCACTGCACTCTGTCATCTTGCGCGGAATCAAAGAAACGGGCCCACACCAACATCGTCACTTCAGCAATAGACTCCTGTCGGATCAACGTTGTTCTAGGAGGAAGACCACCGCCCATAGACCAAACGGAGAAGGTATTATCCCGATCTAGCAGGGTTTCGCTGGCGCAGCTAAGATCCGGGAAATGCAAGCTGCTAAACAGCTACCTACCCGGAAGTTGTGGACGAATGCCCTAAATGTGGCCACAGTCCACACGATACCAGACACCTCTTTGAGTGCCCTCTTAACCCCACTGTTCTCACACCCTTAGAACTTTGGACCCAACCAGTAGAGGCAGCTACCTTCCTCGACCTGGTACCCCACTTAGCTTCTACTTCACTCTTATTTCTTTTTCTTTTCTTTCATCCTCCTATACGTACAATCTTCCCAGCCGCTACAACAACAACTACGGTGATGGGCAGCACTTCACAGGTACAGAGTATGTTATAGTCGGGCTTGACCGATTATCTTTATTGTTTTGTTTTAAAAACTTTAAAACTTAGAAATAAACGTTTACTCCACAAATGTCACATCAGAGAATTTGACTTCATGATGTTTGTAAGCGAGTGCCTCGAATAGCATTTCGGCAAAATAGAAGAGAATTTAAATAAAATAGAAACAAAAAACTTCAACGCACTAATTTGGATGTAGTGTGAGAGGTTGATAAACTGTTAAAGAAAATAAAAAAAGAAAATACAAGTTGCTTCCAGCACAAGTGCTGTTTGCTCACTGATTAAGTGTTTAGCTTTCGAAAAATATACCTTATTTTTGCCCAGCCTCAAAGCCTGCTATGTTGACTAGAATTGTTTTGAAGAACTGCAAGGCCTACTGAGTGACTTTTGAACACTTAAAACGACAAAATTTACTTTCTTGACAGTATCTCATGAATAAAGGTCTGTTTCAAAGAAAGGCTTCGGGTGATTGCAAGACGTTCATAAATAATCAACAACCGAATTACCTTGGCTTTACGTTCAACCGTTCAAATTGTTCATATACACGCATGTACGCTGTTGAGTTTTAATCAAACATAGGCAATCGAACCTTGTTGGCGCTCAGGGTATGTTCATGTTCGCTTTCATACCAATCAATTAGATTGTCTGTTCGTTCTGCCCAACAACAATTGATTAGAGTGAAAATTAACGCGTATGAGTTTTTGGCATATGCTGAGACAACACTGTTGACACAAATGAAAGAGAGAGAGAGAGAGAGGGAGTTTGTTCTGGTGAGAGCAAAAAAAATGTGTTTGTATTCGTGAGTAAGGAATCTGATTTACATGTGAGCATATTCAATTAGCCGACACTCGCTCAATTGCACGTCGCTTTTTTTGGTGAGATGTTGAGTGTTTTGAAAGGAGAGTTTTGTTGTATGAATGAATGTGAACAATACATAATGCACCATCGGCAAGAATCGCATGCTTTGTTGAGTGATTAAATGTGAGTGGGAGTTATTGTGTATGATGAAATCAAGAAAAAAGTGATTTTTAAAGTTCTCTAGTCTGTATCAATATGTATATGAGTTTATTTTTGTAGCTTACTTCACTATTTTTAACTTGAATGTGGAACGTAAATCAGAAATAATATTGATTTTATAAATGGGCATTTCCAATCTGGCGTAACGTGACATTTGTACGAGTAAATGCTTAAAAAAAATATGAAAAACTTTCATTTTTAGAAAGTGTTTTGTATATTTGCGTAGCAATTAAGAAACACTTTAATCAGAAAAAAAACAATGACATCTTTCGACCATAAGTTCTTAAAGATATAAGCAAAAATATGTGCTATCGTAACCTGACAAAAAATGGAAGTGGATTTTGACTAGTATTACAAAATGGCAATTCGAATTGGGCAAAACGTTTTGAATAGTCTTTTTTAATATGATTAATTGATTTCGACTCATTTTTGAGACATATTTCCAATCATTTGCGAGTCTTTTTTGAACCATATTTCCAATTGTTTGCCTTTCAAAAAATAAAAATTTTTAATTGAAGAATATTATTGAAATAAGTTTGTTAACATATGGCATATAAACATATTTAGGAATATTTCAAATACAATTATATTACCTCCAAATCAAACTGAAACTAATCTATTCAAACAATTTAAAGCCACTTAGCTGGCTCGAGGTCGTCATCATAGCTATTTAGTTGCTTATTAGATATTTAGAATTTTTTAAATTGAAATTGTTTAAATTTTTTTTATTTTTTATTATTATAATTTTTTTTTTTTTTTTTTTTTTTATTTTTTTTTTTATTTAAATTTTTTTTATTTTTTTTTTTTTTTTTTTTTTTTTTTTTTTTTATTTTTTTTGTATTTATTTTTTTTATATTTTGCTTAGCGTTAGCTGACCGCTGAGCATAAGGTCGTGGGTTCGATCCCGCCTCGGAACATCTAATAAAAAGTTTTTCTTTGAATAAAACTTTACAACCGGCCACACCTCTTTCTGTTGGCGCCAGCATTGCAGTAATTAGCCATGGAAAGCCTCTCAAACACCCCCTTTATTCTTCGTCAGGGTCTTCTCATTGAGCAACTTTTTTTCGACTTTTTTTGCATTTATTTATAGCTTGGATATTCAAAAAATATCCCCCAAAAGGATTTTCGAAAACTCGAATTAGTTTAGGAGATATAGTCCTTTTAGTGACCCAATGTGACCCTAAATTCCCAAGCAACTGCAAACTTAAGGGGTCTTCTCATTGAGCAACTTTTTTAAACCCTCGTATTTGACCTATGCGTTAAGTTTTCTCCGGTTCTACCGGACCGATTTTGATGAAACAAAGTGAATTCGACGGAGAATTGTCAGCTCTTTAAAACTGCATTTAAACATTTTTGATTTTTTTTTTTTCCAAAAATTACTTCAAACTTTAAACGCGTTTATCTCGAAACCACGTTTTTCGAACTGGCGGCCATGATATCTCCAGTTCAACTGAACCGATTTTCATGAAACAAAGTGGAATCGACGCAGAATTGTCACCATTCTCGGCTGAACCTCGACCATAATTTTAAAAATTTTTTACTATTTTTTTTACACTAAACTACAAAAAAAAGCCCGAAATTGAAATTTTTTTTTTTTGAATGGCCGCCATTTTGTCAAAAAAATCACAAAAATTAAGTTTGAGGTTCAGCCGAGAATTACATCTATACTGATTATAACCCCGTTTTTTTTTTAATTTCGGACGCTCCGGAGACCCGGAATCGTGGCCGCCGTGACGACACCTTTTTTTCATTTCTCATTACTTTTTGAACAGCCCTCGTATCGAGGCAAAATTTTTATTTACTTTGAACCTTTTGTAATACAATAAAAAAAAAGTTTTCAATTATTCTTTGCGTTTTCAAATAAGAATTTTTTTAAAAAGGGTCCAAAAAACGGGTTTTGAATGAGAAAGACCCCCTTAAACTGTAGGTCCCTTTCTCTTGTGCTAAAATTAGAAGCGCACAAGCCAAGAGATTGAGAGAATCGGCTTTGGCCCCTTGGGGCTGTTGTCATCTTGACAAGCCAATTTTACTTTTACTAACTATATAATTTAGGGCATAATCATTAGAAATTGCTTTAGTTCATGAGTGACTTCGCTAGAGATTCATGGAAGCATTGCCTGTACTAGATTCATGACCGAAGAGCAAGTAAGTGAAGTCATGTTTGTACTAACTTTTCAAATCAGCGCTAATTTTAGTACTGATTCGGTGCTGAGCCCCCTGAAGGGTTTTATCCACAGTAGTGATAGTACAATGAAAACATTCAGGGTGTCTTAGAACTCTTCGCGGGCAAGTGTCCAAACATTGGCCAAATTTTCATCGCATTCGGATAAGCGGTAAAGTTTTTTCAAATTTCGTGGCTTTTGGACCTTTTCCGCCCATTTCTTTAATTAAGAAAATTTCGCAGGCAAGCGTCCAATTATTTCCCAAAGTTTCATCACAATCGAACATTTTGTGAATTTCGTTGGTTTTTACTTGGAAACCTTCCAGGGAAAGCGTCGATCCATTCCCCAATGTTTTACCAAAACTGTACATTTTGCAATTTTCGCGGTTTTTTGTCCATTTTCCGTAAATTTCTTCTACTGGCCAGGTAGCTTGAGCCGGCTAAAAATTGCAGGTATTATTTCGATATTTTATTGAAATCATAATACATCATAATGGCTACTTATGCCAATTAGAATGCCATTATAACTAAGATCTTTTGCTGTTTGTCAGTTTTATTTTTGTTTGTGTATAGCCTTTGTTTCAACATCTTTTCTGAATAGATTTTAGCATGTTAACTTCTTGTTGCTCACAAACGTCTAACTTCGTTTCATAGACTTTCAAATGTCCTCTTTAATTAAGGACAAGTGGTTCCAGCTATGGCTGACCCAAAGCGGGCATTATTGTAAAAGGCTCAATGTTTATGCATACACAACTTTAAGTACCGATATAACTCGCAAAATACTCTAAAATTCTAAGGAAGTCGTATTACTTTGCACTGCTTTGGAATCATCATTGAAACCTAGACTTCAAATCTCTTAAGACGCGGCAGACGTTAAGTCTGTGGTTCAAGCACGAGAAACTTTCTGGCTTTCGGTTCGCGGAGATGTTTTAGGACTTGCTTATAAATCTCAAACGAAGACACCAACTAGGCAACTCATGTGTAGGACCAGGACCACAAACTACATACCTCCTACTAGGAGCATCTGCTTACCAACATAAGTACAAACACATCCACGTAACGGCCACACTTATATTGCTTTTTCTTTGTCTCATAAATGAAATGACAGTTTCCATTCCATCCAAATGCAGAACCTTCGTTGCAGACTAATGGAACAACTGCCACCCGTCGTACCCCATCATCGACTCCCCGCCGAATGCGCGTAATGGAGCCGCTTTTGAGAGTTGTGAGTGAGTGCCTTGAGCACCTTTAAGCGCATGCAATCTGTGGGACTAGAAACACGTCATTATCGGAGCTCTATGCCATGCAATTAGCGCAGCGATAACAACTTAATGCATGGCCGTAATCGTAATGGGGCGTGATTTTAATTGCATCGCTGGCTGGTCAAAATGGAACCCACCAACCCCCACACCCCACCATGTCCCCCCAAGCAGCTTCTTGACTCACCGTTCGAATATCACCTGCGCCTTATGCAGCTCAATGCCATTTGCCGAATTGGGGGAGCTACGCGGTATGAGACGTGCCGCCACCGAACTACGATGTTGGGCACGACAACGGCATGGATCATGCTTATCCAGATAATGCGACAGAGTATCCCAGCCGCCACCCACGCGCACCATGACATGCGAGCGTAGTATCTAAAAGGAGCATAAGTCATTCAATAATAGAGATGCAGGAGATATGTACATGTGTTACTTACGCGCACAAAGATGAGGACCTTAGTGTCGCCAATTCGGTATTTGCCCTCCGAGACGCGCACCATGGGAAACTGTGAGGGACATGTGCACTTCTCCACCAAATCTCTGACCTGGAAATGGTAGGAAACAAACAAAAAAAAACAATCAAGTTGGGTTGATCGCTAGTCAGCTTTTTTTTGTGTCTCTTGGATTGACCCTTTTGCATTGCATAAGTTTGACCCGACTACTGGCGGCATCTCTCGACCATCAACCCGAAAACCCATCGACAACGGCGAGACAGTCAGCTAGTCAGCCAGCCAGTCAGCCAGTCAGCCAGCCAGCAATGGGGTCACAATAGTTTTCACTGCATAAATTCACGCGCTGCCATTGTCCGAACAAATGATCAAACAAATGAGCGCAAAAGAAACCAACGAAATCCTAGGAAAGTAACGAAATGGCAATGCCCTAACAATTCAGAGGCAATGTTCAGTGAAGCAATCGGAACGGCGATCAATAATAATAAAACAAGCCCCCAAGCCAATCACCAACCGAATCTCAGAATCAGTAGTGGGCACCATCAACAGGACGTACAGGGCCACTATGTGCCGCGATAGCAAGGCATCCTCCTAACTTGCAAGACCACAAGATACCGGAATTTGTCTGGACAAAGAACTACTCGGCGGTGTACCTTAGTAGTGAGGACTTGGAATGGGGATCCCCACCACTTATACCTACCAACCTACGTAGTCTTACTTATAATCAGTTTTGGATAATTCCTAAAAAATTCCAAGATTCAAGTTTGCATTTATCTAACGGGTAACGGTTGGCTCATTGCTTAGATCAGCGGTGGGTATGCCCCTGTTCCGATTGCTCCAAAAGTTACTTTTCGGCATTGCCTGTCTGTCTTGTCGACTCGAGCCTTGACAATGAGGACTGTTTTTTTTTCTATTTTTGTTGTTTGACTGCTCCCAAACTTAAATTTCCCGCCCACCGCTGACTTAGATAATCAAAATTTAAGTGGTTTGGAATCTTAATGCCAAATATTCAATTAAATTTCTTTAAAGTTGTTGTGTTCTTTAAAAATGATAGAAAAAAGGCTCATATTATGGTTTTTACTTCCATTTATATCTAATTCCCACGAAGTTAACTTTTAAGTTTAGTTTTTTGAGCCGACTAAAAACAAAAGACAGTTGAAGCTATACAAAGGTCACTATTCCCAACAAGAACTACATACTTTCTTAGAGCTTATCGGTGATCAAGTGTCAAAATACCAAGGCAATGGTCAGATGGTAAGTCATTTCATATTTCATTGTTTCTTTTTTCAGTTATAACGAGTCTCAAAAGCTATAAAAAAATATTTCGTACCCTACTTTCTTCAATTTAAAATATTTTAATGAGCATAGGACTAAAGTTCAGCTGAGTTTTAATCTGACCTGAGTGTCTTAAAAACTCAGCTGCGCAACTTAGCTTAGCATTTAAACATGCCTGAGAAGCTTAGTTGAGACAGTTGCGGAACCATTGGTTCATTAAAAACATCTGGTTCATATGAACATTAAGTCGCCCCTGCCCGACTTCGATATACCCGCCGCTACTCAGGGAAATTGATGTTTAAGAGCCTTCTCTTTTGTTAATTAACAGAGCTTTAACATTAATGTGAACATTTCAACATTATGTTAAGCTCCATTTACACGATCGCTCAGCTGAGTTTTTGTTAGATTTGCTGTTAGCAGGCATCTGAGTTGCCACCTGACCTGCTCAGCTGAGTGATCAGGTGAAATAGAAACCGGTTCTAATTGCTCAGCAGAGTTTTTTGACTCTCAGGTCTGACCAAAACTCAGCTGAGCGATCATACACAGCTAAAGATAAGCTAAATATCTTCAAAATTCCAAATTGATTGATCTAGCTCTTCTAGTCTCTGAGATCTGGGTATTCATATAGACGAACGGACAGACGGACATGGCTATATGGATTCCGCTGATCAAGAATATATATACTTTATAGTTTCGGAGATGCTTCCTTCTACCTGTTACATAAATTAGCACGACTTTGGTATAACCGTTTTACTCTAAGAGTAACGGATATAATAAACCGATAGTCCAAAATTGATAGGAAATGTATTTCGATTGTTTGAAAAGCCAGAAAGCGGCCACACTAGCACACTTCAATCGGGCGACCCCGTGAAATAACTGCTCAGCTGAGCAGTCGTCAGGTCAGTTAGAAGCGGTTCTATTACACCTGATCGCTCAGCTGGCTGGCACAGACGCCTGTTCACATGGGCTGACAGGAACTCAGACGAAAAATTAGCTGAGAACTCAGGTCTTGTAAATAGAGCTTAAGCATGAAAAACGATTAAATGAAAATACCAAATTAAGGGTCGATTTCTCATCTAGTGAGATATGTAACAGATAGTTCTATGTAGCGGATGAAAAAATGGCGCTTCAAATGTTACTTCCACGAACAACTTTATCTAATGGTTGAATTTTAACGAATAGGTAAATATCTTTATCAGGGCTGCAAGCCCAACAAATTTTTCGGAATTCCGTTTCGTGGGTTCGAACCGAGATATAACGATGGTTAAGATTCGGAAATTTGAGGTTCAAGGATTTTGGATGAAGGTTTTGGTTCGAACCTTGGTTCAGCCCATGCTTTACTCATTTTCGACCTAAATATGACAGAATCGTGTGGAAAGCATGGACCTAAAAAAGACCCAATCGTGTGGAAATTGGGTCTTTTTTGGGTCGGAAGCGAATTGTAGAATTCAAGTAATTTACTGTGAAGCAAAATTCCATTTCGTAGTCTACATATGAGAAATACTATTAATGTAATCCACCCAGAGGCTTTTATGGGTGGTGAGCTTTCCTGCCGATTTTAAGAGTCAGTCGCCCAAAACAGATCAGATAACCGAAGAAGTCGCTAGACCGTAGGTGTAATTTTTTTATTTGAACCGAGCCGAACTTTTAGGTTCGGAACAGGTTCAGGTAAACCTTTTAATTTTAAAGAGGTTGGGTTCAAGGTTCAGTTCACAGCAAAATAAAAGTCGGAGTTCCTGGTTTGCAGCCCTGATTTTTACCTCATCTGTTTCCGCATGGTTGTATATTATATAGGTTTTCGGCAAAGTCTGGGGCATCAAGATCTTAACTAAGTACTCATGGCTCCTGTCCCCGAAAGATTTACTCTTTTAAACGATACTCTTAATAATCACTGGAGTGGTTTGTCTATTTGACGTGAGTCTGAACCGTTCCGAAGCCTCGGTGCCGATTTCAATAAACTTTTCCGAGCAATTATATAGGAGATTCCCTTCCTGCTTTAAGGGGGTCTTCTCATTGAGCAACTTTTTTTTCGACTTTTTTTTTGCATTTATTTATAGCTTGGATATTAAAAAATATCCCCCCAAAAGGATTTTCGAAAACTCGAATTAGTTTAGGAGATATAGTCCTTTTAGTGACCCAATGTGACCTAAATTCCCAAGCAACTGCAAACTTAAAGCGCGTTTATCTCGAAACCACGTTTTTCGAACTGGCGGCCAGATATCCCAGTTCAACTGAACCGATTTTCATGAAACAAAGTGGAATCGACGCAGAATTGTCACCATTCTCGTGTGAACCTCGACCATACACCTCGATTGAGCCTCGATTTACACTAAACTACAAAAAAACCGAAATTGAATTTTTTTTGAATGGCCGCCATTTTGTCAAAAAATCACAAAATTAAGTTTGAGGTTCACCCGAGAATTACTCTATACGATTTAACCCGTTTTTTCATTTCGGACGCTCCGGACCCGGAATCGGGCCGGTGACGACACCTTTTCACCACCAACTTTGAAGTCTCATTACTTTTTGAACAGCCCCGTATCGAGGCAAAAAATTTTTTATTTACTTTGAACCTTTTTGTAAACAATAAATAAAAAAGTTTTCAATTATCTTTGCGTTTTCAAATAAGAATTTTTTTAAAAAGGGTCCAAAAAACGGGTTTTGAATGAGAAGACCCCCTTAAAAAAACTCTAATTTAACATAGTTAACCGCAATTTTCGCGAGGAGGTGTCAATAGTACGGTAAGTACAAGAATATTTAATTTAAGTACAAAATTCCTAATTCAAGTGGGATTCAATCACGAAATACTGATTGAAGACTATTTCGGAATACATTAAGAACATTTCGAGCTATTTAAAAATATTTAAAAACTTTAATGTTGTAACAGTCTTAAGTCAAGCTCAATTAACTCTCAAAATAAGCACAACGTATTCTTTGTTGAAGTCTAGTATATTCTAAACTCAACTCATAAAACAATACTTGAAACAAAATAAGAGTACATCAAGCAAGTACAAAACGTTCTTGGTTCAAGCATATAACAATCTAGAGCTATTTGCAATTTGTTCTTGAAGCGAGGTGTCTGATAGAGTCAAAGAAGGCTGGAATAATCCAAGGATCAGGAACTAACCAAAGTCCAAGATGGAATTGCTGTAGGTCAGAAATCTACCAGCAATTTATAAGAAAGGTGTTAGAACCAGTTGGGAGTTTTAAGAACAGATTCGCATTTTTCGTTGCTTTCTTTTCGGTTTTAAACCGAAATGATTGTATACAATGATAATTTTTTCTAGAAAATCAGGAAAGAGGCACTTATATTCCCAAAATTAAGTGTCCTTAATCTACCTCTAGTCTTAAGTCTCATGTTAAAGACGCACTTTCCATCCAAACTTCAAGGTTCAAAGTTCCAATAGAATTCATTTCCTGGATTAAATTCCCCCCACTTCAGAGTATGGCCAGTTGGACTTAGCTTGTCTGTAGGGTAAGTTAACTGACTTTGTTTGGCTTGGCGGACAAACTAATGACGAGACTTGGCCTGGCTTTTGTGACTAGGCTTGGAGTGGCTTGAGATTGCTACTGTGTGGCTATGTGGATAAGGAACAGAAATAGGAGGAGGCAACGCACTTGCACCTTTGAACTTTTCTCTGTGTTGTTTTTGACATTACATGGAGCAGGGACCAACAACAGGCAACTCTTGGGAGAGCTGGCAGCTGGGAACTGTGCCAGCATCAGCCACCAGACAGCCAAGCGAACAAAAAAAAAAATTACAAAAAACAAAACGTTGAATGCGTGCCTAGGTGGAGCTAGGAGCTGGATGGAAGCTTGCCTGGACAAGACATGACAATAAATCTTAGTGGGCGATCTGCGCCAAGATCTCTTGGCAATCGGTGGCGGCGTGACTGTGACGCATACGAGATTAGCTTGGCGCTGACGATGTCGAGATGTCGATGGTGATCCTGGCCTAACCATAAATCGCATGCCAAGCCAACTACTGCACACACAAACAGAAGACAACAACAACAACAGCAAAAACGATGCGGACGTGCCAAAAGCATTTGGAGTTGGAGTTGAAGTTGGGACAAATGATCGTGGCTGGTTTGTGTTTTCGTACCCGTTAGGCGTTTGGCATGGTGAAGGGTATGCTAAGCAGGTGAAAGCGTTGTGCGATGTTTTAAATACATATTAAGATCAAGGTTGCAAATTGGGCTGAAATTGAACTCCTCAGAACAAGCGTGCGTGTATGTGATTAGCTAATTTTGCACGAAAGAAACACGAAAGTCAAAAGAAGAAAAATTTATGACTGAACCCTGTTTCGAACCAAAACCTCAGCGACCTTCTGAGCCCGCTCCCAAAAATTTTGTGCGGGTTTGAACCCCTCCCGATTTTTAGAAGGTTTGCAGTTTTAGCTGGCTCGAGGTCATGTTATGCTTAAGCATAGTTTTCATGGGACCCAGCGCATATTGTTAGGCAGGTCGAGTATATCTTCGGCAATTACTGGTTTAACATTTTTATTCTAAGCGATTCTTTTTTAAGTTATATTATAAAAGTTTATTTAATTATCCGTCGAACAAATGTTGGTTCAATGAGTTTGGTAACCGTTTGACGAAGTCATTTGCGTATTTCTGAGTACACAACGATAATGTAGTTTTTTTATTTGAGTGTGCGCTTCAACATGAATGCCCCTAACAGCATAATATGATTCGTTTGGCGGCAAATTCAAACTAACTTTTTTTTCTTAATTTTAAAAAAGCTCACGTATATGTTTCTCCATTTTTGGACCTTAATTAACCCATAAGAATAAGTTAAGACTTAGTGGATTCGCATTAAACAATTTTCGACTATAACAAAAGAAACTGGACATAATCTCAAAAAGCCAAGTACAAGGATTAGCTGACTGTCGGAATTCTAATAAAAAAGTAACAACATAAGAGTCCAAATAGCCAAGTGCGTTTACATCTCAGAGATAAGCTAGAGGTTCGACATATGTATGTAACATAAGCTCCTTATAATAACAACCAAATATGGTCTCCTGACCTACGAGATTGCCACAAATTTTTGACTGGAATCCACTCATCAATATGGAGCAGGGTTCCCCAAGAAAAAGAGGCTCCCAGTCTCTCTGTCTAACAACAGAAGACAATCGCGAATAAAGCAGGTTGGCAGATTGCCTGCTAGCTTCGGAAGTACATAGGCGGACACTTCAATCTGCTTCAATCTTGGGCTGTGACCTATAGAATGTGCCAGTGGAACAAGGGTATAAGTTCCCGAGACAAGGTAAGTAAGTTGTGAGTTCGAGTTTTTTTTATATGTGCTAAACGTGGCGTGTAGAAAAGCTACATGCCGCATGTAGAAATGAGAAAGCTAAGCGTGGCATGCAGAAAAGCTACACAAACGTAGTGGGTTGAAAATCCCTGTGAAACGTGTAGAAAAACTACATTTTCGTGTAGTTTTTGCATATTTTTTTTCTCTTTTCTACTTTCTCAAGTACAGAGTATGTTACAGTCGTGCTTGAACGTGCTGAGATAAACAGAATCTTTTCAAAGCATCGAGAACGTCATTCTTATATCTTACATCCCGTACTTTCCTTCAGGCTGCTCTTCTAGCCCCCTGATTACTCCAGCTAAGCCTAAGGAATCGTAACTCGGAGTTTAAGATTTCGTTGGTGGCTGAATGACAGGAGAAGATTTTAGTCAATTGCTTTCATTAAGGGGCATTCAGTAGTCGACCCCATTTATTTCCCTTTCTTTGGGTTTCTTTGAGCTCCCCTGATTGCCTGCCTGCCTGCCTGCTTGGCTGCCTGGCTGGCTGCTGTGGTGGCACATCATTTGATTTTCGACAATTTGTTGAGGTTATTTGCAGGAGCTGCGCGCGCCTGCACAAATTGAGTGGCGAGGATTACAGGGGCTCACAGGTGCAGGGCGGGCGAGGGGGAGAGGCTACGGTACTCTGCCGCCTGCCGGGCCAACGATCTGCTGACAATGTTTTAGTCAGCATGTGGCGCTGGCACATCCACATCCAAGTCCCATGTCCAGGCCAAGACCAACGATTTATCCATCCATTCCAGTTGTCGATCGACGTCGTCTTCGCTGGCGGCGTGAGGAAATGTTTGCCTGGCTTTCATTAGTTTTGCGACTTTGACTGCGCCTGGCTAACTCTTCAATCCTTGGGCGCTCGGTTGACTGGGCTGGCTGGTTGTCTACTGCTGCTGCTGTTGCTGCTGCTGATGCTGTTGTTGTCGTCACACTTGCAATTACATTGGCCAATTGCGATTGTTGTAATTGTTGTTGGCACATCGTCAGCACTGACGGCGACGACGGCGGCGCCACTGGGCAACATCTTGTCAAATTAATTTACAATATGAGATGAGCTCGTGACATCAACAACAACCACAACAGCAACAACAACTACAAGGGAGGAGCGAGGCCAGACAATGAATCAGCTTAACTATGCGGAATTAATCCTGGCAAACGGTTTCTGTTGCTGTTGTTGTTGGCTTGTCTCTAGACATAATCACCAGACAAAGTGGCAAATGTGTGCAATTATGTTGAATTGAAGAAATTTCTTATAATTCACGCCTTTTTTTTTGGACAAGGATTAGACCCTCATCAAAGGTGGTCCCTGATGACCTTAGTACTTTGGTAACTTAAGGTATTACGCGTCTGTTTTGAACCGTAAGTGCTTGTCAGTTGCTTAATATTTAGAGTATTAAATTCGAATCTCATTTGTTAAATGACAATATTGGTTTTGATTGAAGGTCACAATTCACTACCTATGAATTCCATTTAAACAAACAGTTGACAGATCTGCTTGGACTAGATATTTGTTGATCTTAAGTCAAGCAAAATTTGTTTCCATTTTAAGCAGCTTTTATATATTCCGTATGAGTTTGTGCAAATGTATGTAACAGTCAGAAAGAAGCATCTGCAATCCTTTTAATTAAAAGGTCAAGAATTTCCGTTGTTTCTAAGGGCCTATTTTCCGAAGTGCAGTGCACGGTGCTCATTTAGTATCGGACATCGCGCCATGCAATTGGTTGCGTAGGATGCATCGGCTTGAGTATAATGGCAAACTCGGAATCAAAATGGTTTTCACCTATTCCAATGTATAAATATTAAATCATCAATTGATTTGTACTACTTTATGGTTACATTCAGATATCCTGGCTTTATTTGGAGCATAAAAAAGCATGCAAATTGTAACCTCGAATCGTTTTATAGTTTTTCTTTCGTTTTCGTTTCAAGCACATTTTGGGGGCGTTCCAAAGATCACGACTCTACTTAGTCGTAGTATATGACGATACAATAATATTGCACCCGTTTTTAGGCAAACTTCACAAAAAAAAAACTTAACAATTATCAAATGCATTGTTGTTGTTGTGGCGTTTGATTTGTTTTGCCCAAGTACGAAACTGGAAACTCAGCCATGGCTAAAAATGGACATAAGAAAAGTCGTCGCATTGGAGAAAAAAAAAAAACAGAAACAACAACAACAAATGACAATACAACAACAACAACAACAAGACAACAAATCGTGAGCTGCGCGCGGTTGGAAAAAAGAGAAAACCCCCAGCGTGGACACACACACACATAGAAAGCCCTGTCAAAAGAAATGGTGGGTGGTGGGCGGTGGGTGTTGTGTGTAGGGCAGCGAAAGCCAAGTGATAAAAATCACTAAAGCATTTAATCACCCCAAAAGAAAGGAACGCAAATACGCATAGTTCTTGTTCTTCCATCTAACTGAGACTATTGAGTCCTCCAGTTTGCTTGGCCCGATTTCTCAAAAAGTTCCGGTTGGCCAACCGCCGGTCAATTGTTCCTCCAGTTGACAAGCGGTCAAGTCATTTGGTTTTCTCAGCAGCAGTTTCATCCGATTTCGATAAATTTCTATCGCTGCATTAGGGTGACCAGAAACTGTTTAACCAATCGACCAAATCAGCTGTGTTGGTTTGTTGTATTTTTATGATATTGGTTATTGCTGGTCATTGTTGATTAAAATTAAAGTTGAATAAAATTAAAATAACGATGATGAATGAATGTGATGGTGCAAAAAGACCTAGAGGAAAAAAACTTTTCGGTGGTTGAGGAGCATTTGCTGGTGGACCTTATTATTTGTGTTGCTTGCTGTGGCTTCATCCGCATAATCAGCGTCTTCAACTGGCTGAGCTTCTTCATCTTCCGAAGGCAGGGGATCATTTTCAAGAATCGCTATGTTGTGCAAGATACCGCAGGCTACTATAACTTCCAATGCCGTATTCAGAGATATCCTCATCCCCATTGACAGCACTGGAAATCGCCTTTTCCAAACGCCAAAACAGCGCTCAATCATATCTTATCCGGATCTGAGACTCGTTATACAGTTTCTCTGCTCTGCTTGTAGGATTGTGTAGTGGTGTCATCATATAGTCAGATGACTTATACCCACAATCTCCCAAAATGTAGTGGTCTTAGAATTCACCATTGTCCAGCCTAAATTTTAAGCGGCTGTTTTTAAGCACGGTGGTGGCGTGTGAAGATCCTGGCCACCTTGCAACCACATTTATGGAGAAGTTCCCTATGCGGTTGCGGAATATTTCTGCATTTTCGCCACCAGGTGATTGAATGCGGATATGGGTGCAGTCGATAGCCCCAATAACCTTTGGAAACTTGGCTATCTGAAAGAAGCCATTGATTGTTTCCTGCATTTTTCCAACATCCAGTGTAATATATTCCCATGCCGTGGGACACAGCTTAACTGCACGGCTTGCCGAAGGAACGCTGACTCCACAGAAGTCGCCTGCAGTGATGAGGAAGCTGCCGCTGGCATAGAAACGCAGCGCCATCAAGAGTTTGGTCTCTGATAGCAATGCATGATTCCTGTTAACAATCCGAGTCTTTATAAATTGAATCGGAATTTTAGTTAATTTTTAACTGTTAGTTTGAGAAGACACTTGATCGCTAATCCTAGCAAGAATTATTTTAGTTGTTGATTTTGCTAACCTGAATCGTTGAACAAATTTGGCATCATCCAAATCCAAATCATCCAAAAAAGTAATAAAGCCTCTTTTTTATTCGTTGCTTTGCCTCTTCAAATTCCATTTACATTGCGTGGAGTTGAAAAATTCGTTTATTCATGAGCATTTTGTGGCGGCAAATAATAATATAAACAAAGCAAGTGTAGTTGCCTGCTGTTTGTATATCGATAAAATATATCAATAATTCCATCGGCATTGAACTAGCGGTTAACTTTAACCAGTGCTCGAGCAGCGGTTAAGTCTGTTCTTCCGGTTGCGCCAACAGCATGAGACACGCAATTTCGGTTAAACTGCCTGTCAAGTTGACCAACCGCACATTGAGAAATCGGGCCTTAATAAATATATCTTTGACACCTTGCCCCTAATAATCTGAACAAAATAAGTAATGTTTAGGTTGAGTTGAAAGCAGTTGAGTTGGGTTCAGTGGTTTACTTTGTTCTTTAGTCGTTCAGTTTAATTTTTGTTAGGCTGATCTTTAATTGCTCGCTAACTGCTTCTTTTTTGTTCAGTTGTTCAGCTTTTGTATAGTTTGATCGTTCTGTTTCAAAGTCAATTAATCACTTTCAGGTGAATGAACAAACTAAGTAAGTTATACTCATAGACAGAGTTGGAATTTTTGTAACTTGATTGAAAGTTGTAAGCTACAAGTTGATCAACTTAACTTTTAAAATGATTTGAAGTTTAAATATTCAACTATTTAGTTGTTCGGAGAAGTTGAATTTTATTCATGACTAAAATCAACTTGAATAAATTCAACTTGATTAAATTTTCAACTTGACTAAACTAAACTATTTTAAAGTTTATTTTACTAGTATAGTGAAATAGAAGATATTTATCCAACTAAAGCTAATTTTTATTTATTTGTGTAATATTGGCGAATAATTCATCAGAAGTCCTGCTCGATCTGGGGGTGTTTGCCCATGTTCCAAAAGAAAACATTCTTTGTGTTGTACTTTATGAATATTTTCTTTATGATTTCTTTATGACTTTTTCTGCAAAATTATGCTCTTGTCTCTCTCCGATAAAAATCTGTGCATTATAGAAACGGACAGCCCCCTTTGGGAATTTAAGCAGCTCATTTCCTGAGGGTCCGAATCAAACTAAAAGAAGTCGTCATTTTTTAAGTGTTCTTCAGCCTCGACAGCATCGTCGGTCTCAAGGTTTTTAGGTGGTGATCAAGTCTAGTAAGGTATCCGCTGTGCGACCCGTATAGTCCCGAGTTTCATTAGGTCATATCAAAGGCACGTAAGGTACTAAACATGTGAATTTGCCATATCCCCGAGTATCTTTAGACCGTAGAACAGAGACGCAGGGTAATAGCCGCGCGGACTGAGCAACCCTTGAGGACCCTTCGGCCGTAGTCGAGGTACGTAGGATACTTACGACAAACCCTATCCCTATCTAAGTTGCAGAAGACGCAAAATTAAATGTTTTTTGAAACTGCATACCAAAATTAAATAGTTTTATATAAATTTGACCTATTCATTTTCATTTAAAGTACGGTGAAGTCGAAAAAAAACTGAAAAGTTCTATTTGTTTTTCATGTGGCTGTAGCCCCCCCAATTTTTATCCGAGATTGCAATGTAGTACACTGTTGGGAAGGTGTTACATTTCTCTTTCCAAAGACGCATTGGAAACTATTATAGGACGCCTAGTTTAAGAAATATGATTTTTTAAGTATATCAACCTCGAAAAGACGGACTTTTAACCGTTATTCCAAATTTTGATGTGCACGGAAAATTTGTGGTATGCCACAATGCTACATTTAACTATATCTACAACCTACACTATGTCGCATCCCAGAAGTTTTTTGACTGTCACACCGTGTAATTTAACCATGAATCGTCATACAAACGAAGCGGCGACCCACTGAAGCGGCTATTTGGGCTATTGTGACTAAATTTCGCACCAAATGTACATTGTTGGACATTAAGCAACCAACACGCTTACGTAGAGTGCGAACTGAAGAAAATATCGCAGCTGTATCGGCCAGTGTTAATGATGACAATCAATTATCGATTCGTGGAAAATTTTGCGGAAGGATTTAGGTGTGAAGCCTTTCAAAATACAGCTGGTGCAAGAATTGAAGCCGAACGACCTACTGCAGCGTAGAATTTTTGGTGAATGGGCTCTTAGAAAGTTGGCCGAAGATCCACTTTTTATTACCGAAAAATTGTGTTCAGCGACGAAGCTCATTTTTGGCTCAATGGGTACGTAAATAAGCAGAATTGTCGATTTTGGAGTGAATATCAGCCAGAAGCATTGCAAGAGCTACCAATGCATCCAGAAAAAGTCACAGTTTGGTGCGGCTTCAAGATGATGCGAATCGTAACGTAACTGTGAATGGTGAGCGCTACCGTGAGATGATATCCAACTTTTTTTTGCCCAAAATGCAAGAGCTTGACTTGCATGACATGTGGTTTCAACAAGCCGGTGCCACATGCCACACAGAACGCGCAAAAATGGACTTATTGAGAGGCGAGTTCGGTGAACATTTTATTTCACGTTCGGGACCGGTCAATTGGCCGCCTAGATCGTACGATTTAACGCCTTTAGACTATTTTTTGTGGGGCTATGTTAAAGCTCATGTCTATACAGACAAGCTCGCTTCAATTGACGCATTGGAAGACAACATTGAAGCATTTATTTGTGAGATACCGGCCGAAATGTTGGAAAGAGTATGCCAAAATTGGAATAAGCGGATGGACCATTTGAGACGCAGTCACGGTCAACATTTGCATGAAATAATCTTCAAACATTAAATTATATGGACCTTACTATAGATTCAAATAAAGATTTCATGCATTTTTTCTCCCTTTACTTTATAGGGTAGGGGATGTTTCCCTCTGCATGTTACATACTTTTCAACAAACTCATTATACCTCTGGTACAGAGTATAAAAAAGGATCAAATGATAAAGTGATTGCTGAAAGCAGGTCAAATCGAAAGATTCCCCCAAAGAGCACTAGGTTCGATAAATAATTCCATCAATAACTTACCATTTCATCCAAACTCTTTAGATCATTGGTTATTATCTGCGGCTGGGGTCCATACATCAACACGGGATTCTCGTCGCTATCATCTTCATTATCCGAATCACTGTCATACAGATCCGTCTCAGTGGCAATGCTCTCCGTGGTGGTGGTTGCCTTTAATGTAGTGATTGTTGTTATTGTTGCACAGACCTCCGTTTGGGTGGCACTTTCTGAGCAAGCTTTAATATCGGCAGCAATTTCACGATCAATTTGTCGCTCCATTTGTACCAGCATGGGAGCCAGCATGCCTGAGGGTGAAATAAAAGTCCAAACATCACATACAGAGGCATAGCACGAATGTACTTTTGTACCATTGACACCTACCAAATTTGGCTCCCCGTCGAGCCACCTCCAGCAGGCACAGAATCACGTGCTTCTCATTTTTGCGCATAATCAGATCGTCCGTTTCGAACAATAGGCACTCGATGATTTTAAGGCTCTTTCTGCAACAAAATGCATTTCAGTCATTGTTCTGGCAATTCTGTTGGACAACCCTCCTTACCTGCACCATGTAATAAAATTCGAAACATTGTCGCGGGCAAAGAAGGTGCCACTCTTGGCCGCCGGCAGATAGTGTATGTTGCCCAGGGCAAGGATCGGTCCGGCCAAGCCGGAAGTCATCGAGCGTGTCATTGATTTGTTGCGCGCCTGTCGCCGGGCCAAATAATCCTCGGCCGCTTGCCGCACATAATTTGCGTGCTGTGAAACAAATTAAAGAGCACAACAACAATAAATTAGACAAACATATTCCGCAAGTGAAAGTCACGCAAATATATTTCAAAAAGCTAGAAGAAAAAAAGAACGGTTTATTTTTAAGCGTCTAAAGAATTTAGCACGGCATTTTTAGGCTGGCGGCGGAATGGCGTACACGAAGACGGAGACGGATCAACGCACGGATTCGACAGGTTGGACCCGGCTGGGGGGAGGAAACGAGCTGCTGCTGCTGCTGCTGGTGGCGGCGCCGCAATGTAATGCATAATTAATTGACACGCTGGCCACACTCGTTCACTCAGTCGTCAGTCACTCACTGGCAACTCGGAAACTCATGTAGGTTGACACATTTCTTTGGATGTCTAGGAGGCAGACAATGGGTGTGAAAGAAATACCAGCCAACTGAATAGGCCAACTAGTTCACCCTTTGGGCATTTAATGGTTGATTTAGTTCGCCAGGTCTCCCCTATTTGAAACTTTCCTACTTTCCTACACAAGAAACTTTCAACTTTTGCCATTTAGAACTTTACTTTCCTGTGGGACCTTAGCTTTAGTTTAGTTATTTCCAAATCTGTTTTCAGTTTTTATCTAGATTTTTATATGGAGATAATTAAGGGTAATCCTATGACAGAGCTATCCCTTGGGCAGATTTATTTCATCAGTTATAGTTTGGACAGACTTCTAGACCTTGTGTTTGCTACAGATGTTTTCAATACGATGGTATTTAGAATTCCGCCTTTGTCAATCCTGGAGGACATTTTTGTTGAACAGCTCATCAATTTGGAAAGAGAATCACTCTTAAATGAGGAACTGGTAGAGATGAGTAAACACGAAGTCAGGGATACGCAAGAGGAGAGGAAATATTGGGGTGATTAATTTTCCATTGAATATATATAAAAATTGGTTTTGTCAGGTTGATGAATTGATTGATAAAATAAATAACCTATCTGATCCTTTTCAAAGCCGTAGGGCACAAATTGCTGAAGACGAACTAAAGCCCTAGGTTGGGATGGGTTTGAATCTCTGAATCGATTCATCGAACAAATTTAAGTTAAATATTCATCCCTGGAACCAATGTTTGTTCATGGTTTGGCGAGTATTTGCTTATTGACTCATTTAAGCACCCCAGTTGTCCAAAATCTTTTTCAGTTCTAGCCCCCAATTAACTCACAATCATAACTAAAGTCAAGTGCTTCCTCTAAAAGCCCAGTTCCATATGGCACTTGCTGCCACAAACTCAAGCTTTCTACATACAACATTGACACACACACACCGCCTGGCACGTGCCTAAGATTTCTGTTTGATGTCATAATAACCATTTCCATGGTCCTCCTCCATCTCCATTGCCGCCGTCATTGCCAACGTCTTCATGTATGGATTTCGAAAGTGAAAATTCGATGCATCGCAACGGCAACCACACCAACTGAGCCGATTATCGAATTCATATATGCATTATTCAAGAAGATGCATCTCTTCCAATTCTTAACGAAACGGCAATGCGCTTCACCAGCATCGAGACAAGGTTAAAGCCAAAATGTTCAAAATGTCCAACATGCTGGTGGGTAGCGCAGAAGCAGAAGAAGAGGCCTATTTAACGCCTCTGGTGAAAGACATCAAGTCGTGGGCGGCGGCGTCATCGCGTCGTCTACCTCCCAGTTAATATAATAACACGGCCTGTAGATACTCTAATGCCGTAAAGAGTATTGAATGCCAATTAATTGTTAATATATATGTGAATCATGTAGAATCTCTCCCGTTCCGTTCTTAGTTAACTGTGATTGCACTCGTTACGCAGTCTTGCGCCCAACTGACGTGAGCAAACTGCATTCGGTTTGATGGTTTACCTTTTTTGGGTTTAGGGTATGAAAGGAAAGGTGAAACAATAAACACCAAATAAAGCATTTGTGGAGATATCCATAAAAAATACTGTTTAAATATGAAATGATTACAAAAATGTGCATAAATGAATATGGAATGAATGAAAATGGTAATGCATGACACGTTGAGGCGATGCCAGGCAGCAGGCAGCAGGCAGTAGTTTCAGTTGTCGTGCACGCCAGGCATGGAGATGGGTATGGGTATGGTGATCTCGGATTGCAGGGCAAAACAACAACAACAGCAGCAGCAGAGCGAGATGACATAACACTCAAACGTCAATGTGCCATATTGGCTTATGATATACATATGCATGCAAGGGGGGCGTCGCCCAGGGGAAGATTGGCAATGGGGAATGGGTTGGAGCGAAACAAGTGTAACCAAGGAAAGGACACTAAAGTAGCTAGCAGTATAAGCTGAATCAAAGCTGAAAATTTAATTTAAACTGCTAAATGTTTAGAAATTGATTGACTTGACTAAGGATTTTTCAATCTCGAAATCATTTACGCTCGAAACTGGCATATTTTAAAAAACACTCAAAATTTATTGTGGCTTTTTATTATACATTCGGATCCACTCAAAAAGGTGTATAATCACACTTGATTTGAATGTTAAGATGGACTTAAGCTCGATAATTTGATAATTTGCTACCAAAATGGAAAGAAGCTACTGTACAATTTAAATGTAGTTAAAAGATCCCGAAAATCACGAAACAAGAGTATAATAAGTATAAAAGCAAACTAACAATTGAAAAATTTAAAACAAAAAAGGGGAACGTTAACTTCGGCTCGCCGAAGTTTTGTATACTGCAGCTTCCATTGAGAACACAAAAAAGTTTTTCTAACTAAGACTACTTTTTGGACCTTACTTTTCTATGGGATCTATACTATATAGATGTCTGATTTCGACCAAACTTGGTGAAATCATGGAAAAGCATACACTGTTAATTACGAAATTTGGAGGCGATCCCATTTAAAACAAAAAGTTTTTCTCACTAGAACTTATTTTTCGACCGATCATTCATACTGCAGCTATATGCTATAGTCATCCGATTTTGATTAAACTTTGTAGAAATGTGTTAAAGTATATAAATTAAGAATATGCCAATAAAAAGGACGTTTTCATTAAAAACAAAAAAGTTTTTCTCACTCGAACTAGTTTTTCGACCGATCGTTCCTATGCTATAGTCATCCGATTTCGACCAAGCTTTGTAGAATTGTGTAAAAGTATATAAAATAAGTGTATGCCAATGATAAGGACGTTTTCATTAAAAACAAAAAAGTTTTTCTCACTAGAACTAGTTTTTCGACCGATCGTTCCTATGGCAGCTATATGCTATAGCCATCCGATTTCGACCAAACTTTGTAGAATTGTGTAAAAGTATATAAAATAAGTGTATGCCAATGATAAGGACGTTTTCATTAAAAACAAAAAGTTTTTCTCACTAGAACTAGTTTTTCGACCGATCGTTCCTATGGCAGCTATATGCTATAGCCATCCGATTTCGACCAAACTTTGTTGAATTGTGTAAAAGTATATAAAATAAGTGTAAGCCAATGATAAGGACGTTTTCATTAAAAACAAAAAAGTTTTTCTCACTAGAACTAGTTTTTCGTCCGATCGTTCCTATGGCAGCTATATGCTATAGCCATCCGATTTCGACCAAACTTTGTTGAATTGTGTAAAAGTATATAAAAATAAGTGTATGCCAATGATAAGGACGTTTTCATTAAAAACAAAAAAGTTTTTCTCACTAGAACTAGTTTTTCGACCGATCGTTCTATGGCAGCTATATGCTATAGTCATCCGATTTCGACCAAACTTTGTTGAATTGTGTAAAAGTATATAAAATAAGTGTAAGCCAATGATAAGGACGTTTTCATTAAAAACAAAAAAGTTTTTCTCACTAGAACTAGTTTTTCGACCGATCGTTCCTATGGCAGCTATATGCTATAGCCATCCGATTTCGACCAAACTTTGTTGAATTGTGTAAAAGTATATAAAATAAGTGTATGCCAATGATAAGGACGTTTTCATTAAAAACAAAAAAAGTTTTTCTCACTAGAACTAGTTTTTCGACCGATAGTTCCTATGGCAGCTATATGCTATAGTCATCCGATTTCGACCAAACTTAGTGAAATACAAGGGTATAACATACTCTTTACTTTTTAAACAAGTTTTTCCTATCTTTTTCTTCCCTTGACTCCCAAAAATTTTTCTAACTTTTTTTTCGACCGATCGTTCCTTTGGCGGCTATATGCATAGTCATCCGATTTCGACAAACTTTTAGAATTTAAATATATAAAATAATTAGCCATAAACTTTTCTTACAAACAAAATTTTTCACTGACTTTTTACCGTCGTTCCTTGCCTTCTTAGTTCGTTCGACTTGATTTGAAAAAGTGTAAAAAGGATAGTAAACTAAGTAAAACGGACTTTGGAGGCGTTTCCATTACAAACAAATCTCTCTTCGACCGATCTTCTGTCCCCCCCTTGTCCTCCGCTCTTCGACCCAATTTGTGAATTGTGGAATGTATATAATGTAATTATGCCAATGTTAGGCGTTCTTTTTCACGAAATCAAAAAATTTTCTCACTAGAACTTTTTCGACGATCGTCCATGGCAGCTATATGCTACTTGTCATCCCGATTTCGACCAAACTTTAAAATTGTTATATATAATAATAACCAATAAAAGGACGTTTTCATTAAAAACAAAAAGTTTTCTCCACTAGAACTAGTTTTTCGACCGATCGTTCCTATGGGAGCTATATGCTATAGTCATCGATTTCGACCAAACTTTAATTGTGTAAAATATTAAATATGTGCCAATTAGGACGTTTTCATTAACAACAAAAATTTTTCCTCCACTAGAACTAGTTTTTCGACCGATCGTTCCTATGGCAGCTATATGCTATAGCCATCCGATTTCGACAAACTTAGTAGAATTGTGTTAAAGTATATAAAATAAGTGTAGCCAATATAAGGACGTTTTCTTAAAAACAAAAATTTTCTCACTAAACTAGTTTTCCGTCCGATCGTTCCTATGGCAGCTATATGCTAGCCATCCGATTTCGACCAAAGTTTGGTAGAATTGTGTAAAAGTAGATAAAATAAGTGAAAGCCAATGATAAGGACGTTTCCATTAAAAACCAAAAAGTTTTTCTCACTAGAACTAGTTTTTCGACCGATCGTTCCTATGGCAGCTATATAGATCAGCCGTCCGTTCGACCTTTGTGAATTGTGTAAAAGTATATAAATATGTAGCCTGATAGGACGTTTCCATGAGAAATAAACTATATACTTTATGTGGTCGCAGATGCTTCCTTCTATGCGTTACAAACATCCGGACAATTTTATAATACCCTCTGCAAGGGTATAAAAAGATGACAATTGAAATGATTTGGTCAACATGTCGTATGAGTAATTTTTTCATAGAACTCTTTAAGTTCTCCTTTCCTTATTTTGTGTTATTGAGCGGACAAGGTGCCTCTTTGCAGTTGAATTCCGAGAATGCGTGAGATATGCTTTTATTTCCTTTTTGCTCACCATAAGAGATCACTTTCTTAGGAAGATTCCTGGACTTGTAAAAACTGTTTATAACTAAGAGTTTTAATGGTTTGATTAGTGCCTTTACCATTTTAAGAGGTGGACATGGTTATATTGTTTGTTGTTCTTTTATTCTAGTCAAAAATTGATGTACTTTATAAGATTGGAGGCGTTTTTTTTTTTGTTAGCTAGGCAGCTTCCGGTATAAAGATTGGAATAATAAAACACTACTCCTCTTTCTTTATCATTCAACAAAGTGCAAAGATATGCCTTTTACTCGTACATTCTTTCTTCTAATAGAGAGATCAAGGTGATAATTCCTAACCACTTATCACACCTCCATTGTGCTTGAAGCTTAAATCCTTGCCGCACACACACACATAAAGTGGCTGCCGCCCCCTTTTGCTCCCCCAACACACACACACACACACACACATCAACAAGATCATGAATTTACTAGCTTGCGTGCTGTTTACGTGAAACCGTGGATCACCGATTGCGATGATTGCGGATCGTGCAAATTGCCTGGCCATGTTGTGTCTATTTGGATATTTGTCCACTTTTGGACGTTTCTGCCGTGCTTTGTTGTGTGTGTGTGTGTGTGTGTAAATACGGAACATATGTAAATATTAATTTTATTAAACAAACGTGACTGGGGCTTTGGCTTAGACCTGGAACGTTGGTTGGCTGGCAGGCTGGGTTAGTTTGGTTTGGTTGACGTTGACGGCGTTGACACGACGCCGTAGTGGGCCGCACAAACAAACATATTTGGCTTTTCAATTCACAATATTTATGCATGCAAAACTTTTGTTTATTGTTACTGTTATTGGCCTGACTTTGGCTTCGGACTCGTTTCAAATGATGGCAAAGCGGCAAGAAGCGGCGATGACACCAGCAGAAAAGAGACTTTGTATGTACGACGACGAGTACGTGCTGAGCCGGGCGCTGTCACTGGCAGGCCAAGTCCATCAACGCATCAATGCGTGGGAATTGTTTTATGGGCGGCCTTGCTTTGAAGTTGAAAGGCTATTTGTGGAGTTTTTAAATGGCAAATCAGCATGGTGTGTCCCCCCCTCAAGTTGCAGTGAAAGTTAAAGGCTTGAGTACACTTCTGAAAGTCAAATCTACGGATATTCCCATGGGGCTGCCCACTCAAAGACAAAATCTCCTGGCAGCATTCCGTTCCACAAATCGTTCATTTATTTCTTGTCTTGTTTTCTGTCACGCCTTTTCGCCTACTGTCTGACATATATGGGTCAATATTGCATTATGATAGCAACTGTCAACCGCACACTCACACACACACACACACAGACACACCACTGATTTAGTTGTTGCCAAAAGCAACAACAAATGGAAATGAATCAAATTCATTAGTGCCAATTTATTGTTTTGGCATACGATTTTGAGATCAAATATCTCCTGCATCTATCGGGATCGGGTCCAAGTGGCCACAGGTGGCCCCACAGCTGAGCCAACTTGGCTCAGAGTCAAGGGGGTGGCTGGCTGCCCGTTGTGTGTCTAATCCGATTTTGACTTTATTAACGGTGCAATTTGTACGACACACAACTGCAGCCCGCAGTTATATGGCCATTGGTAACCCATTGGCCAGCAGGGAGCAGGGGCGCGAGCAATGTGTACAGCGATTATTATTTATGGCTCCAAGTGCGAGACTCCACAAATTGTATGCTAATCGCAGACCTCTAACTCTCGCACCAACTGCCTGACCAGTTGGCAGCTGTCGCTGGCCTGAACCCCAGGACTGATTTATGGAGTGTCGCTGACTAATTTGAACTTTGGAGTGTTTCAACTTCTGTTAAATGAATATGCCGCTGCTGCAATGGGTTAAAAAGGTGAGCCCACCAGTAACGCCTTAAGGCCTAAGATCAAGTACCGAGCAAGCAGCTCGGCAGATTCTCGTCCTGCTTTAAGGGGGTCTTCTCATTGAGAAACTTTTTTTTTCGACTTTTTTTTTTTTGCATTTATTTATAGCTTGGATATTCAAAAATATCCCCCCAAAAGGATTTTCGAAAACTCGAATTAGTTTAGGAGATATAGTCCTTTTAGTGACCCAATGTGACCTAAATTCCCAAGCAACTGCAAACTTAAAGCGCGTTTATCTCGAAACCACGTTTTTCGAACTGGCGGCCATGATATCTCCAGTTCAACTGAACCGATTTTCATGAAACAAAGTGGAATCGACGCAGAATTGTCACCATTCTCGGGTGAACCTCGACCATAATTTTAAAAATTTTTTTTACTATTTTTTTTTTACACTAAACTACAAAAAAAAGCCCGAAATTGATTTTTTTTTTTTTTTTGAATGGCCGCCATTTTGTCAAAAAAAATCACAAAATTAAGTTTGAGGTTCACCCGAGAATTACATTTATACTGATTATAACCCCGTTTTTTTTTTCATTTCGGACGCTCCGGAGACCCGGAATCGTGGCCGCCGTGACGACACCTTTTTTTTCACCACCAACTTTGAAGTCTCATTACTTTTTGAACAGCCCTCGTATCGAGGCAAAAAAAATTTTTTTATTTACTTTGAACCTTTTGTAATACAATAAATAAAAAAAGTTTTCAATTATTCTTTGCGTTTTCAAATAAGAATTTTTTTAAAAAGGGTCCAAAAAACGGGTTTTGAATGAGAAGACCCCCTTAAGAACCATCACTTTTTCGGTATTCATTTTCGACCCCATAAACTATATTTATTCTTTATCAGTCAACTATTACCCAAGCAGAGATGGATTCAAGGGCGAGCGCAGGACTATGCTAATAAATTCGATCAGGAGCACAATTGGACCTAGAAGATGTAATTGAAAGTATCACATCAGCTGGAAAGTGTATGCAAAGGCCCATAACGCAAAAATGGAAGCAGCCGTGGATTGATATTGAGTGTAAAGAAGCTAAAAATGGTTCACAAATCGCGATCAAAAATCGAATACTTCAGGATTTACCAGCATGCGAACGCTCTCTATCGGGGGTGTCCTGGAAATCTCTAGAGATTTTGCCTTCGGTTGGTTTGCAAATCGCTCGAGAAATCTGTCGGTGTCCCAGAACTTCGAGAGATTTCGGTTTCTTCGAAAGTCTAGTTCGAAAGGTGTGTGTATCAGATTATGGTCCTACTACAAAAACAGTGATATACTGCGTGGGTTCGTGAAGTCGCTATTGGTTGGTTAGTGTATTGGTTGGTTTATAGGACACCGAGAATTGGTTTTCGGTTGGAAGAGATTTCTGGGACACCGCCGTATAAAAGCATATGTATAGAAAAACAAAAGCTTTACTTCAAAAGGATAGAGTGAGAAATTGGAAACGACAAGGACGGAAAATCTTTTTGGAACCTTGTGAGAAAGCTAAGTGGAGACTCGGGGAGATGAAACATTAAAGTCGAAGCTGCGTCATACTTCCAGAGCCTTCTATATGATAATGGTAAAACCTCCACAATGATATTAGAGTTGCCGAACAATGTTGTTGACGAACTTGAATGTGAATTTTCTACCTGCTGTGCTCTCAAGAGTAAAATGTAAAATGGCTTGACATAGCCCCAAAGGGCCAAAGACGAGCCTCCCTCAATCTCTTGGCTTGTGCGCTTCTAATTTTCGCACAAGAGAAAGGGACCTACAGTTTAACGCCGAATCTGAAGGGCATTTTGAGAAGCTTTTCATGGCTAATTACTACAAATCTGGCCCCTAACAGCCGAGAGGGGTGACCGGGTGTAAAGTTCATTCAAAGAAAAAACTTTTCATAAGATGTTCCGAGACGGGATCGAACCCACGACCTCTTGCACAGCGGTCGCGCACACTAGCCGCTCAAGAGTGGTTAACCAAATAAAACGCCGGGGACAGACCGTGTACCTGCCGAGTTTCTTGTAAACGCCACGCCGCAATTTATGCCGTATTTAAAAGAAGCCGTTAACAGAATCTTTGATTCTGCCAATGTGCCGAGTTGTTTCCTTTCCAATGTTTCCAATTTTTAGGAAAGGAAACCCAAAAGAAGCACAAAATTATAGAGGAATATACCAACAGAAAGGTCGGGCAGGCCGCCTGCGGAGACATTTCCCGGAAGCTACGTCTAGTGGCTGATAACGGTCCTTTCGACCAAATTCATTGATGCAATTCTTTTGTATACTACTGTGGGCAAAAAGTAGTCGGAATTTGTTTATAAATCAAAAAATCTTTATTTATTCTTCCAAATCAATTTCATCGCCTTCAAAGCAATGCCCTCCCGTTGCAATGCACTTTTGCCAACGTTTTTTTAGTCCTCGATGCATGCCAAAAAGTCACTTTCAGGTATGGCCTTCAGAGCGCGTGGCGATTCACGTTTAATCTCTTCAATCGACTCGAAACGGCGTCCTCGGAGTGGTCTTTTGAGTTTGGAGAATAGCCAGAAGTCACACGGAGCTAAATCAGGCGAATACGGTGGTTGCGGAACGACGATGGTGTTGTTTTTGGCCAAATGCTCGCGAAAAACGTGCGCAGTGTGAGATGGCGCATTACCGTGGTGCAAAAGCCAAGAGTTGTCGGCCCATAAATCTGGCCTCTTTTTGCGAATAGCTTCACGCAAACGACGCATAACACTTAAATAATATTCCTTGTTGACAGTTTGGCCCGGCGGAAGGAACTCATAATGCACGACACCACGATAATCGAAGAAAACAGAAGAAATGGTCGTCCAGATCGGTGTTCGTCTTCGACGTGTTTTCGGCCTTCTTTAAACCATTTGTACCAGTCAAATGTTGTTGATTTTGGCAGAGCTTGGTCGCCGTAGGCCTTCTGCAACGTTTCCGCAGCGGTAATTCCATTCAGGAAGCAAAATTTAATCGCACTTCTTTGTTGAATAATTTCAGACATTTCAAAAATCGCCGAAACCACTTTTTGCGTGTCACAAAACCAAGCGTAACTCAAACAATAATGAATATTTTGACATGAAATTTGACATGTAAGTCAGTGACAGTGCTGCCAACTAAAAAAATAAATATTCGGGCGAAAATATTAGCCCGCGTGATTTATATCGGCAAATTCCGACTACTTTTTGCCCACAGTAGTATCATAAAGTTTGTGCAGATTTTAAGTTGTTACCCGTTAAGCTTTTTGCTTTTGTTTGTTGAAGTTAATGGTTCCATGTCCTGTGAATCGATCACTGTGGTGACGTTTGATTTAAAAAGCAGCCAGAAGCATTGCAAGAACTGCCAATGAATCCCGAAAAAAAAGCAGTTTGGTACTTTTTATGCTCTGTACCAGAGGTACACAGAGTATATTAAGTTTGTGCAAAAGTATGTCAAAGTAACAGCCAGAAGGAAGCATCTCCGACGCATGTCTATAGCGACAAGTCCGCACTGGATGCATTGGAAGCCAATACTTAGGAATTTATTAGCAACCGATATGTTGGAGGGAGTATGCCAAAATTGGACCCAGCGTATGAACCATTTGAGTCGCACTCGCGGTCAACATTTACCTGAAATCATCTTTAACCATTTTCTATATTTTTATGTATTTTTTCAATCAAATCCGAAAGCTGCTAAAAAAATCACTCTTTACAAAGTCTTTCGCATGGCTCATGCAGTTTGGAACACCCCCTTTAAGACATTGTCAGCTGTTTGTTTTCTTTAAGTTTAATGGGCCCGGATTACGCTATCCCAGTCGGGGGTCATTCCACCCCTGGCCTACAGATGAACTACTCTTACTACTGCACTACTGAAGATCGCCCACTAAGCATTTCAACATTTAGTAGAACATGGTGTACCCATAAGAACCTTGTTAAAATTTTTCCTTTTTTTTTTTGGTTTTAAATTCTGTCAATTTGAAACAGGAAATGCTGAAACTGCTGACATTTAGTGGCAAATTTCTGTTGAACAAATTTCATTTGTACGACTCCCCGACGACTCGCTCTCACTTTTGGGTTGGCGGCGGCGGCGGCGGCGGCGAGTCACTAATTTGGCCCGCGTCTAAATTCAAGTTTATAAAACTAAATATGCGCAAGTAGGTACAACCAAAACTCTTTTTTTCTGTGGTGGCCTCGATTGCGTTTTGCGTTTGCGTTTGCCACATTTTTAACAACTTCACCCACATTCAAAATTCGTTTTGGCTTTGGCTTCGACCAAAATACACGACGAAACCAGTTCAGTTCAGAGCTTGGTTTTGTGTTTTGTTTTGCTTGGCATCGCAGATCGCCAGATCTTAGTCTAGGGGCTAGTAGTTGCCTTTGTTGTTGTTGTTGTTGTTGCTGCAATTTCAGCGTCTCAAATTTCTAGATCAAATTTTGAGTTCTTAGGATCAATAAACTTGGCTGGCATTATGGAAATACCGTTAATCATGGGCCACAAAGATCAAAAGAGCCCCCCGAGCAGGTGAGATCGATCGATCTTGGTTGTGTTGCTGTTTTGTGCAGAAATCATTTGCCAGCGATCTATCATTGCCACAGACAAAAGCGCCAAAGCCATGTGGGTAGGAAGAACCTTGAACCCAAAAACAGACCCCCTATTACCTTCAGCCCGCCGCCAAATCGCCAAATAAGCGCACAATTGAGGAAACTTTGAATTATGATTTTGAATGAGCCGTGGACAGTTTTTGGGTCTTGTATTGTTTGCGATTGTCCGACTCGAGGTGTTGTGTTATGGCCAATCTGCAGATCGCCGACATGAATTTTTGTTTTTGTGATTTTGAAAACGGTTTGATGGCAAATCCGCTTAGGCGGTGGCAGTTTCGGTGGCCAAGTCAGCGAACTCCTCGCAGATGGAGCGCTCAATGGAGGAGTGTGTGTGCCAATGTGTGTGTGTAATGGCAGAAATGTGTCTGTTTTTTCGCAATGTCATTTTATTTGTTTTTTTGCGCTTTAATTTTGTTTTATTTAATTTTCGTTTTGCGGAAGCAAAATGCTTTGTCGTCGAGCTGTTACGGTACGATAATGTTCCCCCTCCCCTCTCCATTTTTTTTTTTTGCAATTGCTATGTAATGTTA
This sequence comes from Lordiphosa collinella, assembly GCA_018904265.1. Classification (NCBI taxonomy): domain Eukaryota; kingdom Metazoa; phylum Arthropoda; class Insecta; order Diptera; family Drosophilidae; genus Lordiphosa; species Lordiphosa collinella. The sequence continues at coordinate 315,957 of JAEIFV010000241.1, forward strand.
TTAACGCCATATTGACACACATTTCTTCGTCGTCGGACAGAAAAATCTAAGCTAATTACGTGACAGCTAACGTAACGTACGTAAGCCGCCCCCTACTCGCCCACGCCCACGCACACACACGCTTCCTTAAAGCTCTCTTTACATTTTCTACCTGCGTCACGTACTACGTGTGGCATGAACTTTTGTGGTAGGCGGAGGCGTGGCCAGATGCAATCGTCGACCCACTTTTTAGGCTAGAGAGAGAGATGCGCGCGATGAGGCTAAAGTCACGTTAATTGCTTCGACACTTGACTCTGAAGAGGCGGATGCGAATGAGAATAAGACGGGGCTGGGGCTGTGGAATGGAAATGAAGGATGAGACTTGGCTTTGGGTCAGGTAATTTGGCATGTCATTGACCTCAACCAAATGAAGCAAAGGCAATTATATTGAAATTAATCAATAAATACAATAGACGTGTAAATATCTGACGATTGATTTACGATCTTTGTTTTTTTTAATTATTTAAGAAGAGATTTTCAGAGTGTGGAAATGAATTTTTATGACAGTTTTTTAACCATTCATTTGGGAATTGGATATTTACGTAAAGGCTTTTGGGCGAAGAATTTGTTGTGATCTTCAGAATGCTTCAGAATTTCATGATACACCATGGAGCAAATATAATGAATATCATTATGCATCGATGCACAGCTGTTGCCGGATTACGCAAAGTTTTCGAGATATGCACTTTCAGAAAGAGAAAATTGGCATGTTTTTTTTTTTGCATTTACTTGTCATTTCTTCACGTTGAACCGCAGTTATGAAAACCGCTGTTGGCATGCCTGGGGTATTGATAAATGCTGCACAGATAATGTAAAGAACTCATTAAGAGCAGGCCACGTTTTTAAATCGCGATTACAAAGACTCTTCTTGCCGATTTTACTTAACTGACTACGCTCATTAGATTATATTCCTTCGTTTTAGTGGGTATTTAGAAACGTATTAGAGGAGGTGTCTACCTGATCTCTGCACGAGTGCACTGCATAAATACTTGATATTTTTTTACACCCTAGTGTCCCAAACACAGCAACAAACGGTATGCAGCAGAGACCTGCAACAAGCCTCTAATGTTCGATCACACTCGTGCGTTTACTTGGCTTGGTTGGACTCGTCGAAATGATGGCAAGCACATTGCGTCAGAACGAGTAAGCTCTTTGCTTCGTATGAGTAATAATATGAACAAGCTTTTCATACCACGAGTCAAAATAAGTCTTTTGCCAGCAATGGCCAAGCCTTTTCGAAACTCTACTCGTGTTTACTCGGACTCGCAACCGAATTTTCTCGTACGTACCAGTGCTGCCAGAATCTCCGAAGAAAAAATTGCTACATTTGGGAAAAAAAGTTGCTAAAAATTGCAAAAAATTATGTGAAAATTGCCAACAAAATTGCTAAAAATTAAAATTGATGTCCATCGGTAAGTCGTCCATGATATGTATTGCAAGTAGGTGCACTCCGTCCTGCATAATTAAATGTTGGCGCAGCTTTGCAAGCTGAAAACTGGACCGCAGACAACTGTGACAGATGATCAATTGTCGCAATCGCCGTTTGTCAATGTGTAGTCATAGTGCCGCTTCCTGTTCCTCCGATTTTGTTGAATTTCGAACTTAAAGCAACTTATTTTTTTGGGTAAAAGCGCATATCGTAGCCACATGCTTTTTGAGGCGGCGTGGTGACGGATATCAAAAAAGTTTGCGCCTATTGCGGATACGCAATGCGCAGAATATACTCTGGTTGGACCAGTGCAATCGTTGCGAATCCACTACTTAAACTGCTCATCTTACAGCCGAGCATCAGGCAAATTTTGTTTATAAATTTTTGGCATCTTTATCCAATTACAAAAAAACAGCAAAAGAGCGCGCAAACACTTTCAAGTAGTTCATATAATCGAACCACCAAGTTAAATACTAGTTCCGATAACTTTGTGAACCATTATTAATCGTAATTTCAGCAGTCAATTGCAAAAATGTATTAAAAAAAAGTCAAAAATGCTAAAGAAAAATAATAAATTGCTAGTTTTGTAATAACGTTGCTAAAATTGCTAAAGAAATAATAAAAATTGCTAGATTTGTGGCTAATAGCATTTTAGAAAAAAAGTTGCAAATTTTTTTAAAAATTGCAAGATCTAGCAACTAAATTGCTAAGGTGGCAGCACTGGTACGTACTCTGCTGGTTGACGGCGAGCTTCGACAAGGCTCTTATGCAATTGTTGTTGTGACTTGAAAACTTCAAACAACAACATGCCACAAGAAGGAAAGAGAAAGCGTATGCAAAATACAAATGCAAAAATAGGGGAAAGTTAACTTCGGCTCGGCCGAATTTTTGTATACCCTTGCAGTTTGTTATACTCTGTACCAAAGGTACATAGAGTATAATAAGTTTGTGCAAAAGTATGTAACAGCCAGAAGGAAGCATCTCCGACCCCATAAAGTATATATATTCTTGATCAGCATCAACAGCCGAGTCGATATAGCCATGTCCGTCTGTCTGTCCGTATGAACGCACAGATCTCAGAGATGGTAAGAGATAGAGGTTTGACATGTATGGGATCTTCTATCTGCAGGCTGATCAAGTTTATTTTCAATTTTGGCAACGCTCCCTCCCGCCCCCGCAATTTGAGAAAAACGTCATATCTCCCACAGTTTAATAGATAGAAGCATACCTGTTAAGTTGCCATTAGAATTACTAATCAATTAAATTATTTTTGGAAAATAGTCGTAGTGATTATATAGTTTGCTGGTGAAAAATTTATGATTATTTAATGATTACGATTAGAAATAATCAAAAATAATGGAAAATTACCATAAATTATTAAAAATAATTGAAAATAATGGAAAATAATGGAAAATAATCGTTTCCATTATTTTCCATTATTTCCATTATTTTCCATTATTTCCATTATTTTCCATTATTTCGACTATTTGAGACTATTTTGAGAGAAACAAATTATTTTCAACATCACATTTAATAACAATTAAATTAAACACAAACATTAAACATATTCAGGGTTTGCCTTCATTAAAACTAGTTTTTCGAATGAAAAATCAGACAATGATTGGCGCCTAGGGCTGTTTATAATACCAGCAAATGAAACAGACGCTCTACAGGAGCCGAAGATGTTAAAGGCGTGTTGAAAGCAATAGACGCTTCTTTTAAAATGCCATATTTTAGCCATATATCTTCCGAGCTAGCATTATCACTCAAATAGCTAAAGAGCTGATGGCAAATTAAAGACCGTTGTGTCGTGCGTAGTTCATCTTGAGATGCACGCAAGTGTTGACTGCGCTTTGCCTGTTTCCATTCTGGGCAAAATAGTCTCAAATAGTCGAAATAATGGAAAATAATGGAAATAATGGAAAATAATGGAAAATAATGGAAAATAATGGAAACGATTATTTTCCATTATTTTCAATTATTTTTAATAATCTATAGTAATTTTCCATTATTTTTGATTATTTTTAATCGTAATCATTAAATTATTGTGTGAAACCGAAAATAGTCGCAATTTAATCATTAATTCAACTTTTAAACAAAAATAATCCAATTAATAATGACTACAATTAATAATCATTATTTAACAGGTATGGATAGAAGGTTCGAACCTACTGGACATATATTCTTATCAAAATTATTTATCGATTTCCTAAAGGAATCATAGAGATCGGATCAACGGTTCTCGAGATATGATTAAAAGAGTGTATGCTGCAGCAGCGCATTAGCAGCGCTATTTACCGCTGCCACTGCAGCATCAAAATTTATGTTCGTTGGTACAGACTATTATATAGTCGGGCTTGACCGACTTTCTTCCTTGTTTTTCTAAATAAAACTACTTTTCGGACCTTACTTTTCTATGGGAGCTGTACTATATAGATGTCCGATTTCGACCAAACTTAGTGCAATCATGGAAAAGCATAGCAAACTGTTAATAAAGAAATTTGGAGGCGATTCCAATAAAAACAAAAAAGTTTTTCTCACTAAAACTTCTTTTCGACCGATCAATCATACTGCAGCTATATGCTATAGTCATCCGATCTTGACAAAACTTTGCAGAATTGTGTAAAAGTATACAAATTTTATTTATGCCAACGTAAAAGACATTTCCAGTAAAAACAAAAAAGTTATTCTCACAAGAACTACTTTCACGACCGATCGTTCCTATGGTAGCTATATGCTATAGTCATCAGATTTTGACCAAACCTCGTAGAATCGTGTGAGAGCATATAAAACAAATACATGCCAATTTTAAGGACATTTCTACTGAAAACAAAAAAGTTTATCTAACTAAAACTACTTTTCAGATAATAGTTTTCTATGACAGCTGTACTATATGGATGCCCGATTTCGATCAAATTTGGTGGAGTCATGAAAAAGCATAGTAAACTAAGAAATACGAAGTTTGAAGGCGTTTCAATTAAAAACAAAAAAGTTTTTCTCACTAAAACTAGTTTTTCGACCGATCGTTCCTATGACAGCTATATGCTATAGTCATTTGATCTGGCCGGTTCCGCGTATTTGTACCAAAAGACTTCGTGCAAAGTTTGATGAGGATAGCTTTAAAACTGACGGAGGAGATAGCATAGAAACAGACGGATAGACGGACAGAAGCACAGACGGACAGACTGACAGACGGACAGGGCTAAATCAACTCAGCTCATGCTGATCAAGCATATATACCTATACCTTCTGCAAGGGTATAATAACTTTTTAGCCATGCTTTTAGATTCAATCGTATTAACTCTTAAGACATGAATTTGCATACTAAAAATTAGTACAAAATATTCTTCGTTGTGATCTATTAAATTCTTAAGTCAAATTTAATACATTTTTGAGACAAAGTACATAAAATGTTCTCGGTTTAAGCCCATACAATTAAAAAGCTATTCCTAGGTAGGTCTGAAATGAGATTTTTGTATTACATCTCATTAGGCTAAAGGTCTAAAGGTCCATGAATTAACCAAAGACAGAATGTATTGCCTTAAGGCCCGATTTCTCAATGTGCGGTTAGTCAACTTGACAGGCAGTTTAACCGAATTTGCGTATCTCATGCTGTGTGTGGCGCAACCGGAGGAACAGACTTAACCGCTGCTCGAGCACTGGTTAAAGTTAACCGCGAGTTCAGGTCCGATGGAATTATCGATATATTTTATCGCTATACAAACAGCTGGCTCCAACATTTGATTTGTTTATTTTATTATTTGCTACCACAAAATGTTTAGGAATAAACGAATTTTTCAACTCCTTGCAATGAAAATGGAATTTGAAGAGGCGGAGCAACGTATAAAAAATGCAAGAGAGTACAGGAAGTGGCCTAATTACTTAACTGATATGTATTATGCCACATTTGTTCAATGATTCAGGTTGCAAAAAATCTACTTGTAAAATAATTTATGCTTGGATTAGAGATTAAGTTAAAGACTTGACTTCATTTGCGATTCAATTTGTTGTGACTTGGATTATTAGCAGGACTTGGCGGCGCTGTGTTTTTATTATGCATGTGGCAACTTCCCACAGCGGCTGACTTCTGTGTAGTCAGCGTTCCTTTGATAAGCCGTGCAGGTAAACAAGTGTCCCCAGCTATAGCTTTTGATTCATCGCAATCATATTTAATAAATTTTTCGCAAAAATATTACCAGCAGCATTTAATAGCTTTAAAAAAGCCATAACAAAAATACCTAATTTGTTGACCGTGACTGGTCACCCTAATGCAGCGATAGGAATTTATCGATATCGGATGAAACTGCTGTTGAGAAAACCAAATCACTTGACCGCTTGTCAACTGGAGAAACAAATTTGACCGGCGGTTGGCCAACCGGAACCTTTGAGAAATCGGGCCTAAGTCAGAAATCTAACATCACTCTATTAGCAAAGGATAAGAACCAGTTGGGAATTTCTAGAACAGATTGGACTAAAAATGAGAAGACTAAGCTCACTTCGGGTGCGTCGCAAAAATTAACAATAAATTTGATTTGCCTGCAAGTATAAGAAGTATAATTCGAACTTCAATCTTTTATCATTTCCCTTGAAGACTTTTGGTACATAGCATCTAAATATAGCCTACTATACCCCCTCTGCCAGGATATATAAATAGTTTTCCACATTTCATTCAAAGAATTCAACCCCCCTCGCATAAAGATGTGGCTATTTTTAGAAGACTTCCAAAATAGAAACTCAACTGCAGCGGGAGAAAGGATAAAGTGAAGTGGAGACCTGTTGACAGACCCTGATGAAAAGTTAAGCGAATACAAATGCGTTCAATGTTCTCAACGCCGCACCCAATCCACGAATCCACCACCTTCGAGACCATAACAACAACTCATCAGGTTTATGATTTGCATTGTCTCACGTCTTTCAGCGCTTTGGGTGCAAATTTCTGCTGCTTTGTATGCGTCCTCTCAACTGGACACTAAAAAATAAAACTTCAACAATTTCATTTAGTATCTGTGGCTTCTTGAGCTGGCCAATATTTATTCAATGGGCATATACTTCCTTTTTAATGGGCCGTAAGGGAGCGACGACGACGGCGGCGACTACGTCCATTGCTCTCGTCCCCGTCCCCTGTCACACCTTCATAGTAATCGGTGAGACGCTGCAACTTGGGGTTGATCTTCTGGTTCGCCTCCTTCAGTATTTTGATGAGTGCCCTCCCCTGCCTCACATTGAAACTAGTGAAGAGGCTCACTGCTTTACCACGATCAACCGAGCGTCCAGTGCGTCCAATGCGATGTACATAGCTCTCAATGGAGCGAGGGAAATCATAGTTGATGACATATTTCACTCCGGGCACATCCAAGCCACGTGAGGCAATGTCGGTGGCCACCAGAATGTTCAAGCTGCCATTGCGGAAATCGCGCAGCACCAGATCCCGTGCCGACTGGGTCTTGTCACCATGGATGGACTCACAGCGCACAAAGGTGGTTATGTAGTCGACCAATTCGTCGGCACGACGCTTGCGTTCGGCAAAGACCAAAATCTTTCCCGGCGAATCGCCCGAATCGTAGATTTCCGTCAGCAGCGCCTTCAATTTGTCCATCTTTTCTTCCTCCTTGAGGACTTCGATTACCTGGGTAATGTTATGATTGGCGGCCAGCTCCAATGAGCCCACATGGATTTGAATGAAGCGGGGCATAATGCGGGCAGCCAGCCTTTCCACGCTACGCGGCCAGGTGGCCGACCACATCAACATTTGCAAGTCCGGGCGTGTTTTCTGCAGGATGCGCGTCAGTTGTGGCTCAAAGCCCATGCCCAGCATACGATCGGCCTCATCCAGCACCAGGTAAGTGCAGCGCGTCAGCCGTAGGTTACGCGCCACAAGCAAATCGAGCAGGCGGCCGGGTGTGGCCACCACCAGTTCGCAGCCAGTGGCAAAGGCGTTTTGCTGTATATAACGGGCACTTCCGCCAAAGAGGCACACACTGCGCATCTTGCGCGCATCGGTGTAGGCGAAAACCTCCTTCTGGATCTGTTGGGCCAGTTCGCGTGTGGGTACCAGTATGAGGGCGATGGGTCCCTCGCCCCGACGCACCGCCGGCTGGGCACGAATGTGCTGAATGGCGGGTAATATATAGGCTAAAGTCTTTCCACTTCCTGTACGGGCAATGCCCACCACATTCAAGGCACTCATGGCCAGTGACCAGCCCTGGGCCTGAATGGGAGTGGGAGCCTGGTAGCCCTGGCGGAGCAATTCACGACACATGGATTCAGTGAAGGGCGTCTCCCTGAAGCTTTGTATGGGCTTCGGTACCTTGTGGCGGTCAGGGCCGCTAATATGGATCTCATAACGCGAACGATACTTTTCCACCTCGCGTTGTGAGCGATGCATGATATCCGCATGCTCCTGGTAGAAGTCACAATTCAAGGGAACCAGGTCGCTTTCATTAGACTTGGAGCGACGTCTAAAGCAGTTGGTGGTGGGGACAAGCTCACGCTCTCGACGACGTAGACGACGACGGCGCTCCAATGAGTCATCACTATCCGAATTGCTGTCCGATGATTGCTTTTCGGGTGGACAAGTGCTCGAACGCTTCAAAAGCTGCAGAACGGCAGACCGTATGGGTGAACGCGAGCGAGATCGCTTTCGTGGTATGGGAGATGTCCAGAATAAATTAATGCGCTTCTCCTTCGGGGGGGCCTCACGCGTTCGTTTTATCTCGCGATTATAGCGCTCCATGGCTGAGGCAGATTTCGAACGAGAACGAGTGCGCTTCAAGCGCCGATTGCGACGATTGGCCATTTTTGCTAGAGATTTTCGGGTTTTAGTTCTCTCTGCTAACGCTTTTCAGTTTTACTCCGGCAACTTTCACAGCCAAAATGACAGAGAAAAAAGCAAGAACTGTCAAAGTCAATTACAGGGTTGCCAAGTGTAAGGGAATTGGCCATGACACGTTAGAACAGTGTTGTTAAGTCAAGTCAAGTCAACGATTCTTCATTAAGGTTGCTTTGGAAAGTTATCAAGGGAAAAGTATGGATGTCCTTGCGACGACATAAATTAAATAATTCTTAGGTGGGAAAATGGTGGGCGGGGTTGGTTTCAAAAACGACATTTCTTTGCGGGTATATTAGAAACTCGATTTGTAAGCTCTTTGGGGCCAATAATTAAATCAAGTAGGAGCATAATTTTTCTGAAAGAAGGGAAATTTAGCTAGCGGAAAAGTCAGGTAATAAGCTGGAATTCTAAATGGTGCACTTTTTTGGCTACGCTTTTGTCTTTGCAAAGCCGATAGCAGCAGGTGGATTGTGTGTGTGGGTGAGAAAGAGGGTGGAAACGGTGACCAAAACAGTGACTAAAACAGTGACTAACAATGTGCTTAAAACAGTGAGTAAAACAGCGACTAAGACAGTGACCAAAACTGGGACCAGTGACCAAAACAGTCAATAAAACAGTGAGCAAGACAGTGACTAAAACAGTGACTAATACAGTAACCAAAACAGTAACCAAAACAGTGACCAAACAGTAACCAAAACAGGGACTATAACAGTAACCGAATCAGCGACCAAAACAGTGACTATAAAAGTGACTAAAACAGTGACCAAAACAGTGACAGCATTGACCAAACAGGGACTAAAATGGTTACCAAAACAGTGATTAAACATCAACTAAAATATTGACTTAGCAGTGACCAAACAATGACTAAAACCGTGACTTAAACAGTGACAATAACAGGGACCAAAACAGCGACTAAAACAGTAACCAAAACATTGACTAGCAGTGACTAAAACAGTGACTAAAAAGTGACTAAAATAGTCACCAAAACAGTGACTAAAACAGTACCCAAAACAGTGACAGTAGTGACCAAAAAGTAACCAAAATAGTGACTATAACAGTGACTAAAACAGTGACTTAAACATTGGGCGTGTTCACCAGCACACACCAATCATCTAACATAAATCAACAATCACAATAAAAGTGTTTGACTGCTGGTGAACGGTTTTTGATAGAATTTACAGTCAAACAAATTATCGATATTTTTTATTGGCGGAAGTTTTAAGCTTTTGACCGCAAATAAAATAAATAATAAAATATGAATAACATCAAGTACAATCCATTACATTGGATGTGACTGACGTCAAAAACGCCGATGTGGCGAAGTTTCGACCTCTTCGGTGGCGACTTGGTAGTCTCTGGTTTGCCCAGATTGGCTACTTGTAAGCGAAGAGGAGAACGAAGAGTTTCGTGCGGCCAGGTTTGAGGAATCAACTGGGGGGGCTTCTTGCAGCTCCATGATAGACTCGGAGGAAAGCTCTCTCCCAACCGATTTAGATGAGATGCAGAGCACGAACACTCGAGACCATTGTACAGTTTGCGGGAGGACCCAAGATTATGCTGCCATCGTCTATGCATTGCACTGAAAGCTTATATAGTGCACATGCTGCAACAGGATTGGCCGTGTGCCGTTAAGGTGATCAATAAGTTCCAGCAGCAGCATATACCAAATGTCAGTGAATATGTGCAGCTCTGGATCATGCTGGAGGTGCTGCAGGCCATACCGGAGCAGGCACAAGTCATACACACCTCGGTGAAGCGAGTCATCTTTAGGGCAGACCTGGGCAAGCGGGTGCCGGTGGTGTGGCAGACATGTGAGACGTATTTAAAGCTGGAAATGGGACGCTGTGAATGGGACGCGGTGTGCGTGGGTGTGGGCACCTAGATTAAGAACATTGGCTACTCCATTGAGGGCTTTTTGGTATGTCGAAACGGTCACCTACTGATGAGAGGGACTCTCGTTTTGCCAACGTCCAAACTGCAAAAAGCAAAGACGATTCCTTGCACATTTTGTTTTAATTTCTACAAAATTAATTCTTGCTGTCAGTAGTTTGCTATCGATAACAATCACAAATCAAATCAATCTAACAAAGAAATACTTTGATGGATTTACATCTAACACAATCACGAAAATTAGCAATCATGATTGCACATCACGCCCGTTCACCAGCACAATCTAACAAAATTAGTCGATTTTTGGTTATTGATTTATGCTGGTGAACACACCCATTGACTATAAATGTGACTGAAACAGTGACAGCATTGACCAAACAGTGACTTAAAACGTGACCAAAGCAGTGATTAAACAGTAAACAAAAGAGTGACTAAGCAGTGACCAAACAGTGACTAAAACAGTGACACCAGTGACCAAAACAGTGACCAAAATAGTAACCAAAACAGTGAGTAAAACATTAACCAAAACAGCGACGATATTGTGCCCGGGTTGTAGAAGGGATGAATTCAGATCAAATAGTATTGTTTAGAGCACAATAAAAATGAGTCCCTTGCGGCATAAAGGCCTACAGTTCGGACGAAGGAAACAATCGCTGCTGTACACAGAAAAAAAGAAGGATTATAAAAAAATATCCATTTAATGATTTTCGAATCCATTTGGAATGGATATGTCTTTAATATCCTTTTAATCATCCAACGGAACTGAAAATCGTCCAAAGGATGAACATTTTTCATATCCTTTGGACGATTTTCAGCTCCGCCATACAAAACAATGCATGAGTTTCGGCAAGGAACTTATCCGCTCAAATTGGTATAAGCAGACGGTCATTGCAGTCAATTATGTCCAATGATTTGAACTTAATCCCAGATAAAAGTGAAATGGCCAGCAAACTGAAAGCAGCAGACTTGCCGATTCGTTTGGAATTTTGCCAGAAGATGCTTCAAATGGTGGTAGAGGACGAAAACATGTTGAACTCTTTTTTTTATGACTGACGAGGCCCATTTGGACTTAAACGGCAACATAAACAAACAAAATTGTCGAATATAGAGTGCATCCAACCCACAGATACTCCACAGAGACGGAATTGCATTCACTGCGTGTCACAGTGTGGTGTGCAGTTTCATCACGCAGCATTTTCGGGCCCTACTTCTTCGAAGAAAACGGTCACACCGTTACTGTTACTGGAGACCGTTACTTAAGCATGTTGAGAGAATTTTTCTATCCAGAATTACGCTGAAAGAGAATTAATTTCAAATCTGTGTGGTTTCAGCAAGTTGGTGCAAATCCTCACTTAGCCCAGCCTGTTATGACAGAATTGCGAATAAAATTTCCCAATAAGCTGATATCCAGAAACTCCACATTCCATTGGCCCCCAGGTCGCCTGACCTTAACAGGAAGTCTACAAAACAAAACCGACAAGTTTGAATGAACTAAAGCAATCCATTCGAGCAACAATTGCGGATATTCCTGTGTCAACTCTCCAAGCAGTAATGAACAACTTTTTGTTAAGATGCCGGACATGCATCATCGAGCAGGAGGGCATTTAAATTCCATTATTTTTAGATCTAATTAAGCTATATTTAATCAAATTGAATGAGCTTGAATATGAATAAAGGAAAAATTATTTCCCGCAAATTGGAAAAAAACGTCATATCTTCCACAGTCTTATAGATAGAAGGTTTGTTCCTTCTGGACATAATAAGAAATCAGGATTATAAATCGATCGGATGAACGATAGTTGAGTTATAAGAAAAACAAATAATTTTATGGGCAGCACTTCACATACCTTAATGCAAACTTTGTCAGGTACAGAGTATATTATAGTCGGGCTTGACCGACTTTCAATCATGTTTTGTTTTCCAAATTGCGAGTTGTAACAATTTTGTTTGGAGTTTACCTAATCTGAAGTTGTAAGAAATTGGGCCTTAGTTAGAAACAGTAGACTGGCAGTCGTGTTGCAAGCTTTTGAGTCATTGGTACTGTCAGTATTGAGTAGTACAAATGTGGGCTTTCCTTCAACTAGTCTGCGAATTCACCTCGACGCTCGCTCTCTCTCCTCTCCATATGTTGATGGATATGCGTGCAGCATAATCATGAAGTTGCTTTGATCTTCTGTCTTTTTGCTGTCTTTAAATAAATGAAATGACGCTACAACAGGGTATACATATTTATTTAGTCACACACACTCGATTTTGCATATGTGCTGCCTGCCTTTGCGGGGGGAGGAGTTGCCCGCTGCCGGAAATGTCATAAGCATAAATTTAATTTTTGATAATTGTGTGTGTCGCGAAGCGTTAATGGAACTTTAATTGAAACTCTGCGAGAGCAAAACTTATCCGAGTGTATGCGGCGGGGCCAGGAAGCATCTTTTGCTTTTGCTGGGTATTATGGATGTCTCACGGCACGAAGATTTGCTGCAGCACAACTGCGAGAAATATAGCGATTTTGTATACTTATTAATATGTCTTCAGTTTTGTGTGTGTATTAAATTAATTATGACTTCATGGCTCCGTTGTTGTGTTTTGTTCTAAGAGCGGTGGCCAATTAACCGCAAGAGATCATTAGCGAAAATTGTCTAACAATCTACGCTTGCCAATTTATCTAGTTAATTATATACGCCTCAGAGAGATTTTACAACTCTCGTCCCATTCCAATCCAATCCTAATGAACGCTTCGCGTCGGCGCATCGAGTTGGACTAATTGAATTTGATAAAAGTCGTCGATGTTTGCTCTTAATTGGCCCAAACGCTCACACTCTGACCAATTATTGTAGAAGCGATAACACGATGACTGCTGCCAGTAGGCAGATAATGCGTTTTGAGATCAACTCTATCAACAATTTGCCCCTAAGAAAATTTAGTTTTTAGAGCAAAGCTCTTTAACGGACGGTAAATCCAGAAAACGATTGTCTTTGCGACTGATTTCCTTGGCTACGCTTTTGACTTTGCAAAGTCAGCAGCCATAACAGCAAATGGGTTCTGAGTGTGTGGGTGGTGGATTACCAAAACAGTGACCGAAACAGTGACCAAAACAGTGGCCAAAACGGTGATCAAAATTGTAACTACAACAATGACTACAACAGCGACCACAACTCGGACCAAAACAGTGACTAAAAAAGTGACCAAAACAGTGACTAAAACAGTAACCGAAACAGTGACCAAAACTGTGAACAAAACAGCGACCGAAACAGTGACTGAAACAGTATCTAAACCAGTGACCGAAACGGTGACTAAAACAGTGACCGAAACGGTGATCAAAACCGTCACCGAAAGCTGTGACTAAACCAGTGACTAAAACAAAACAGTGACTAAAACAGTGACCAAAACAGCGACTTTGTTGTGCCCGAGTTTTTGAAGGGAGAAATTGCGGTCAAATAATATCGGTCAGAACACAATGAAAAAAATAGGGGAAAATTTTTTAAATGTGAACACCCAACTCTAATCTCGTGCTTCGAGACCCTTTTTAAAGCTACTAAAGTTTAAAATTATGATTCCTCTTTGCAGCTTCCATTGAAAACAAAAAAGTTTTTCTAACTAAGACTACTTTTTGGACCTTACTTTTCTATCGGATCTATGCTATATAGAGGTCTGATTTCGACCAAACTTGGTGATATCTTGGAAAAGCATAATACACTGTTAATTACGGACGTTAATTTGGAGTCGATCCCATTTAAAACTAAAAAGTTTTTCTCACTAGAACTTCTTTTTCGACCGATCATTCATACTGCAGCTATATGCTATAGTCATCCGATTTTGACAAAACTTTGTAGAAATATGTCAAAGTATATGAAATAAGAATATGCCAATAAAAAGGACGTTTTCATTAAAAACAAAAAAGTTTTTCTCACTAGAACTAGTTTTTCAATCGATCGATCCTATGGGAGCTATATGCTATAGTCATCCGATTTGGACCAACCTTTGTAGAATTGTGTAAATGTATATAAAATAGGTGTATGCCAATGATAAGGACGTTTTCACAAAAAACAAAAAAGTTTTTCTCACTAGAGCTATTTTTTCGACCGATCGTTCCTATGGGAGCTATATGTTATAGTCATCCGATTTCGACCCAACTTTGTAGAATTATGTAAAAGTATATAAAATAAGTGTATGCCAATGATAAGGACGTTTTCATTAAAAACAAAAAAGTTTTTCTTACTAGAACTAGCTCACGCAGAGCGTTTATTAACCGAGCAACACGTACTTTGGAGGCGTTTCCATTAAAAACAAAAAGTTTTTTCACAGAACTATTTGCTATAGTCATCCGATCCGGCCGGTTCCGACAAATGTGCAGCGTTTATGTACCAGAAGACTTCGTGCAAAGTTTGGTGAGGATAGCTTCAAAACTGACGGAGGAGATAGCAAAAAAAAAAAAAAAGAGGGGGGGGGCTCACGCAGGCGAACCGGGCAACGAGAGAGCAGGCGAGTGCGCAAGGAACTGTTCTGCACTGCTAGCGACACAAGCGGTAAAGGACATTCAAAGACGGAAGTACAGTGGAAGGCCAAAACCTTGCACCCGGTTGTCACATCTCCCGATCACTCTGACCAAGATACTCATCCAATAGAACTTCCCAACTCCTACACTTTAGAACTATGATAGGAGTCATTACGCGGCACTGCACCTTTGGTCATATGGCCATCAGGAAGCGCGCGTTGTGGAAATGAGAAGGAAATAGAATGCATCCAACACCTTCCTTGCGACGGGGTAAACTATTCTTTGAAAACCTGGGCAGTCTGGCAAATATGTCCCTAGAAGACCTGTCTCTTTTTCGTGGATGCATGCGCCCAAAAGCAGCATACGGCAGAGCACTCACCAATACTCACAAAGTAAATTACATTCGAAATTGGATAAGGCAACAACAAAAGCACATGAAATTGCGAGAGAGAAATAAAACCAGTTTTTGTTCAACGCTACGCATACACACGAAATCGTTTGCATGTGTGTCGATTTGTATACCTCGCGCTCTGCATGTATACAATCATTGATTTCCTATCTTCGGTGCAATTACAAAAACAAAACGCACCCAAAGAGCATACGGCTGGGCATCGCTGCTTTAAATAGAGAGATTGCACCACTGTCCTCTTCGTCCTCTGCCGAGCAGAGATCTAACCTAAAAAACTGGCGAAAAACTTGCTAAGAAGAAGCAGAATTCAAGAAATTCTACAAAGGAGAAAGTTAAAGAGTGTCTTACCCAAGGACCTCATCTCACTGCAACTCTAGCAGTCACTCACACCAAAAATCCTTACACTTACTCACTAAATACTTTACATTACAAATGAACCCTGCCTATTTCACACCTGGCGTCAATAGCTTGTTCCGGTACATTTAACACTTTTACCTACACTTGAATCGACTACATTTGCAATTGGTGTTCCCATTTTTATGCTTCGCCCGTTTAGCCAAATCATTAAAGAATCAAAAATGTTTGCAAAAAATTGCATGTTTGTTTTAGGAAACGGAATTTGAAAGCGCTGGCTGGTCAGCATAATATTTTGGCTACACTTGAAGGGGTTGGTGGTGGGGGTTAACAGCAAAAATGCCATTCTTCTTATGGTTTTACTTTTAGGAACGACCAACCAACCAGGCAGGCAGGCAGGCAACCAGTCGACGACCAACCAACCAACCTACAGCAGAAGCAGCAACAGCACACAGCGGGAGACCCCGAGGCAACAAGCACCAGCACCACCACACAGTTGAAGACGACGTTGCCTCGATCTTGCTGCCGATACGATATGATTCCTCCAGCCAGCCAGCCAGCCTCCCTCCCCAACAACAAGTAAAGACAAATTGTCTACGCGTTGAGGTCTTGCTATTGGCCTCCAGCGTGACGATGTTGGGAGCTACTGGCGCCACTCAGCGCCGCCGCAATCACAACAAACAACTCAGGTGGGGGCATGGAGTTTTGTGGTTATGGCATGTGCCGAAACCGAAACCGAAGGCAATGCGCGCATCGGTAATTAAAAGTGGCATAATGGAATTCGTTGGCGGCGGCACGGCTCAAAGTAATGTAGGGCTAAGGGTGAATAAGTAAGTAAAGAAAAACATTTGACTAACACTTAAGTAACAATTTATTGAGGAACAGGTTTGATGGATGGTTGGAACACCACCTTGCCATCAAGTATTATTTGGGCAAGCATTTGACAAGATGTTTCTTCCTTGCACATTGTAACGATGGAATACATTATCTTGTGTTTAAATGCGACATCGTCTGTCATATTTTCACGACGCAGCACTAGATCAGACATTTTCTTATTTAGGTGTGCTAGTTGCTTTTCGGGTGTGATACCAGTCCAGGGTTTGGCTACGGTTTTCTCCGGCAATTCTTTAGAAAGGGTGACAGTAGTGGTGGCAACTGGAATCCTGCCAACTACTTGGGCCAACTTTTGCACGGGACGTACAGATGCCAAGGCAGATTTATAAACCGAGTCCGGGGGGACCGTGGCCTCTTTGTTGTCACAGAAGGCGAGAGTTAACTTCTCATCGAGGCATAACGGTGACTTTGGGGATTGAGCTTGATTTGCAGTTGATGCAGTTATTTCGTTTTGTTCCTCATTCACAATGGGTGACGTTAACTGCAGGGGTTCATCATCATTGGCAGATAGTGCTACCTCGGATTCTGCAGCTTCGACGTTTTGACTGTCATTCTCAATGTATGATGATGACTGCAGAGGCTCATCATTGGTAGATGGATTCAGCTTGGATTCAGCAGTTTCAGTGTATTGTTTGTCATTCTGAATGGAGGCTGGTAACTGCAGGGGTGGATCAGTGGTAGATGATCCTTCCTTGAATTCTGCCGTTTCTCTTTTTTGACTGTCATTCTGAATGGAGGATGGTAACTGCAAGGGTGGATCAGTGGTAGATGACCCTTCCTTGGATTCTTCAGTGTTTGTAATATCAATCGATGGTGACTCTTGGACTTGATCATTGGGAGATTGCCCTTCCTTGGATTCTTGATTTTCTTTGTGCAGATTGTGAATCCCAATGGATAATGGTGACTGCACTCCAAAATCTTCATCATTGGCAGGCGGCCCAGCATCGGACTCCACTGTTTCTATGTCCTCTGGCAGTACGAGTTGTGCATCGTCGAAGCTCTTCTCATTCGTAGTAGGAACTGCCATGGGGTCAACTCCTTCTACTTCATTTATATCAGCTGGTTTAGTAATCGTCTTCTTCTTGTCTTCCATCTTTTTGATAAGCAAGTCCACTTCGCTCAAAAATGATTGGAAATCAAAGCTCGAATTTTCCTGGTAAGAGAGTTTTAGTTGTAAAACAGCACCTTCAAACTTACGGGTGGTAATCAAGTTATTGGAATCGGTCATTTGAGGTATTGTTTGTTCTAGTTCTTTCATCCCAATGGCACTCGGAGCGGCTTTTATATCAAGTTGGGTAACCATTTTTGGAACCATCTTAAAATGAATTTTGCGATCCTTATCTAGAACGTTCGGCACCTCAACTTCGGCTGTAAAGTTGATGTTTAAGAAGTCGTCCAGTGTCAGAGCCCTTTGCAAGCCGCTTCGCGGTAACTCAGTTTTGTTACAAGAAGGTAAGGTCTTTGGAAGTTTGAGTACAGGCTTAGTTTTAGGGGTCTCCACCGGGGTGGGTCTCTCAGTTTTCTTACAAGAAGGCAAGACGGCTTCTTTGATAACCTTCTTTGGAAGTTTGAGTGCAGGCTTCGTTTTAGGGGTCTCCACCGGGGTGGGTCTCTCAGTTTTCTTACAAGAAGGCAAGACGGCTTCTTTGATTACCTTCTTTGGAAGGGGGGTGGGTCTCTGAACTAACTTGCGTGGTGAATCAGCTGGTCGCCTAGCAGATTTAGGCTCTTTTTCCGCTTTCTTTTGGAGTCTGGTGGCTGGTTTAGCTTTCGTAGCTAGGTCAGGTTTCTTTTTGTCATCCAAGGACTTGGCGACATTTATTGGTTCTTTTTCTTTGATCAAGGATCTGGGTTCTTTCAAAGCTTTAGGCACTTTTTTGGACTCTTTGTCCGCCGTTTTCCCTTTCTCTTTGACATCCTTCTTACCCGTTACCTTCTTCTCATCTTTATCATGGCTCTTTTTGACTTCGACAGCAGGTTTCTCAATAGGAGCCTTTTCATTATCAAGCTGGAGCATTTCAGACACTTTAGTTTTCTCCCTGATAAATGTTTTACAATATTTTCTTTTCACCATCACCATTTTGGTAGCTTCTGGAGTCTCTTTTTTAGCAAGCTGGGCGGTTTCTTTCTCAAAATCCTCCTCAGCCATTTCAGTTATCTTGTTTGGGCTGTGACAAATAGCCTCTTCCTCCTCGGCCTCTTTTGGATTCGGTGGGACCTTTTTCTGCATCATTTCGATCGTTTTTTCAAGGAATTTCACTTTTGCAATTAGGCTATCGACCACTTCAGGTTGCTCATCCGTAGGGGTTTACTCCAGTATCAAGCAGTACGAGTTGTTTAGCTTTAGCAAGTTCTTCAGTCGCAGTTTTTAACTCTTCATTGCCATTCTTCTGGGAATCCTTCAAGCTTGGCTCCAAAGACTTACCATCTACTGGGTTTTCTAAAGTGCATTTATCTGATTCAATGGCATCCTTCTCTTTGGTATTCTCACTAGAGCTGTGGTCCTCATTTATTGGCTTTTTGGGTAGACTTTCATCGGGTAGGCGCTGTCGCTCCGAAATAAGCAATATATTTTCGGGATCCCCTTCCAGCTGCTTTACCTTGGGACTAAGAATTTCCTCGGGTTTGAGCTGTGGCTCCTTGGCCGTCATATTTTCAGGGGGCTCCCCTACTAGCTGCTTTTCCAATTGCTCCTCAAGCTTCGTTGTTTGCTCCTTATTAGGCTTAGTTTGTTCGGGTTGGCTTGGAGGTTGCATATTTTCAGAAGGCTTACCTTCTAGCTGCTGCTCTTGTGCTTTACCTAGCTTCTCTTTAGCAGCTTGCTTAGCTCTTATGTGGTCTTCAATTGGCATTGTCCTCGATTTCGAAAAAAATAGCTGCTGAACCAAACATGGTACATCTGCTTCCGATTGGGTCGTCCCCGCTTGATCCACAGAATTCATAGAGCTTGCAGTCGTAATTCGAGGTTTCTTCTTAATCAACGGCGGTTTAACTCCAACTTTGGCATAGCTGCGAGCCGCTTGTGCATCATATTTGTCCATGTCCTCCCGTCGATTGGCATCATAAAATTTCTTGAACCATTGGAGCAATTCTAAATTGGCCTGAAAGTGCGCCTTGACCAGTCGCTCCACTTCAATTACCTTTTTAACATTTTCTCGTTCAAACGCAGTTTGCAAAATTTTGAAATTTTGTATATAGTCTTGTTCAACGTTTGTGTAGAAGCGAACACGTTTCAGGTTTATTGCGTTAGGTCTTATAATATGAAAAATTTGGCAGAAAGGGGCTCCCGTGCAGCATTCATTAAGCTTGCTCATTTCGGTATCAAGAAGATTATTGAGCCAGGTGAGCATTCCGTACCGCGATACATCCGTTTTATTGTTACTGGTGTGCGAGACGTTGGTTATAGGCATTTTGCAGCGATAAATAATTTATAAGACTTTATACAAAAATATAAATTTACGAATTCTTTACTTGTTAGTCGTTCGAGAATCTCTAGACAACTGAATGTTAGCTCCATATGCTCACTAGGTAACTGTCGCAGCTGGTTCAAGTGTAAATGCTCAGCCTACTACTACTAAGGCTAAAAAGAGGACACTTTATATAGAAACATTTGCATTTGCATTTACATTTGCAAGTTGCAACCTCATTTCCAGAGTTGAAGTGAAGTGGGCAGGCTGGCTGGCACAGGTAAAATGCCTGACGAATGCGCTGCCGCCGCCATGTGTCAGGCAGGATTGGAGCAGTCTGCTTCCGAGCAGCTTAACAACAACAAAACGAAAGCCAAATGCCCCTACTAAATCCGTAAATCGTTGGTGCTTTTCACACCTCATGGCCCCCACCACGCCCACATGTGAATTTTCTTTTATGGCACCGCCTTTCATAGCCCTCTGAAAATGTGTGCCAGGCTAAAGAGCTTTCTGGTCATAAAACACACAAAACTTTAACTCACCTTGCACAACGCCACTCCAGTATCCAGACGATCCATAAAGTTCTCTGCATTGATGCTTAGCTCGGGATACAGGGTGCTTAGCCACTCAGCTAAATCTTCCTTCATTGCCTCCAAATACTCCTCGCTGGATTTGAATGGCCTATAAGGCCTTGCCTCTAGCATGGCCATGGCAAAATGCTTTTAAATTTGTGGCAAAGTGTCGAAGTGGTTCCTCTCTTTTGTGGTGCGGAAAGTTAATTTGGGTTTTGCTTGTTTCTTGATTGTAGTTGGATTCGTTGTGAGTTCACTTAATTTTCGTATTTTTCGTCAAGGGATTGCATCGCGTCGCGTCTTTCGTAGTTCTGCAACAAAACAAATGATAAATTATATATCATACATAAATCGATTGTACGAACTGAATAAATGAATTGAAACATGGCGCAAAATTTATGACTGTGGCACTGCAGCTGACATAATTATGGGACAGCCAACCGCCGACGCCGCCGCCAGCAACTTAGTTATACAAATAAAATCAATAAATAAAACATAAAAGTGACTCGCGGCAGTCGGTTACTTAAAAAGCCCCCTCCACTCACAACCGCTCGGGCGCCAGGTTAATGGCTCTGGCTCACCTGAAGACTCTGTGCCACTCCGCAGCAACTCCATTCCGAGCCGCTAATTAGCGGTAAACTCAATTGAACTGCGAACTTTTAAGGGAATCGAAAGGCAGATGAGCTTTGCTCATGCTATTCTCTCAAGGCTAACGCCGGTCATAAAACATGCGGCTTATCTATTTATCAATGTTTAGTTGACCTTCAGGCGGCAAGTCCAACTGCAGTTCAGCTTGCAAAAACGAATAAAGGGGCGTGTGTGTGTGTGTGTGTGTGAGCAGAGTGAGAAAGAAAACAATGTAAAAAGTGCACTGCTCAAGGGTCGACCTGCAACCTGAAACATATCTACCATGCTCAAGTTTTAAAGTTTTTACTTCAATAAAGTTAAGTCTACAAAGCTACGGAATTGCAACTAGGCAAATTTATATGATGGGACAAAAGTTATTTAAAATCAAGTAAGAACCTCCAAAAGTTTGTGTCAAGTGCTGCCCCCATCACCGTTGCGGCCCCAGTTGTATGAAAATGGATAGAAATAGATGAATATGAAGATGAAGATGAAGATGAAGATGAAGATGAAGATGAAGATGAAGATGAAGATGAAGATGAAGATGAAGATGAAGATGAAGATGAAGATGAAGATGAAGATGAAGATGAAGATGATGATGAAGATAAAGAAATTAACAAGGATAACGGTATTGATAACGATAAAGAATTCAATAACGATAACGGTATCGATAACGAAATCAATAACGATAACGATAGAGATAACGTTGGCGATATCGGAAATATTACTCAAACCCAAAAATACATCGGTTTTATGTGATGATTTGTAATAGCTTTACTGATCCAGTATAGGCTGACGGCCGCGTAGCGAAGCGGGCCGGTTACTATGCTAGTATACATAAATAAAGGGTGATTTTTTAAGAGCTATAGGAAAGTTTTAAAAAAAAAAACACATAAAATTCACAAAAATGCATGAAATCTTTATTTGAATCGATAGTACGGTCCATATAATTTAATGTTCGAAGATTATTTCATGCAAATGTTGACCGTGACTGCGCCTCAAATGGTCCATCCGCTTAGTCCAATTTTGGCATACTCTTTCCAACATTTCGGCCGGTATCTCACGAATAAATGCTTCAATGTTGTCTTCCAATGCGTCAATTGAAGCGGGCTTGTCTGTATAGACCGGTCCCGAACGTGAAATAAAATGTTCACCGAACTCGCCTCTCAAAAAGTCCATTGTTGCGAGTGGCACCGCCTTGTTGAAACCACATGTCATGCAAGTCAAGCTCTTGCATTTTGGGCAAAAAAAAGTTGGATATCATCTCACGGTAGCGCTCACCATTCACAGTTACGTTACGATTCGCATCATCTTTGAAGAAGTACGGTCCAATGATGCCACCAGCCCATAAACCGCACCAAACTGTGACTTTTTCTGGATGCATTGGTAGCTCTTGCAATGCTTCTGGCTGATATTCACTCCAAAATCGACAATTCTGCTTATTTACGTCCCCATTGAGCCAAAAATGAGCTTCGTCGCTGAACACAATTTTTCGGTAAAAAAGTGGATCTTCGGCCAACTTTCCAAGAGCCCATTCACCAAAAATTCTACGTTGCGGAAGGTCGTTCGGCTTCAATTCTTGCACCAGCTGTATTTTGAAAGGCTTCACACCTAAATCCTTCCGCAAAATTTTCCACGTTGTTGAGTAACAGAGGTCCAATTGCTGCGAACGGCGACGAATCGATAATTGTTGGTCATCATTAACACTGGCCGATACAGCTGCGATATTTTCTTCAGTTCGCACTCTACGTAAGCGTGTTGGTGGTTTTATGTCCAACAATGTAAACTTGGTGCGAAGTTTAGTCACAATAGCCCGAATAGCCGCTTCAGTGGGTCGATTAAACTGACCATAAAATGGAAGAAGCGCGCGATGAACTTTCTTAACAGAGCACGCATTTTGATAATAAAATTCAATAATTTGCAAGCGTTGTTCGTTTGTAAAACGATTCATGGTTAAATTGTAGACCAAACTGAAGATGTTTGACAGTGAAACAAAACACGAAACGTGCGTGAGCTGTTTGAACCAGTGTTGCCAAAAAGATAATAGCTAAAAAAATTACCCTTTATAATAAAAAGTTAACCACTGAACCGATCCTAAACCGCGGGTAGAAAACCATTTAATGAACCGAAACGCCGATTTAAAAACTGTGTGAACCACTGAACCAAACCAGTCTTTATTTCCGAGACGTTTGCATCCCTGAAAAAAAATACACACCGAAATTGCTGGACTTCCATTACCTCTATATATGTATATCCGAGCTTAAGTCAAAAGCTCAGAAATCACTGAAAAAGCGTATTATAACACTGATCTTTATTATGAAGGCTTGTTTTTAGTCCAGATAAACAAAATGTATTCTTAAATAGTAAAGGAACTCATGAAATTTACAAAAAAAAAAAAACAAAAATGCTAAGAATTTAACGAAAATAGGGACGAAATACAGGCTAAAGAAATAAGGTCGTGCGTGTCGTGTTATGTTGAGAAAAATTTCGACCCGCGCCGATCCCTAATCCTAAATATATATTTCCTATCCTATCAGGAAGATTAGTTGAAGCTAGCTTTTGCATTTGCTTTCTCGTTTTTTGCACTATTTCTGATTAAGTTTTACGTATGAGATTCAGTTGTTTAACTCACCGATACCCTATAAAACTAGAAGGGACTATGCAATATTGTATTTTGTTTTAGTAACTCACTTAGGGCTCGGGCTCTTTTGGGTAACTGCTATATGTCATATAAACTTGGAGTTAACTCTATTATTTAGAAGTTAATGTGACAGCTATGGCTATGATGGAAATCAGCGCCTAAAATGAAAACAACTGAAAGTATTGTGGATTTTGAGGTCTCAATGAGGGGTGTCCTGGAAATCTCTCTAGGTCCCTTTGCCGTAGTCCAATTTCTAAGATGGCGCCTGCAATGCCAATAGAGGCTGATTGGCAAATTGGATTCATTTGATGCAACATATCCAGAAAAAAAGCTAAACTCTTTATTAATTAAATATTAGAAAGGTCGCCAAATAAATTACAAAAACCTATATGAGAGAAGGCACGCTCTCTTGTTTTGTAAACGAAACTAACAAAAGTTTCATGCTATTTGAATGTTTGGCATTCAAATTTAACTGGCAGTTCTAAGCTCGCTAGAAAGCTTCAAGCTTTCATTGCGCCTTGCAGTTCCGAACTGTTTAAAGTTCTGATTGCATGGAATTGACTCAACGATCAGGAGTCATTTAGCGAAACGCCTTCTGATGATTGGATTGGACATCCATGAAACAGCTGTAAAGATATTCACGCTCTTTTTGGCGTGTCAATGCATAAGTTGTTTACAGCTGTGAACAAACGCAACTTCTTGACCTCGAGCCAGCTAAATTCTTTACTGTTTAAACATCAGAAAGGTCGCCAAATAAATTATAAAATTACTTTTGTTTGTACAAATTATTTGGAAGGTGCATTTAGCTAAGTCTCTTTCCAAACACGACCGAAAGAGATATTCGTGACACCAAGATTTGGATTTGTGTGTGTTATACTTAAGCACGAACTCGGTATACCCATTTTACTCTACGAGTGTCGGGTATAAAAAAAAAAACAAACCCATTTCCATGTCTTATTGCCATCAAGCGTGAATTGCTAAGTGACAGTAAAAGTCTACGGACAACAAAGAGCAAGTATGGAAAATATGTTATAAAACTACGTATACGAAATAGATGTTGACTTTTTCAATTATCAATTACACGCGGCACAAAAAGTGAGTTGTTGTTGTTATTATTGGGTCAGTCGATTGCATTTCACAATCCCAATCACAACTTATGAGAGATCACATGAATGGGTGCTCGGATATAAGATATTTCGCTATTCGAGTGAAGGAATTCTTATTCCCTCTATTTGAGACTCAATTCAATGACACTTGAGGCGACAATTGAAACGATTTTAGTGCAAAAATGGCATCCACACACATTTACTCCCACTCCCGCCGCCGCCCCACCAAAGTGGAGCACGAACTTGATGCACTCGCAGCATCTGTCAGATTTCAGTGTCGAGACAACAACAACAACGTTGCAGACAACGACGACTACGACGACGACACCCATGGACCATGATTTTGACAGCAATCCAGTTGCATGTGTTGTTTCTCCACGTATGTGCCATTGCCTGTGGCATCCCATTGAGTGCCATTGAGTGCGGGAATCAAAGGCAACAACAACAATTGTCAAGTGTAAGAGTTATTTTCACAAGTTATTATCTATCCATTTATCCATTGAAGCAACACTTCAATTGCCCCCATGCCCATGCATATGCATATAATTGTGGGACTCCTTCTATAGACTATGTATGACTGCTCGCTTTGGTGTTGCTCTTTGTGTGCCTTTGTCTTCATCATCGTCATCATCATCATCAACAGCAACAGCAACTGCAGCAACACCATAAATGTCGTCACTCATTCGCTGGCTAGGGTAAATGCACTTGGAGGGGAACAGAAAAAAAATCAATAGACAACACCCCACCACCAGGCAGAGCGACAGACAAAGGACAACTTCTTTTCCGGACAGTTGAGCGACATTTTGTAGTTGGGCCAAAAATCACTTCATTTGTTTGTCATAGCAATGGCGATGTCGCCGGTTTAGAGGGGGGAAACTATATCTCGTGTAGGAGGACGACGACCTTGAGTCGGGGTCTATAGAAGTCTGCTGGCACCGAGCCAGACAGTACTTTCATCAACTGACTCATAGCAAAAACTCAAAGAGAAGGAGGAATATGGGAAGTATATACGCCTTAGATCCCTACATCAAGCAGCAACTGCCATTTGGATAAAGATCAATATTTTTTGGACTGGGAATAGGAGTTTATGAGTTTATATTCTTAAATTTATGTTCAAATATTCAAATATTATTATATTCTGCTTGCCCTGTACAAAGAAAAGCATAAAATTGTAATCGATGGGTATCCCTAATATTTACCCAAGTCTCGTGCCAGCTGTCAAACTACTTGTTTTCCCCAGGAGACGTCAGTTCAACTCAACCGAGAGCGAGAGACAGTCAATTTCCACTTTCCCCCACATTTAATCTTAAATAACGAAATTTGAATAAATACGAGTATATCCCTTTTTGTTTATATAAAGCTATTGAACATCTCACGCAATAGTTTTACTATAATTTTCATTTGCATATCCGAACAATCGGTTCAGTTTAGGCCAAAATGTTCAGATCTGTTCAAAAGCCTATTATGTTAATAACGCAGTTAAAGAACGTCGTTCTAACATAGGAAGCAAACAAGTTTTTTCTATTAAAACCCTTTTACCGACTCAATACAGACTGATCGTTCCAGCTATAAGATATAGTCATCCGATACGGTCGGCTCCGACATAGTAAAAGAAGACCCTGTGCAAAATTTCAGCTAAAGCTTTAAAAAGACGGACTTACAAAGCTCAATCAAGACAGCTCGTCGCCCTGATCAAAAATATATTTACAGCCTTGTTCTCAACTCCATATCCACAAATGTTTTGTGATTTCCGCAAATGTTTTGTGATTTAAAGACCAAATCTAGTCCAAACCCCGCTTTTAAATCACAAATTTCACTAGGAAGTGAAATTGAGAACAAGGCTGATAATCTTTATGGGGTCGGGAATGATCAGTTCTACTTAGAGGGAAAAAATCGAAGTCAAGTTGAGCACAACCATTACGGCCCAGACGGACTCACGACTTAAGTAATTTAGCTTACGCCACCACATATTGCGTCAAAGTGGAACGCATGCCTAGTGTGACCAGACTTAACAAAAAAAAATAGGGGAAAGTTAACTACGGCTCGGCCGAAGTTTTGTATACCCTTGCAGATTCCATTGAAAACAAAAAGTTTTTCTAACTAAGACTACTTTTTGGACCTTACTTTTCTATGGGATCTATATGTCTGATTTCGACCAAACTTGGTGAAATCATGGAAAAGCATAATACACTAATAATTACGAAGTTTGGAGGCGGTCCTATTTAAAACAAAAAAGTTTTCCTGACTCGAACTAGTTTTTCAACCGATCGTTGCTATGGGAGCTATATGCTATAGTAATCCGATTTTGACCAAACTTTGTAGAATTGTGTAAAAGTATATGAAATAAGTGTATGCTAATGATAAGGACGTTTTGATTAAAAACAAAAAGTTTTTCTCACTAGAACTAGTTTTTCAACCGATCGTTCCTATGGGAGCTATATGCTATACGCTCATAAAACGTATTTAAGTAAATTATCAAAATAAAAATACCATAGGCTGTTGATGCTGATCAAGAACGTAAATACTTTTTCGAGGGTCGGTGGTGGTCCCTTTCCGTATAAATAAATACATAAATAGGACAATCGTTGAAGCAGTTATATCTGAATCTCCAAATCAGATACACACATATATGTGGGAAAAACAATTTTTCAAATTGCAAGACCAAAGTAATAGCATAGGCAAAAATGATCATTTGGGACGAATGCACAATGGCGCACTAACGCGCATTGGAAGCAATTCACCGAAAATTAAAAGATCTGGGCAAAGACTCGGGATGTTCTTGGAGACGCAATGTTTTTACTATCTGGCGATTTTCGCCAAACACTGCCAGTCATTCCAAGATCGACTCCAGCCGATTAAATAAACGCTTGCCTCAAATCATCCAATCTGTGGAGCTGTGTGAAGAATTTTCAGCTGTCAGCTAAATGAGAATTGCATTGCAGAACGATCCATCTGTTCACGATTTCTTCAAGCAATTGCTGAATATCGGTAATGGTCGTGTCCATGTCGGTGAATTGGATTGATTTCATTTCCTCCGAATTTTGTGCAATTTCGTCTTATTGAAAGACGAGCTGATCAAAAAAGTATTCCCGATCATCATTGCTTAAACTTTGTAATTCAGAATCAGATCATTCAAATCTTTCGACTGTGTAACAAACGAGGACGATGCCACCAACTATGCACAGAATTTTAAAAACGCTATGGATGCCCATTTGCAACTAAAGGTTGGCTCGAAAGTCGTCTTGCTTCGAAATTGAAAACCAACCAAAACTATGCAATGGAACGAAATTAGGACCAATGAGATTCACGCGGCGATAATCAAAGGAAAATTTAAACAAGAAGTTCTCTTTCCGAGGACTCCAATGATCTCATCCGATGTGCCCTTTGGGCTTAAACAAATTCAATTTCTAATTCGACTTGCACTCGCCTTGATGATTAACAAATCACAAGGCCAGTCCATAAATGTTTGTGGCCTAAATTTGGAAAATGCATGTTCATGGCCAATTGTACGTGTCATGTTCACGTGTCGGCAAACCCTCTGCTTTTATTTATTTTTGCTCCTGATAACAAAACTAAAAATGTATGCCACAAGGGTTTTCAATGGGAAGTATTTAGTCATCTTTTCAAACTATTGGAAACTTTGTACTCATTTTAATTAGCTTACTCACTACAGTTATGTATTGTTAGGCGGTTCAAAGTTCGCCGGGCCATCTAGTTACTAATATAAGACGAAAATAAGAGACTGAGATAAGCTCGACTTTGGCCCTTCAGGCTGCTGTTTAAGGCGAAATATTTTTGTTAAGTTTAAATAGGAAACTTTGTGATGAAATACAAAAAAGAACTTTATTTGCAGCAACTTATCTTTCACAATGTCAACAAATCCCAGTCCAGCTGTTCAATGGATGCAAGAATACAAGAATGCAATAATAGAGTCAATGGGCGTGTTCACCAGCACACACCAATCATCTAACATAAATCAACAATCACAAAAAAAGTGATTGGCTGCTGGTGAACGGTTTTTGATAGAATTTGCAGCCAAAAAAATTATCGATATTTTTTATTGGTGGAAGTTTTGAACTTTTGACCGCAAATAAAAAAAATAGTAAAAAATGAATAACATCAAGTACAATCCACTAGACTGGATGTGACTGTCGTCAAAAACGCCGATATGGCGAAATTTCGACCTCTTCGGTGGCGACTTGGTTGTTTCTGGTTGTCCCAGATTGGCTAGATCAGATTGGTTATTTGCTAGTATGTACATAAATTTTAGTTAATTTGTAGCAGTTTTAGGTACATTTTTTTTTTCAGAGTGTGTGTGTGGTTTAAGTTTAGTTGAATTGTGCTAACTTCAAACACTTTTTGCACAATTGTGTTTAAAATTTTTGAGTTATTCATTCTGACACAGTTGGTCTCAAGTCTCATTGGTTTCCTATAGGAAAATCTTTGAAATTCGAATGTGTTTTCCACTTCCAATTGGCAAAATTGAAATTTAGCGACGCACCCTATACATTTACGTATGACTCATCCTATCTACCTCATGGTGCCTGCCTCCAACCGTTGAACAATTTTAATTAAATTCGCTTTCAAAAATACCGCTTAACATTTAAACAATGGGCCGAAAATAATATGCAAACTTCGTATTTGGATATTTGTTTGTCTCGAATCCGTCTTATTGTCATGCATCATATGCTCGGCAGTGGGGGGCGTGGCATCTTGCCATTCAATCAATCTATCGGAGACAACAACAACCAATTTTTTGCAAGTGTTTTTTGGCTAATCAAAAATCAACAACAATCGGTGAAACCATAAGACCAGCAACGCGTTATGTGATTTCTACGATTGCCCCAAAGGCAACGGCAACACAGCTTCAGCTCCCCCGTTGGCTTTGAAATGCTACATATTCCAATCACCCATCAATGGCGTTAATTAGGCAATATGCTATATAATATCTATCCCATACTGCACCTTACCCTAGTATCTTACAGATTTACATACCTCAAATGAAGTGACCCCAAATTACCAAGTGGGATTTGGTTTCCACTTCTTCCCCTTCCCCATCATCGACACCATTGGTGCGCTTTAAATGTGGCGAGTTAAGTAAAGTGGTTAAAAGTTTTTGGGGCTTAATTAAGACCAAAGTCGTCGTCGTCGTCGTCATCGTCTGCGTTACGTAAATGGCCAATACTAAGAGCAAAGAAACAAATGCGGATTGCGATTGCATATGCGATTGTTTTTGGTGTTTATGTATTTGTTGTTGTTTGCGCAAAATATCGAAATAAGCTCTTCAATTAAATTGTTGTTATTGGGCAATTTGTTGGTTTGTTTTTGAAGTAAGCTAATATAGAAATAAATATGTGTAATACTGAGATGGGACTAATACAACAAACAGTACTCTGTTAGGGTAAGAATCGAGAAATGGGAAGGAATACTAAGCGCCACTTCCGCGTATATCAGACCCAAATGGAGGGAACAGAAAAATGTGCTTGTGTTGGTGACACAGCAGTCGGTTTACGACTCAATTACCTACAGTTCGACTCTAGATTCGATAGACTAAATATTTAAAGGGTTCGGTTCTTGGTCATGGTTTGTGGAGCTCTGCCACAATTTCATCTCTGGGTTGAAGGATTATAGGATAGGATCCATTGTTCTATGGGTTCTCCACATAGCCATACTTCTATAACTTTGTGCAATTAAACCAAATGCAGACACTGCTGATCTTGTTTTCCGCCATCAGCCGGTTGAAATGCTTAGAGCCACCCAGAAGGCAGGCGGCGGCGGCGGTTGACAGTGGACAGACTTTTTGTTGTTGATTATTTATCGCTTGGATAACACAGATACTACAAGTACACACAAATGTTAAAGAGCCATTTCGAAGCATGTTTAATGGGTAGGTCAGCCAGTGGTCGTTGCAATCGAATCGCATCGACGATGACAACCAACGTAACG
Organism: Lordiphosa collinella; assembly: GCA_018904265.1. Classification (NCBI taxonomy): domain Eukaryota; kingdom Metazoa; phylum Arthropoda; class Insecta; order Diptera; family Drosophilidae; genus Lordiphosa; species Lordiphosa collinella. Next base: position 346,589 of record JAEIFV010000241.1, read on the forward strand.
GCGGTTTAAGTTCTCCTCGGAGACTGAGACAACCCACACTGCCAATTGCCAAGTGCGGCGGCGGCGGCGGCGACGACTGACTGCGCAAATGACTTCAACTGTGGACTGTGGTGTGCCGACTTGGCCTGGTCTCTGACTCTGTTTCTGTTTCTGGCCCGACAGCATTTGGCATTCGCAGCTATTGTTGCTGTTGTTGTTGCTGTTTTTGTCATTTAAAGTCTAATCAAAACATTTGAAGTTACTTAAGAAACCTACGCAGCTTAAGTTGCGTTTCTTGTTTCGAATTCTTTGCTTGTCTCTGTCTGTTTTTTCTTTTATATGTGGATATTTGTTGTATACACGTATGTAAGATAAGTTTCTGCGACATTTATAAAAGCTGTTTAATTTTTTGACTTGGGTTTTTGTTTGCGTTTTGTTTTCTCGCCCTTTTTTTTAAGTTGAAGCAAAATGGTTGTGGAGGGTTAACCAAGCAGAAGCTTGAGCCAAATGTCAAGGAAACAAGGTAAGCCGCTATTGAGACGATCGTTTTTCTTAAGGACTTCTTAAGCTTAGAATGCTTTTGATCTAAGATAAAGTCACAGAAATAAATAATCAACCAATCCAGAGCTCGCAAATAACAATTGACCGTTTTTCGTTGTCCAAAGATAACTGTTATTTACGGGTCCTTTAAGCAAAGAGTCAGAGATGAGCCGTCCTCTTGAACGAAACGGTCTGTAATCAACGAACAACCAATGGTTTTGTTTCCCTTTTGCTCTGCTCATTCACTGACCGAATGGACCCGAGCGAAAAAAAATAAGTCATTTGCGTTAGTGTGTGTGTTTATGTGTGAGTGAGGTGTCTGTTTGGGCTTGTGACTCACACAAGCGACACACTCACAAAAAGAAGAAAAAGGCACTTTGAGGCGAGCCGTTCATTTTTTAGCTCATCTGCTGACTTTTAATGTGAGATCGCTCAGTCGCTTGTTATCGCTTGAATGAGCAAAACAAGAACAGCTGAACTGAGAACAGTCAACTGAAAAGTACACAAAGTATACCCAACCCGACAATATCTCGATGTATCCGACCTACGAGAATTACGATAGTTTCTCTTATAATCAAAATCCCGTTTTCTTAAGAGATGCGGGTTTCAATCGGACGTAAGCTATTTTTTCTCTATTTGTGACAGCAGCAAAAAAAGAGAATCAAAGGAAAAAAAAGAAAAAATGTACAGAAAGTCAGAGGCAAAACACTTGTCTTTACCTAAAAGTATGCAAAAAAACGATGCACTCGTCTTTACCTAAAAAACAAGAAAATAATTTAATAAATTTTAGGAAAGATGCTTGCAGTAACGAGCTTCGCGTTTGACAAAAAAAACGTATTTGAGACCTCAGAGCATTGTAAAAAATATCAAAAATATATAGAAAATTTTAAAAACAACAAAACTAAAAACAAAAAAAAACAAAAAGAGAAAGTCAAAATAATTTAAATTTCAATGCCTTGAATGATTCGAACCCACGACCTCGCGGCTGCACGGGCAAACGTCTTGCCATCCTACCACCGGTCTTGATTGCATTCTTTACTGTCATTTCGCCACCGTCTCGCGCGACACTGTTGTATCGGTGAGCGTTAAGGTACATGTCTATTTTCAGCAGCCCAAAAGTAAGGGTTTACGAAAAATTTAACCCGAAAAGTTTACCACATATCGACTAGCGGTTTTTTTGTTCGATAGATAATTGATCAAGCTAACTTTTAAAATTTTTTGTAGTTGTTGTTGCAGCGGGTTGTTGTTGTAGCCCGCTTCAAAGTCGACCCATTTTTAAAACATAGGTGCCTGGTGCGACAGATTTCCAGAGAACGCGTCATCGGATCAAAAATAAATGAGGTTTTGTTGGGAATTGATGGTTATGGTCGGAACTAGATATCTGGGATCGGTCTTAGGGGAGTAAAGATCTCAAAGTCAAAATTTCGAAAAACCGACCTATTTTTACCCCTTAAATGGCCCTAACTCCGCTATTTATGGACTGATCAAAAAATATCCTAGTTCCGACCATAGCGACGGGTTTACGAAATTTAAAAAAAAAAATTGGTTGTCTGTAAAGTCGGTTTACTGACGATAGTTGAACGTGACAACGTCTTAAGAAAATACTGATGGAATGGTAGCATTTTTCAATAGAAAAATTTTAATTTCATTTGTTTAATAGATTTGTATGTATATAGAGAAAAGGAGGTAATTGGAAATCACAATGAAATTCCTACTTTTCATTTCCTACTTTTCCTATCATCGTCCTATTCTCAACAGAATAACACAGATTGTAAGAAATTAAATATTACACATGTTTAAAAGTTGTAAAGCAATCTCAACGCACATTTATACTTGTAAAAACTATTAAATTGTAAAAAAAAAATTGACGTAATTGTATTTATGCGTACAAATAAATCTAACTTGATCAATTTCATTGTGATTTCCAATTACCTCCTTCTCTATATACATACAAATCTATTAAACAAATGAAATTAAAATTTTCTTTTGAAAAATGCTACCATTCCATCAGTATTTTCTTAAGAAGTTGTCACGTTCAACTATCGTCAGTAAACCGACACCGTCATTACAGACAACCAATTTTTTTTTTTTTTCCATGTGATTTAGCAGCACTTGCCTGCAAAATTTCTGTCAAGATTTCTGCCCACCTTGCGTCTCTTCACAGGGAGAACGTACTGAGCCACTCTCTCTGTTAAATTTACAAATTAAATTACAACTAAGCACAGCTCACAGAGTGTTGGCCTGTTGAAACAAAAACAATCCGTTGGACTGCTGAGCTATATGTGTGATGTGTGTATGTATTAGTACATGGAACGCCTCGTCAAAGGTACCCGAGGTAACGAACATACGTCATGTTTTTTTCGTTCGTGGCCGGCTCTATCGAATTATAAGACGTTGTCACGTCAAAAATCTATAAGAAAATCGGTCAAACAAATGGCCTCGCAATCTGATGCGCACCAGGTGAAAAAAGTGGTTCCGAGATACTGCATTGAAAGTTTCGACAACCTACCTGTACTGCGCCCGACCTACCTGTACAAAAATCAAAATATCTCGACTTTATTTTTTTTGTTTAAAAATTTTGGGGATGTTTTTTAACATTAAACGCATGATTTAAGCCAAAAAATCGAAATTTTCAAAAACGGAGACTAGACATGTACCTTAAGATGTCCGTCGTTCGTGTTAAAGTCCCGGGTCTGAGTTCGTCCCTAGTAAGTAAAAAAAACATAATAATAAAAAAAAATTGTATTTAAAAATTATACAAAAGTTGTGGGGGGGGGTGGTGGGCGTTTTGTTGGGGTGTGGGGGGCGCAGCAACTTTTTTCCAACTTTCGCGAAACTAAACGTTTGCAACACGTTTTCGATGTTCTCGACACTTTCTCGATAGCGCAAACGTATTGGGGACTAGTTTTGATCCGTTTTCGCTATCGAGAAGTGTCGGAACGGATCCGAAAACGGATATCGAGAACTTATGCTTTGTTCGCCAAAAAGGGGCGGGTATTTTTTTTCGACCCCGGCCCGACCAGTTTTTTTGAGGAAACTTTGGGAAATTTTTTTAAACGGATCCTTCTCCCTGTTGTCTGTTGGGTGGGTTTTTTTTTGAATTTATTATTTATTATTTTTCCTCACTGTTTATCCTTTTACTTTTCCCTTTTTCCTTTAATCCACAATCCCAATTTTTGGTTTTTTTTTTTGTATTATTAATTTTTCGCTTGTATTTGTTTTTTTTATAATAATTTTTATTTTTTTTTTTTTTTTGTTATTTTTTTATTTTTTCCTTTTTTTATGTTTTTTCTTTTAAATGGAAACTAAGGAGTATTGTCTGTTAGTCACCCTGGACGTGAGGAATGCGTGTCACAGCGCTGAGTGAAATCGAATCCTAAGCACTTTAGGCAACCATTAGAACGTATTTCAGTGGTAGAGTCCTTACTTAACCCACGGCAGAGTGTATCAAAACACACGTGGTGTCTGCTGCTGTTCCACAAGTCTCCGTGCTTGGACCTGTTTTATGGAACGGCATGTACGATGGGGTACTCCGACTGTCTCTCCCACTAGGAATGCACTTAGTAGTTGCTGTAGGCAAAGTGCTTAGAAGGACCGAAGAGGCGTGTAATTCTGGCATCGTGCGCATCCACCGGTGGCGTAACGTAGAGGGAATGGATCTTGAGGCGCAAAAGACTGAGGCGTGCTAATTAGTTGTCAAAAGAAGCTTCGGTCAGAGTCAATGGCAGAGAGATTAACCTTGGATTAATGCTGGACACCAAGATAAACTTCCGAAAACACTTGGCTTACGTCGAAGAGAAGGAGATGCTAAACACGCGCGGTCCAAAACAGGGGCGAAAACGGCTTTTGGCGCGTGTTACTAAGGCGCCAATCTGGCATAGGTCCGTGGTGTTTTATAGCTACATAAAAGGCGATGTGGGGAGTATCGGCTAAGTGCGCTCAGTGTTACTTCTGCGTATCGTTCGGTGTCGGAATATGGAGCTTTGGTCATTGCCGGGATGAATTCATTTAACGAGCTGGCCACAGAAGAAAATGAGATGTACCGGGCTTTACGGTTGAGTGGATTGACCTAACAATTGTAACCGGCAAGCAGCAGGAAGCGAGGCAGCGAAGCGTCGAGAAATGGCAATACCAATCCACTGAATTGACTGTCTAGAAAGCATGGTAAGGTGAACATTCATCTAAACCAGCTCCTTAGTTGATATGACTGTTTTAGCAGCTACCTAAAAAGAGTCGACCATGATGATAGCGAGTAGTGCCCATACTGTGAAGAAGGGCCTTTGGACGACGTTAGACATATCCTGTTTGAGTGTGAAAGGTTACACAATGAAAGGGCGGAACTAGTCAGAGTGATGTTTTCCGATATAGCAGAAGATAATTTGGCCCCACACATGCTGGAGTCTAAGGAAAACTGGGAGTCAACTTGTGACTTCGCAGCTACCATCATGGCTACCCTTCGGAGAGTGGATACGCAACGTAGAAGCAGGGAGGATGTGGATCATCAAATCTGCAATGCAATACATAATGTAAAGTATCGAGTACTGAGTATTGCATTCTGAGTATGGAGTACGCGTTTTGAGTAATTAGTATCGCCTACTGAGTATCAAGTACTTAGTATCGAATACTGATTATCGCCCTCGAATCCGGCATGAAAGAATTTTGGTCGAATTTTTGAAGTTTGTAAAAAACTTTGTTACCAATTGTGGAGTCAAAAACGAGCTAATGTATAAGACAATCTTCTGCAATTCTTTACAAAATCCTTCAAGCCTCTGTGGCAACCTTAGCCTTTAGCATGGCCGCAGCTGTATTCTCAACGCCATGGCCTGGTTCTCTAAAACGAAACGCACTCTCCTCAATCCTCAATCTAAGTTTCAGTCTCATTCTCATTCACATCTTTTGGCTTAGATTGCGCATAGTTTTTGCCTGACCTCGTTACACTTACTCACTTCTGTCTGTCTGTCTGTTTGTGTCTTTGTTGTTGTTTACACACACACACACACACAAATCACTGCAATCAGGCCGTAAATGGTTAATTAACAACACCGCATAACTCTCACCTGGCGTGGCCATGCCAAAGATAAACAGACGAGACAATGCCAATTATGTCCAGATCCAGGACCAGTCTAAGACTCACTCGTCTCAGTTTCAATCTAAATCTCTTGGCGAATTAGCAAACTGCTCTCGGATTGGATTCTTGTTTGTTGTTTGTGCTGCTGCTGCTGCCATTGTCATGTGATATCTGACAATTGTGTCACACCTCTTGGCTCCCAGTTGTCTTGTCCAATGTCATTTGTCATAGATAGGCACTGTTCCCTGTTTTGGTGCAGTCCTAAGTCACGCTTGGTCTCCTGCCTGCCTCTCCTCTGCTGTGTAACACTAGCCCCATTAATGATTTATAGATTCGTAGGAAGATTCTGTTGGCATTCCTTCCCAGAATCTCATCCCAAGTTGAGTTTGGAAAATGCCAATTCATAAATCGCATATAAATCTTTCCCCCTTCGTGTTTTGGATTTCTGCATAAATAGCCGCCGCCTAGCTTTGTGAGTTCTTAGAAACAACTTCTCAGTCACCCGTTGCTGGCATTAAGCCTGATTAGGCCCCAAAAGAAAGGCAGCCAAGCAGCCAGCCAGGCAGTCAGTGAGGCAGTCAGGCAGGTCGTAAAAAAATCAAAGAAAACAAAAGTAAACCTGGGTACAAGTTCAAGGTCAAGAGCGGAGCCTAAGCTGCGACTGGGTCTGGGTCTGTGGCTTCACACAAGCTACAAAAGAAAGAGGGAGAAAGATGCGTACAAAATGGCCACAGAATGGCAACAAAATAACAACAAAAACAACATATGAACTGGCAGGCAGACAAAAAAAACACAAAAGCATCATCTTGATGCCGCCTTTAAGCGTCCCCTCGACTGTTGTCCGTCCCTTTATCGTCGTCGTCGTCGTCTCCTTCGTCGGCACTTATGGTTAATGAAAGCCAGACGAGAGGCGAACATTAGAAGCGGCCAGCAGAAAATCTGCATTTGCTTTGCCAACTGGACAGCCCTGCTTCGCCCCCTCCTTCACCTTATGCTTCAAGCCTGGCTGTGTCTTTGTTTTTATAGTGTTGAAGTCTTCAGATGTTGCCATATTCCTTGAATGCACACCCACAGTGAGATCAAATTAATGCACTGCTCCTTACTGTTTGATAGGGAATATCATAAAGACTTGATTGAACAAGAAAGTCCGACTTTTTCACACTGTGAATTCATTCTCAAAACTTAACCGTATGTGCAAAAGTAGCTAAGCCTAAACCTGTTTCGAACCTTAAGGGGCACCCCTAGTGTGAAATTTCAAAAAAATCGATTTTTCTTTTTTTTCATATTTCGGTAGATTACACCTTTAAAAATAACATATTAAAATTTCAAATCGATATCTCAAATAGTTTTTGAGTTATAGCAATTTAAAGAGCAGCCGCTCGGCAGCTAGAGAGACGATCATTTTATCTTTAAACGCGTTTTTCTCGAAACAGCATTTTCCGAATTTGCTGCAGTGATTACTCAAAAACAAATGATCCGATCACTATCGAATTTTTTTTACATGTTCTATATATAGTTCTCCGTACAATGACCTATCGGTTTTTGATTTGATCAAAATTTTGGGGTAAAATTCGACTTTTTTTTTAAAACGCCGCCATATTGTCAATTTTTGATTTTTTTTTTTATCGTAGGTCATTGTACAGACTATATTATCTAGTTGAACGAGAATTTTTTTTTTTAAATTTCATCCACGGAGAAGGCTGGAATCACTGCAGCAGTGAAGGAACTTTTTTTTTCGCGCGGTTGGAGATCGACTATAACTTAAAAAATATTTAATTTTTTTCTTCAAAAATTTCACTGTATATTCTTGAAACATGTATAAATATATTCTTAAAATTTTGAAATAATTGATAAAGTAGTTTTTTTAATAAAAATTCCCAAAAATCACCATTTTTTTATGCCATCACACTAGGTGTGCCCCTTAAGTTTTGATTCGGTACAACAACAATTTTAGACATTCTAAGATCTTACATATCTGGCAGATGTTAAGCTATAGAGACTACGAATCTGAAGCAAAGTATCATTTGAGCCTTGGATGGCATTCATAGAGGACCTTTGGAGTCAAACATTGTAAAGTTTTGGACATCTCACTGGCTTTCCAATCTTATAATCTAAGTATTAAAAGTAGTCAATAAAAAGTTACAAAATACCTAGAATTAAATACAAACGGTGTTATAAGTAGGTTAAGTAGGAAAATACTTGATTTAAGTACACAGTTCTTATTTCAAGATCGATTGTTTAGTTTTTAAATAGTCAAAAATCTAACATTCACTCTTTAAAACGAGAGCTTAGGTTAAGGTCGACCCTGCCCGACTTCGATACACCCATTACTTAATGGAATTCATGTTTCATTAGCCTTTCTTTATGTTAATTAACATTATATTAGCATGCTGATCTGAAAAGTATGCAACATACACTATAGTGCAAAATATGAGCTCGATATCTTTAAAATTTTAATTATTCGGCTTATTTTTTTATTGCGGGGGCGTGGCCAAAATTTGAAATAAACTTGATCCGCCTGCAGGCAATACTAGTCTACATTTGAAATTTGATTGCTCAAGCGCTTCTATCGGAGATGCTTCTTTCAGCCTGTTACATACATTTGCACGACTTTAGTATGTAAAAACCAGTTGAGAATTTTAAGAACAGATTCTTCTCCAAATAATTCGCAATTTCCGTTGCACCCTTTAAGGAGTTTGCTCTGTTTTGTACTCAAACCCAGCCATTTTGTACTTGAATTAAGAACGCGAGTTTTTCAAACTTTTTGGCTTACTGTTACTGTACACAAAATTCTCATTTCAATAATGTTGACGGTGTATGAACAAATACTTTTAGCCCGGCTCCCATTTTAACTTTCGTAAAAGTTGTATGATTTGACCAAATGTGCTCCAAAATGCGCTTTTAAATAGCAAAACTTTTGCGATAGAGAAAATGGGAGAAAGGCTCTTTCATTACATTTGAATTCGGTCTTTAGCGCCCGATTAAAAACGTTTTAAGCTTTATGCATTTCGAGCAAAGTGTGTTATTTGGTTTCAGAATGAATGTCATTCGTTAAAGGGAACTCAGTGTTCCAGTCAGTTGAAATCGACTCTCAGAACATAACACCGGCGCCAGCATGTCTATCTGGTTTATGGAAATAGTCCTGTTGTCTTCAAGTTTGAGTAAGAGCCAAGTTCAAACACTAAATTTTGTTGCGAAGGACAATAAATATTCGTTTGTCCCTTAATCAAACGAAAGGGTTGGAACGACCAAACGTTGTACTATCCCGACATTTAAAACGACTCCGCGTATTTTGTAGTTTGAGAGAAAAGGGGGTATTGGCTTGGAGGTTGCCCATCGCTATTCTAAAAGTTTCCGAACTATTTCTTAGCTCACTTATGGAGTGTTAGCTAATTTCTACCTACTCAACTCAAAACAATTTGGTACTAATATCTAAAAATAGGGAAAGTTAACTTGGCTCGACGCAGCTTCCATTGAAAACAAAAAAGTTTTTCTAAGACTACTTTTTGGACATTACTTTTCTATGGGACTATACTATAGGATGTCTGATTTCGATTAAACTTGGTGAAATCATGGAAAAGATAAACACGTTAATTACGAAATTTGAAGGCGATCCCATTTAAAACAAAAAGTTTTTCTCACTAGAACTTCTTTTTCGACCGATCATTCATACTGCAGCTATTTGCTATAGTCATCCGATTCTGATAAAACTTTGTAGAAATGTGTCCAAAGTATATAAAATAAGTGTATGCCAATAAAAAGAACGTCAAAAGTTTCTCACTCGAACCAGTTTTTCGACCGATCGTTCCAGGCAGCTATAGCTATAGTCATCCGATTTCGACCAAACTTTGAAGAATTGTGTAAAAGTATATAAATTAAGTTAGCCAATGATAAGGACGTTTCCATTAAAAACAAAAAAGTTTTTCTCACTAGAACTAGTTTTTCCGACCGATCGTTCCTATGGCAGCTATATGCTATAGTCATCCGATTTCGACCAAACTTAGTGAAATCATGGGAAGGGATAGTAAACTAAGAAATACGTACTTTGGAGGCATTTCCATTAAAAACAAAAAAGTTTTTCTCTTTAAGATTACTTTTTCAACCGATCGTTCCTATGGCAGCTATATGCTATAGTCATCCGATCCGGTCGGTTCCGACAAATGTGCAGCGTATTTGTACCAAAAGACTTCGTGCAAACTTTGGTGAGGATAGCTTTAAAACTGACGGAGGAGATAGCATAGAAACAGACGGACAGGGCTAAATTAACTCAGCTCGTCGTGCTGATCAAGAATATATATACTTTATGTGGTCGGAGATGCTTCCTTCTATGCGTTACAAACATCCGGACAATTTTATAATACCCTTTGCAAGGGTATACAAATTTTTTTGTTAAATGTCTCGAGAAATTGGAGGCGCCTGCCAAACCGAAAAGTAAAACGTAAAAGTCGGCCTCTCTCGTTTCCGCATGTTCCATTTTCCATCGATTCGCTTGATTCTCTCGTGCCGATTTCGTTTGGTCCATGGTTTGCTAATTGTAATACGTCAGCAAAAGCATTCTGAATTAAGAACAGCAAATCCCAACCGAAACGGAATTGCTTTCGGTTTACTTTTCAAAACGTAGCGGAATTGAGAACATGTCTGTACATTCAGAAAGGCAAAATGTCATCATAACATTAAACCGTCCCTTCTCTGGGTTGTGCTTTTGCCATGCATAGCCCACAGGAAAGAACGCAAAACAGAAACCTAACGATTTTTGAGCGCTGGTAAATTTTTAACACATTCTTTTTGCATGTGTTTGGAAGGCAAAAAGTCACTTAAAATGAAACAGTCTCTGACTTTAGCCAACTCTTCAAAAATTATATTTAAAGGCGGGGACTTATCGTCAAAAGTTCGATAAAGTGTTCAAAAAGGTTGGAGAAATCCATTGCATCATAGACAAGATCAGGTATTACTTGCATTTCTAGCGCAGTTCCAGCAGCTCGCACTTAAAAGTTGTCAACTCACCTGCAAAAAAAAAAACAGACAAAAATAAAAGAAATCATTAATTTTACTGGGGTATATAGAGAATTTTATTTGTTTATATAAAGTTATCTAAGTATGTATATAAAGAGTGCGTGTGTGAGAATTGAGACAAATAATTGATATGCGACACGCACACGATGCACTCCAGTTTATGCCTCCGATATAAGGAAAACAAACGAGCTATCGTGCCTCCTTCATAAATTACAAACAACTTTATAAAATCGTAAATCTGAACCAGAAGTACACCAGACGACCATCCAATTGAATCGGGTCAATCAACTGGGCAGTACACTGAAATGTTTTGGCACCTCTCCTGCTACCTACTCTCCCTCCTACCCTCCTTCCCTCCGCACTTCGTCAACAGCCCACAGAGTGGGCAAGTTTGATAGCAGGCACGTGATCTGCAGACGGAATCAAGCAACGCGTACCAAATCTGAATGAAGAATTTATGAATGGAGCTCCGTGTGAGTGTGTGAGTGGTGCGTGAGCGAGCGAAAGAGAGCGCACGTTGAGATCACGACTAACAGATTCGCTTTCTAGTTACGATCGATCATAAGATCATTGATCAAGATATAGTAATACGATGACTAAATGTAACTCAAAGGTTGTTGACTACTGCAACTACTTTAATCGTGAATGTGGATGTGTGGAGATGTATCTCTCTCTCTCAGTCGCCGTATCTGAATCTTGCATCTGTTTGGCACGCATGTCTCGCACTCGCATCGTCGTCGACTTCGTCGTCGTCTGACATTGTCTGTGCGTGGCTTAACAACTTGAAATTGTGGCATAAACACGTTCTACAATTTCCGGCATGAGTGTTGGCGTTGTTGTTAGTGCTGCCGGTTGTTGCCATTGTTGTTGTTGTTGTTTATTAGTTTCATTGATCATCATTATCAGTCGAAAAAAATGATGTGGTAATTTCTAGTAGTTTGTGTTTTCCTCTTCTTCCCAACTCCATTAGCGGGGCGAAAAAAACCCTCTAAATACTTAGATAAATTTGGGGAAACAGCATTTGTAAACCTCTTAACCTAATTGGGTAACGTTTTGTTTATCCACAAGAAGCGGGGACATGAAAGGTTATACCGTTGGGAGCTCCAGAAGGTCTGGCAAAAACAAAAGAACAGAACCTTAGCTTAGAGCCGACAGTCATGAAGGGAGAGCGAAAGGTGTGATGCTAGAACAATTAATACAAAATCCATAGGAACACTTAGGAAAAAAAAACGCATATTAAAATCTAAAACAATCATATTTGAATTTGCTAGGCCCTTTTCGCATTTAAATTCATTAAAAAGCACTTTAAATTGACTTTCAAACATATTTAGACGGCGAATTTCAGTTGCCCCTTTTCTATTCCCAAGACAGGGAATTCTAACTTGAGAATTACAAGCGATCATATTTATACAAAAATGCGAGAAATATATTGTGGAATACTTAAAGGCAGTAGAGTATTAGCCGTGTGACAATCAGCGTGTGCGATAGAGCAACTGGTTGAGACGGCATCCCAATCCTGTTCAAGCCACAAGGCCCCTAGTCCGAGTCCCCCACAGTGTAAGTAAATCATTTATAAACATTTATTTAAATTATGTAATTCGTAGTTTTTCAGAACCAAATCTAATAAAACTGTTCTGCTCTTGGATTTATTACAAAATAAATTGAGTTTAGATTGGCCATTTTACCGTCATTGACGAATCATATAGTAGCGAAAAAAACCAATGAGAATAAACAAAGTTGGAAACTTTTCTGCTGATCAAGTGATAAGTCATTTCAGATCTAATGCATGCTAGTTATTATTAGCTGAAAATTATTCATGGAAACTCTATCGAGAAATACTTGATAAGCTTCTTCTCAAGACCAAAATTTACTACATAACTATGATTGCAATCTTACTGAACCACGAATAAGTACCATGCATGGCCAATGATAAGGAAAATAGACCGGAGCATACAGAATGTTTCAAACCAATTTACTGTTACTGACGAATCAATAAATCGCAAAAACATTCCCAATTTTGTAAAATTGCAAAGAGAAATAACATTAGGTCCTTCCTTTTCGCTTGTAACTAGGTACAGAAATCTCCCAGATGCAATGCATAATCGACATTTCAGGGTTTATTCTTACAATATTGTAAATGTGAACATTTTTGACTTCGCGTCCTTAATGAAAACTTTTGAGAACACACCACAACTGAACGCATTCGCAAAAGTAATACATCCTTATGCGCTCAGAACGTAACGACGCTTACCGTTAGGTACCGTACGCAAAATGGAAGTACGGAAGTATTCATACTTAAACGGTACTTTGAGAAAAGCATCTACTAACATATTTTTACCTATTTTAACATATTTTGATTTATTTTATCATATTTACTTAAGCTTACTTCGGCTCAGCCGAAGTTTTGTATAACCTTGCAGCCTCCTTTGATACAAAAATGTTTTTCTTACTAAGACTACTTTTCGGACTATACTTTTCTAGGGGAGATGCACTATATAGATGTCCGATTTCGAACAAACTTAGTGGAATCAAGGAAAAGCATTGCCAACTAACAACTGCGATATTTGGAGGCGATTCCATTAAAAACGAAAATGTTTTTCTCACTAGAACTTCTTTTTCGACCGATCATTCATACTGCAGCTATATGCTATAGTAATCCGATTTTAACAAAACTTTGTAGAACTATGTAAATGTATATAAAATAAGCAAATGCCAATGATAAGGACGTTTCCATTGAAAACAAAAAAAGTTGTTCTCACTAAAATTAGTTTTACGACCGATCGTGCCTATGACAGCTATATGCTATAGTCATTCGATTTTGACCAAACTTTGTAGAAATGTATGAAAGCATATCAAATAGGTAATTGCAAATTTTAAGAACATTCCCATTAAAAACAAAAAAGTTTTCCCTTACTAAGACTACTTTTCGGACTCTACTTTTCTATGACAGCTATAAACTATATAGATGACCGATTTCGACCAAACTTTGTGAAAACACGGGAAAGGATAGTAAACTAAGAAATACGAAGTTTGGACCCGTTTCCATTGAAAACAAAAATTTTCACTTAAACTAGTTTTTCGACCAATCGTTCCTATGACAGCTATATGCTATAGTCATCCGATTCGGCCGGTTCCGACAAATGTGCAGCGTATATGTACCAAAAGACTTCGTACAAAGTTTGGTGAAGATAGCTTCTAGACTGACGGAGGAGATGGCATAGATGGACAGGGCTAAATCAACTCAGCTCGTCATGCTGATCAAGAAAATATACTCTTTATTTTGTCGGAGATGGTTCCTTCTATGCGTTACAAACATTCGGACAATTTTATATAACCCTCTGCAAGGTTATAAAAAGCACATTTTGAATATGATCATCTTAACAAACTACCAATATTTTTATAAGTCTAAGGCCAAAATTTTGGCCCAAATGAACTTTCCCACCCAACAATTTCTCGTTTTTCTTTTCGGACCTACGAGGATTACGTAAGTTTCTCTAAAAATCAAGGTACGCTTTTTGTTAGAGACAGGTAATACTTTTTCGGACCGAAAACGGAACACGTTCTCGATAGTTTAGTAAGAGAAAATTTCTAGAAAATGTCGAAAACGGATCCGTTCTCGAGGTCGATTGTCGGATGGGTTAGGTTAGATTTTAGGTTAAATGCTGGCCACATAAGTCTCGCTATTGTACAGTAGAAAAGGTTTTTCTACCGTAGGTAGGCGTAATGTTTCGGCTTTTTTTGTGAAGCTTATAGGTAGGCATAGGCAGCTCGGCGGCTTTCCTAGTTTGGACAGTGTTTCCGCCAACTTGTTCCCATATATATTTCGATGTACAGGTACCCATATTAGGTGAATACTAAAGTGTCGATCCAATTTCGTTTAGGGATTGAATAAACCAACTTCATTCCATTACTTCTTCATATAATCATAGGCCAACAAGCAAGTAAATTTTTTATAAAAATGGCTGTTAGCCTGCTCAAGGTCAAGCATTTATAATATTTTAATTCAATAATCATCAGAAAATCAACAATGATTACAATTGATTTGGTTCCGTGTGACTTCAGGTTATTTAGCAAACTCAAGAGTCTGCTCCCGAAACAAAGTTTTGACTCGATTGAGATGATAAAAGCCAAATCACAGAAGGCTCTGAAGTACATTCCGAAGGAGGACTTTGCCAAGTGCTATGATGACTGGAAAATTTGTTGGCATAAGTGTATAAAAGCGGAAGGGAATTACTTTGAAAGGGAAGAAATAGATTTAGATAAATAAAGATTTTGAAAATATAGCAAAATTCACCTTTCAATTTGATCACAGTAGTAGTCCCGTTCTTAGGCCAATTGAAAATGTTTGTGGACTACCAATTTGAAATTTTGGTCGAGCTTAGAAAGGCAACTATTGTAGAATGGCCCCAAATCGTCCAAAACAACGTACAACATTTGGTTGTTTCAATGCCTTAAAGCTTGGCTGAAGTAATTTCAAAACGTGGAGACAATAACCATTATTAAGGGGGGAACACACTTTGCGATGAGCAAAAGTAGATGGTTTTTAAAAAAATTCCAGAAAAAAAAGTATAAGAGATTTTTTATTTTTTTTTTTTTTATTAAATAGTTTATGAATGAAAGGAAAATACAAATTTTTTTTTTTGTCAATATGAGGGCCGTTCAGAAAGTTATCGGCCTCCGAAAAATGATGAATAAAAAAAGGTGCCCACATGGTGACCATGGTTGCAGCACTTGGGATGATTTGAAAAAAAAAAGAAAAATGCGGTTATGTTTAGAACTAATGTGGCTATCGTACGGCCCTCCGAAAAAAAATTGAAAATTTTTTTGACAAAATAGCGGACATTTGAAAACAAAAATTTTTTTAGCCTTTTTTTTTGTAGTGTAGTGTAAAAAAAGTACCCTTAAAATATAGGTTCCAAAAGTTGGAGGGCCGAACGATAGCGACGACAATTCTGCGTCGTATAAGCCCTTCCGGAGCAAAATCGGTCCACTGGTTTCCTCTGAATCGTGGCCACCAGTTTGAAAAACGTGGTTTCGAGATAAACGCGTTTAAAGTTTGCAGTTGCTAGGCAAATCGGGTCACTTTGGGTCATTAAAAGGACTATATCTTCTAAACTATTTCGAATTTTTGAAAATCTTTTTAGGGGGATATTTTTGAATATCCAAGCTACAAAAATATGCAAAAAAAAAGTCGAAAATTTTTTTTTTCGCAAAGTGTTTTCCCCCCTTAAGTAAGAATTTGTATCCCTAATTATGCATAAAAAAAACAAGTAAGAAAGTAGGTCAAGCTCGACTATAATATTCCCAAAGTTTGTGTTAAGGTGTGTGAAGTGCTACCCATCGCCGCATAATTGTTTGTTTTCCATATAACTCGACTATCGTTCATCCGATCGATAAAAGATGCTGATCCAGAAGGTACGAACCTTCAATCTCTAAAACTGTGAAAGATATGAACTTTTTTCGATTTGCGGGGGCGGGTGGAGACGTGGCAAAAATGTAAAATAAACTTGATCTGCCTGCAAGTATACGATTTCGTTTGCTTTCTTCGATAAGTTACTTATTTTCACTCCATTCGACTATTAAACCCAAAATGAGAACTTAATTAGCCCGATTTTAGGTATAAAATCTTTTAAAAATTGAGAAACGCATAAGTATGTTTCAAGAGCGGTCTTAGTGAAATAATTGGATCTACTTTCTTGGACTTCAAATTGAAAGAAAAATCAACACCTAGTCCCACCTTTATTATTAGGTTGTTGTTTCTATTGATTTGCTTTATCTGGAGTTTATCAGAGTAGCCAGCATTTTTGATGGAATGGAAGCCCTTCCACAACGTGATTTCAAATTTCTCATAGTAGTTTTAAGCCCAGAACATTCAAGGGGCTATAAATTGTGCATGTTTCCTTCCACAAATTCCTTTAAAAATAAAACTCCACATTCTATAGCTATATTTGCTACATACTACAACATATGTGTAGTATATATTATTAATTCCCCCCTTTTCCACCAGCTTGTTTTTGTAGAGTGTTAAGTCCATTTGTGTTCTAATCTTCATGATCCCTTACCGAAAGAATTCCACATTCGTCTTTGTGTGTTTGAACAACTAAAAATATCTATCTCCAACTCTTGTTTGTACAGAATATCGATGCCAATGATCCCAAGAGAAGGAGGTCTTCCCTTTCCCATGGCTATTTCTGGCTAACCTTGCATTCAAAGGTCTGACTTATTAATGACAACGCGACGGCTGGCAATATTTTTGTGTCGTTTTAGAACAATTAATTTGTGTTTGTCTTATTTAGTCACTATTCGATTTGGCGAGTGTCAACAGCGACAAAACGAAGCGAACGACAAACAAAAGAGACGAGCGGCGCGGTGAGAGCTTTGAACGCTGGCGACCGATCGACCTTAGCGCGGCGACAAGTTACTGTGTGCTGCGCATGTGCGCACTCAACTCGAACTCGTAAACCAAATTGAAATAAATTCACTTTCGATTTTACGTTGGCCAATAGGCAAAGTAAGGCACCAAGTGGGAAATCGTTTTTCAATTAATTGATGTCTGCTGTGGCAGCAATTAAAATTGATCAGATGATCATCTGCAATCATTAACCCAAAGCCAAATAACATCATTGGTGGGCAATTAAAGGCCTAAGGAAAATAGTGTGAATGCCAAGTCAATGGCATGTCAAATGGCCTATGGCCTAGACCACTTTTGGACTTGGACTTGGACTTTGGATATTGAAATGCAGACGCCGCCGTCACACGCAATTTTTGAAAAAAGCCCAAATCAAAAGGCAAAACAAGAAACCCTTCAACCTGTCCAATTACATTATGTAGATATCTCAAAGGGAAAACCAACCTGAAGATCTGAAAATGCCGCGGATAATTTGGAATTTTGTACTCGAAAAAAATATATAAAATTTTATTGAATTTTCATTAAAAAGTTTAAAAGTAACACTAAATGCTTGGAAGAGTTGATAGGAATATCTGAGTGGAAAGAAATTGTATGGCGGTCATCCATCGTTTGTTAACCACCCAGAAAAATCAGAACAAATAATTTAAGTACAAATGCTCTTGCAAAAAAATCTATTCGTTCTTTAATTTTCAAGAACTTCGCTCTTAAAATAGAGCTAAATTCGATCACAGTTTAGTGTTTTTAAAATGGAGATATGGCCTACAAATTGATGTTATCGCGGCGAAGTCTCACCTGACAAAGATTAGAGTGCTCCAGGCAAAAGCCCTTAGACGCATTACGGGAGCTGAATGGTTCCTAAGAACCAGAGAGTAAAAACTAGTTAAGAAGACGCAGAATCCACAGAGTACTTCAAAGAAGAAGGTTTAAGGGGGTCTTCTCATTCAAAACCCGTTTTTTGGACCCTTTTTAAAAAAATTCTTATTTGAAAACGCAAAGAATAATTGAAAACTTTTTTTATTTATTGTATTACAAAAGGTTCAAAGTGAATAAAAAAATTTTTTTTGCCTCGATACGAGGGCTGTTCAAAAAGTAACGAGACTTCAAAGTTGGTGGTGAAAAAAAAAGGTGTCGTCACGGCGGCCACGATTCCGGGTTATAATTAGTATAGATGTAATTCTCGGGTGAACCTCAAACTTAATTTTGTGATTTTTTTTGACAAAATGGCGGCCATTCAAAAAAAAAATTTAAATTTCGGGCTTTTTTTTTGTAGTTTAGTGTAAAAAAAAAATAGTAAAAATTTTTTTAAAATTATGGTCGAGGTTCACCCGAGAATGGTGACAATTCTGCGTCGATTCCACTTTGTTTCATGAAAATCGGTTCAGTTGAACTGGAGATATCATGGCCGCCAGTTCGAAAAACGTGGTTTCGAGATAAACGCGCTTTAAGTTTGCAGTTGCTTGGGAATTTAGGTCACATTGGGTCACTAAAAGGACTATATCTCCTAAACTAATTCGAGTTTTCGAAAATCCTTTTGGGGGGATATTTTTGAATATCCAAGCTATAAATAAATGCAAAAAAAAAAGTCGAAAAAAAAAGTTGCTCAATGAGAAGACCCCCTTAAGAGAGTCTTACCCAAGGATCTTAACTCACGCGATCCTAGCATAAAACCATTCACACCAAATCCCTACACTTTTAAACAAAATACTTACATTAAAACACTTATACATTATCGGTAAGCCCAAATGGACACTGCCAAGTAATGTTAATACTTAATCGGCGGTGTTCCAGAAATTTTTTAGAGATTTTCGTATAAACGGTTTCATTTCGAACTGCAACTGCTTGCCTTTACATGTGAAGCGTCTCCAAAATGCCAGGCTACTAGATTAGATGACTAAAGTTGAGAGATTTGAAACTGACTGCTCAGCACCAAGTACATTTTAAGCGTACAGCTTTCCTCTCCTATAATCTAGTAGGCCACATTATTCTTGACACTTTACATATAAAGTCCTGATAGTTTAGTTCAAAATCCAATCTCTAGAGATTTTTGGAATACACCCGAATAATACACACTAGTAAAAGCGGTAATCTGCCTTTGCAAATCCGTAATTTTTGTCATCTATTTAGCTCAGGCTCAAAATGAGCAACGCAAATTCATGAAATCCACCTGGATTTTCTAGAACTGGAACGGTCCTTAAGCAAAATTAAAAAGATCAGAAATCATTCATTTTGCTCTACCCGATCCAAATCAATCGATGCCTAATTTGATCACAAGATTTTATTTGAAAGATCTTTCAATCTTCTTTGACAGTTTTGCAATGTGAAAGAAGTAGAGAAAGATTGGGGGGAGGCGTTAAACGATCATTTCCGGTAATTGTACACAGAATATTACAATATTTCCACTCGGCAAAGTGACGGTTAAATGAAATAAATGCAATGGCAATTGTACACTACAAAGCGAGAACGAAAGAGCTGGGGGATAGAGGGAGACGACGACCGTTCACTTGTCTGGGCGGATGAGTTGGAGATGGGGATGACTGAGCCACGTGCTTCGGCTGCTAGCTACTCCAGGGACTGAAAAACCAATAAACTGCATGGCCTGCTCAATTGGAAAATAAATTTCCAGCAAAGTGATTTTCCGTTGCGCTTGAATGGCTTGAATATTGCCTGGGTGTAGTTGCAATAAAAACTTCACCTTTCAACAAAGTTCTTGCCTTTGCTGGCTGCTGTTGTTGTTTTTGGCAAGGAATGGCCGCCGCCGCCGCCGTTCCCCGGTCGTCTGCATGCGATTCATTAGAAAAAATTGTTTCAAAAAGAAAAATCATAAAAAAAAAAGGGAAAAGTCTTTCTGGTCGGTGCTGAAAGGTAATAAATAAGCGCTAGATGCGGACACGTGTGCCGTTAATCCAACAGAGGAACAGAGCAACCAAATCGAAGTCCCCTCCCTGGCTGGCTGCAGCAGCCCAGCAGCCCAGCAGCCACGCATGGTGCGTCGTTCTAATTAACGTCACAACCGGCAAGCGAGGAGGCAAGCAAAAGAAATCCCGCACCACATACAAAAGATGAAAGCAGCAGCAGCAGCCTCAACAGTGGAACAAGGGAGGAGGGTTGCCATCGGGATGGGGCTACAGCTGCAAATGCTTCACATCGACAATTATACTCGCATTTTTATATACGTCTTGTGAATTGCAATTTTACATAGGGGTTAGAGCTCCGACTTCACCACCACCATCAGATTGTCCCCTTCATTGCGTTCTCCACAAACATGCCTCCTTGGCCACATACTTCTCCAATTAGGGGTTCACAGCGAGTCAAAACAAATGCCCGGGCATGACCATAGAGTCATTGGAGTCTACACTTTACACCACATGGCTTTGTTTTCCCCCCCAATTTTTTGGGATAGGCCAAATGTGCCTTCAAATGGAAGGGATAAAGGGCTGTTACTCTGGTTTCCAAACCATTTTTATCTTTCACTTTGCCAGTTTTTCTGTTTCGAGGTCAAGAAGCTATGTTTCCTCAAAACTGTCTTCGGTGGTCCTTTGCCAACCTGCTCTCCACGCCACCAAAACTGTACCAAGTTAGGGATCTCAAAACTAGTGAAATCAAAAAAGTTCGAGAAAGACCAAGACAATTGCAAAAAAGTTGTGAAACATTCTAAAATAGAAAAAATACCACCGTTAATATTATTTAAATGAGAACAAACGTTTTTGAGTCAAGTACTTTTCGTACTTACAGTAAGCCAAAATCCGCGTTCTTCATTCAAACACATAATATTTTGGATTGAGTACAAAATAAACTAAGACTAGATTTACACGGTGAAGCAAACTGCATGAAGTTTTTGAAAAAGCTCTTGCTTGTAGGAAAGAGGTGTATAGGGGGGCAAGCGACTCCACTACACCTCTTTCCTACAAACGATGGCCTTTTCAAAATCTTTATGAAGTTTTTCCAAAAGATCTTGCTTGTAGAAAAGAGGTGCAGAGGTGTCGTATATTCCTTTCTACATTTTTATCATGTAAGTCGCGACTAACAAGAGCGCACAAAGAGCACACCTGAAAGTGCGAATTATTTGTAAACGAAATTTGTTCTACAAATTCTTAACTCAACACTTTTTTTTGTGGAGTGATGAGATATTTCTGTCCCACATTAATAGCGTCTTGGTCTTTGGTTAACTTATGCCTTTTGTCTTTTACATTCATTTCACCATATTTCAATAACAAATCGAGAAAAGCTTTAGAATTTTATGGTCTTGAACTAAGAACATTCTTTACTTGTTTGATGGACTTTTCTTTTGATGTTTTTTTTTTCATTTGATGGAAATTTAGCATCTTATAATGAATGTCTTCTGTCCAATTTGAAAATTTTCATTGCTTTTTATAACAAACTAAACGGATAAAGCCTAATTCGCTCATCATTGATGTCTATTAGTTGAACGGTATATAGAATGCCGCAATGAAACAGTTTTCACGTCTACAAGTCGTCTTTCTATGCTCTTGGGCCGATTGGCCAGCATGGTTGAGATGACGGTCAAAATGTTGGCCATATAGTCGACCAGTTTATCCATCTTTCTCTGCAGTGACTTTAGAATTTATTTTCACTTCTCCCGTTTGTATGCAATCATTTTGGTCACCCTTTTAGGCAGGGATTCAAATCGGTTCTGAGCCGAACCGAACCCAACCGGAACCGAACCGCTAATTCCAGCTGATAAGCCGAACCGCAAGCCGAACCGGCGTCCCTTCGAAAATGCTAAGCCGAAAACCACAAGTGAAAACAGTTCGATTCGTTTCAGTTCACTGACGAGTTTTAAGACGTACAAATTTGGAGAATTTTAATCGAATTGCTACGATAAGTCCTTATCGATGCCTGACTTATATAACACCCAACCATTTTTAAAAATGTGATCCAGTACACTTCCTGCAATTGTCCACCGACCTCTTAATATGCCTCTCATTCCTTTTTTGGAAGCTGCTAATCGATTTGCTTGCGTAACTTATTTCCTTTATGGGACGATATTTTCATTAGTCTGTAGGGCTTCTTCAGGAGTACAGCTTTTAAAGTGTCATCATTATGGATGAAGCTAGCACATCCGACTATTCTAAGAATTCAATTTCGAAAAGTCACATTTTCACTTTAGAAATCATAATATTTCAAATATTGAAGCAAAAGTTTGGGAAACAGACTCTATAGGTGAGCTTTTTTAAAAAGTTTTTCGGCTTTCTAGCAGAAAATTTTCAATATTTTAAGGATTAGCTAGACCAAATAGAGTTGGTTCAAACAGAAACCCGATGTGTTATACCTCTAAAAACCAAAACTATTACTTTAAAATGTGTTCGAACCCAACGGTTTGAACATTTTTATAGTTTATCAAACTCTGCAGCCACAAAAGTTTCAAAATAATTACTTTCTGAACAGATTAAAAGACATTTCCGCAAGTTAAACTTCAGAATGGGCTTATATCGGTGAAGTTAAGGGCGAACCTAGATCAAAAATAAGTTTTTGACATCATTTTGGATTAGCTGCAACTTCAAAAGGAACGAAAAAATTACTTTGCGAATAGATTTCAGGGTAAGTTGCGACGATATACTCAAGAAAGGGCCTTTAAAGTTGAGATAGGCAGAAATTAAGGACGATCCAAGAAAATAATGGAGGTTTTGAAACGTTTTTCGGACTGTTTTACCACCGAAACTTTAGAAATAATACCTTTCTGCGCAGACTTGAGGGCAAACTGGGACTTTATACTTAAGAAAGGTTTTAAGGCTTGAGACTCGGCGAAATTAAAGACGACCCTTTAACAGAAATGCGATTTTGGCCACTTTTCAGACTGCGTTACTTTCAAAGTCTGGAAAAAAAAACTTTCCGCACGGATTTAAGTTAAATTCGGGATGTTATTCTCAAGTACAGTCTTTAAGGGTTTATATTCGGCGGAAATTAGGGCGATCTTAGAAATAAGTTAATGTAATTTTTTTAAGCTTTTCGTAATTTCAAAAGTCCATGAAAATATCGGGTTGTTATACTCAAGGATGACCTTTAAGGGTTGAGATTTGTTAGTTTATCGGCATCCAAGAACATAAATTGCGTTGCAAGTTCCTTTCCGCGCAGATTTGAAGAAAGATGGGGACTATTTGCGAAACCGAAAACTGCCCCTAATTCAATTTATAACAAAAGACTGAACCACTGAACCAAGCCCGCGGTTCAGTTTGCTTCAAAAGCCATGTAATAAACCGAACCGGTTGTATTTTCGATTGGTTTGCATCGCTGGTTTAAGGGGAAGTACATATATCTCTCACACTGATATGGTGGGGAAATTGGAGACGCACACACACACAGAGGCCTCTGTCTGTTTCTGCACTGTCTGTCGTTTGCCTTTCATGCGCGCATGCTGCTTTGGAATTCCCACAGAGTTATAGCATTGCAGGCATGGAGCGACGGTTTCTGTCGGACAGTCGCCAGGCAAAAAGATTGCTAATGAAAGGGGGTGGTCCTCTTGAAATAGATGTACGATCTAACAGCCTCCTTTGTGGTGTTGTGTGTCGCTGTTTAAACATATGCGAATGCATAACATGACCTTAAGCCGGCTAAAACTGCAGGTTTACTTAGCATAGAAGTCGAAAAATCTGTAAAAAAAAACTTACTTTTTGGAATGAAGAGACATTTCCAAATCCAGCGCTAATTTGTTTTTGATTGGTGTTTTATAGATGAAAGAAGTGAGGAACGGAGTAAGCAAGCCAAAGTTGAAGAGAACAGGGTTCAAAACTCATGGATCAAGAAGTTTGGGATCGAAAGTACTTTCTTGGATCAAACAGTTTCATTCTTACCGTGTATCCAGCATCAAACATTTTTGATCGAAGAATAAAATTCTCTATTTTTTCTCTGCGTGTAGAGAAAATGGTGTGTTTGGCGGGTGTATAACCATTGTACTCGCTATATTAAGGCCTTGAATAATATTTATCATTTTATTGTGTTACCATTTAAAAGGCAATTGAAAGGGATTTAAGCATTGTTATCACATTGTTAAATGAAAAGCTTATCTAAGCCTTTTTCCCAGAAAAAAGCGCTGCTCGTCGTCAAAAAATCGATTTATATTGATGACTTTCAGCTCTCTGACTATTTTAAGGGCCACCCAAGTGATACCCATCATATTTAGAATCTTTTCCATTTGCTGCACACCAACTCATTAGTTAACCGAAGAGAACAAACAACAACAAAAAATAGCATGTAGTGACTGTCAAATGACCACTTCATTTAGTTCTCTCCAATCTCATTAGTAAGACTTCCAATCTCAAGTAGGTAGGGTAGGGGGACGGAAAGTTTTGCAACGCAACATGGGGTTCCCTCCGACATCTTGTTACCGTTCACACACACACACACACACACCGAGGCACACAGACTAAGATTGACTTGTCCGTGTCTGTGGGTGTGCGTGGCCAAGTCGCTGGCCCTGAATGCAAAGTGGCATTTGGTTTAAATCATTTGAAAAGTTCAATTTAGTGAGTAAAACTTGCCAAGCGGTGCGTTTTTTTTTTTTTCTATTTTTTATTTGTTTCTTGTTGCTTTGCATTAATTAACGAGTCACCTGGGCCAACAACTGGTCGGTCGATCAGTAATGGGCATGATCATGTGTGTGTCCGAGATTTGTTTAATTATGCTGACATATGTTGCTGGCAGTAGACGGTGCGGTACCAGGAGAGAGAGCAAGGGAGAGGGAGCGGTAGCTGCAGCGGGAGCAGGGGCCATGGGAAATCAAGAGATGCTGTGTATGCGCATGCGCAGCTCAAGAACAGCAACTATAACCTGCCAATGTCGTTGTTGCCGCCTTTGACAAATGCCGACAACTTCGCCAACGCTATCTGCCCCTCGTAAGCTCTCCCTACACCCCCCCTCTGCCCCAACAGTAAGCCGGTGCCGGTTGACGCCCCCATTTGAAGCCACCGATATTGTTTAGTTTCAAGTTGCAAATACACGCACACACACACAGATAAACATACTTTGTTGAGATTTATGTTGTTATCAATAAAAAACAACATTTATTTCTTCTTCCCCGGCTTCTCGCTTTTGCATTTGCGCATAAAATTTGCATAAATAATTGAACTCAGCAGCCAGCAGCAAGTGAATAACTCAAATGTAAATGCAATAATGGTGCAACCCTCCCCTCCCCTACCGCTACGGTATCTTATATTGCCCGTCATACGGCGGTGGGTGACAATCTGGGAAAAAATGCATGAACAATCTTTCCCATGCGAGTTTGTTGCAACGAGTTATAATGATTTCTCATATCAAAAAGATGGCGCAGAATTGCAGCAGGCGTAAATGGGGACCGTTCAGGGTACAGCCTACGGAATCATTTGAAGATCACTGTCGCATACAAAGCTGTTGTGGCTTTGAACTTTGAAATAGGCAAAGAAGAACGAATTAGAAAATCGAATTGCTGCGTGCTTTACAAGACTAATTGTGCTGTCTGTCACATTTGTACTCAAGTATAAGGCTCTGTTAATTTGTCTTTGCATTTTAACTAGTCACTTTTATTAAATTAATATTAACCACCATCTCCATTGAGCTGTGAAAAAATAGGGGAAAGTTAACTTTGGTTTTGCCGAAGTTTTGTATACCCTTGCAGCCTCCATTGAAAACAAAAAAGTTTTTCTAATTAAGACTACTTTTAGAACCTTAGTTTTCTAAAGGAAGCTATACTATATAGATGCCCGATTTCAACCAAACTTAGTGAAATCATGGAATCAAACACTTAAATCAAACAAGATTTTCTCACTAGAGCTTCATTTTCGACCGATAATTCGTACAGCAGCTATATGCTATAGTCATCCGATTTTAACAAAACTTTGTAGAATTGTGTAAAAGTATATAAAATAAATATATGCCAATGTTAAGGACGTTTCGATTGAAAACGAAAAAGTTTTTCTCACTAGAACTAGTTTTTAAACCGATCGTTCCTATGGATAGCTGTTATAGTAATCCGATTTTGACAAAAGTTTGTAGAATTGTGTGAAATGATACCAAATAAATAATTGCCAATTTTAAGAACATTTCCATTAAAAACAAAAAAGTTTTTCTAACTAAGACTACTTTTCAGACTATACTTTTTTATGACAGCTATACTATATAGATGTCCGATTTCGACCAAACTTTGTGAAAACATGGAAAAGGTTAGTAAACTAAGAAATACGAAGTTTTCTTTGAAAACAAACAAGTTTTTCTGACTAAAACTAGTTTTCCGACCGATTGTTCCAATTACAGCTATATGCTATAGTCATCCGATCTGGCCGGTTCCGACAAATGTGCTGCGTATAAGTACTAAAAGACTTCGTGCAAAGTTTGGTAAAAATAAAGGGTGATTTTTTTGGCAACACTGGTTTAAAAAGCTCACGCACGTTTCGTGTTTTGTTTCACTGTCAAACATCTTCAGTTTGGTCTATAATTTAACCATGAATCGTCTTACAAGCGAACAACGCTTGCGAATTATTGAATTTTATTATCAAAATGCGTGCTCTGTTAAGAAAGTTCATCGCGCTCTTCTTCCATTTTATGGTCAGTTTAATCGACCCACTGAAGCGGCTATTCGGGCTATTGTGACTAAATTTCGCACCAAATTTACATTGTTGGACATTAAACCACCAACACGCTTACGTAGAGTGCGAACTGAAGAAAATATCGCAGCTGTATCGGCCAGTTTTAATGATGACCATCAATTATCGATTCGTCGCCGTTCGCAGCAATTGGGCCTCTGTTACTCAACAACGTGGAAAATTTTGCGGAAGGATTTAGGTGTGAAGCCTTTCAAAATACAACTGGTGCAAGAATTGAAGCCGAACGACCTACCGCAACGTAGAATTTCGGTGAATGGGCTTTTGGAAAGTTGGCCGAAGATCCTCTTTTTATACCCTTGCAGAGGGTATTATAAAATTGTCCGGATGTTTGTAATGCATTGAAGGAAGCATCTCCGACCAAATAAAGTATATATATTCTTGATCAGCATGACGAGCTGAGTTGATTTAGCCCTGTCCGTCTGTCCGCCTGTCCGTTTCTATGCTATCTCCTCCGTCAGTTTTAAAGCTATCCTCACCAAACTTTGCACGAAGTCTTCTGGTACATATACGCTGCACATTTGTCGGAACCGGCCGGATCGGATAACTATAGCATATAGCTGCCATAGGAACGATCGGTCGAAAAACTAGTCTTAAAGAGAAAAACTTTTTTGTTTTTAATGGAAATGCCTCCAAAGTGCGTATTTCTTAGTTTTCTATCCATTCCCATGATTTCACAAAGTTTGGTTGAAATCGGATGACTATAGCATATAGCTGCCATAGGAACGATCGGTCAAAAAACTAGCTCTAGTGAGAAAAACTTTTTTGTTTGTAATAAAAAAGTCCTTATCATTGGCATACACCTAATTTATATACTTTTACACATTTCTACAAAGTTTGGTCGAAATCGGATGACTTTAGCATATAGCTCCCATAGGAACGATCGGTCGAAAAACTAGTTCGAGTGAGGAAAACTTTTTTGTTTTTAATGAAAACGTCCTTTTTATTGGCATATTCTTAATTTATATACTTTAACACATTTCTACAAAGTTTAATCAAAATCGGATGACTATAGCATATAGCTGCAGTATGAATGATCGGTCGAAAAAGAAGTTCTAGTGAGAAAAACTTGTTTGTTTCAAATGGGATCGCCTCTAAATTTCGTAATTAACAGTGTATTATGCTTATCCATAATTTCCAAGTTTGGTCGAAATCAGACATCTATAAAGTATAGATCCCATAGAAAAATAAGGTCAAAAAAGTAGTCTTAGTTAGAAAAACTTTTTAGTTTTCAAAGGAAGCTGCAAGGGTATACAAAACTTCGGCCGAGCCGAAGTTAACTTTCCCCTATTTTTTACCCAAAAATTGTGTTCAGCGACGAAGCTCATTTTTGGCTCAATGGGTACGTAAATAAGCAGAATTGTCGATTTTGGAGTGAATATCAGCCAGAAGCATTGTAAGAGCTACCAATGCATCCAGAAAAAGTCACAGTTTGGTGCGGTTTATGGGCTGGTGGCATCATTGGACTGTACTTCTTCAAAGATGATGCGAATCGTAACGTAACTGTGAATGGTGAGCGCTACCGTGAGATGATATCCAACTTTTTTTGCCCAAAATGCAAGAGCTTGACTTGCATGACATGTGGTTTCAACAAGACGGTGCCACATGCCACACAGCACGCGCAACAATGGGCTTATTGAGAGGCGAGTTCGGTGAACATTTTATTTTACGTTCGGGACCGGTCAATTGGCCGCCTAGATCATGCGATTTAACGCCTTTAGACTATTTTTTGTGGGGCTATGTTAAAGCTCATGTCTATACAGACGCATTGGAAGACAACATTGAAGCATTTATTCGTGAGATACCGGCCGAAATGTTGGAAAGAGTATGCCAAAATTGGACTAAGCGGATGGACCATTTGAGGCGCAGTCACGGTCAACATTTGCATGAAATAAGCTTCAAACATTAAATTATATGGACCGTACTATCGATTCAAATAAAGATTTCATGCATTTTTCTGAATTTTATGTGTTTTTTTTTTTGAAAAACTTTCCTATAGCTCTTAAAAAATCACCCTTTATAAGTGGAAGATATCAGGCCTCGGCTTGGTATCGACAATGAAATACCACTACCTACTTGATTAAATGAAACGTGTATCATTGCCTAGCCATTTTATTTTTGGAACATTTTAGTTACATTCATTTTTAGAATATTTTGTGACCGTTTTTAGGACCTTTTGGGCTCAGGTCAGTAAAGTTTTTGATAACCTAAGGGTTATGTAAAAATATTAGAACAGGTGCAATAACTATCGATGTTTTTTGTTTGCCTTTTCCAATCCTTGCTCTTCTCCCTTAAAAACTTTCACTCTTTTCTCTATCCGATTTAAATGGCCTGTGTTCTGCCTCAACTGGAGGGCGTTGCAAATTCTTTGTCAATTTATGGCTGCGCAATTCGTTTGGGCCTCGTTCATTCGTTACGACATCTCTGTGTGTCTAAATCTCTCGCTTCTCCGCCTCCTCCTTTTGGGGTGGAATTTGTAGATACATTCATATAT
The DNA here is from genome assembly GCA_018904265.1 of Lordiphosa collinella. Lineage (NCBI taxonomy): Eukaryota > Metazoa > Arthropoda > Insecta > Diptera > Drosophilidae > Lordiphosa > Lordiphosa collinella. The sequence continues at coordinate 375,682 of JAEIFV010000241.1, forward strand.
TGTATATCTAGTATGCATACCACAATGCTGGGCAATTAATCGGTTTTCTTTCGTTCCCTGATGGCGCCTGGCTAGCAATGGTGCCGGCGTCGCAGTTGCCTCTCCTGTCACCATTAACGATCGCCGGCAATTTGCCTGGTGAGTTATGACGGAACAATGATAATAATAATGCAATGGGCGTTGGTTGTGTGCGGCAAATATGGCTTGGAGAGCTGTTATGCATGCGAATTGCAAATGGTCAATGCGGAAATGCCAACGCACACACACACACACACAAAAGCCAGATCGATGGGAGAATATTTGTAAGCGGAGCAAATTGATCTTAAGATGTGTGATGCCGCCCATCCCAACGTAGGTACCTGCCGAGTGTGTCTGAGTGTTGATAGACAAGACAACTTCTTCTGTGTTTACAAACACAGCGCCAATCACAAACACCACACCCACAATCAATCGGGAGATAAAGATGCTGGGGCTGGGCCTACTAACCTTGACCCAAAAATGTTTTGGTATGCGCTGAAAGCGTGCTAATTGCATAGACTTTTCAACACGATGATCACGATGATGATGATCAAGCGTAAACACCATAAAACCAAGAAGCATAACAATTCCAAGTCAATAGAATGGAAGAAGAAGATCTGGTACCAAGTGGCTAAAGTGGCCCCAATAAGTTCATACGCACGCACGCACACACACTAAACGATGGGGTAAGACATAACATATCTGGATATGAACTGGTACCTGGTCTGCTTATTGTCTGATATTTATTGTCTTCATTGGTGGGGGTAAGGTAAGGCAAACATATAGACACCTCAAGACAAATGTGTTCGTCACCCTGTTGCCCGAGTTAGAATGAAAAATATAGCTTACCAAATACGTTAGATAAGATAAGCAAAAAGAAAAAAAAAGCCACTCTGTTTACAATTGATTCAAGTTCCAAATGCTGTTTGCCTTGTGTGTGGCTTGATTGATACATTTGTACACAGGTATGTATGTGTTTATGTACGTAGCGTACAGAGGTTCTTGGGCCGGATGTATCCCTAGTGCGATAATGGTACGCCACCTAGAGAAAGTCACTGTGAACAAATGGGTGAAGAATTGCAAGCGGAATCCCTTAGGCTACGACACGCAAAAATTGTTCCGATAATCTGCACGATGCCGCATTGTGGTTCAGTTGCATCCCCGCCTTGAAGAGTGCATGTGTGGCATGAATGAAGTATTGTGACCTATCTGGCAGATGAACAGGTAAAGGATTCATAAAAGCGTATACGAGGTGTGTTCAAAAAGTATCGCGAATTTTGAATTTTCGCGGGTTACGTATATTCGAATTTCGATTTTTTTTGTGGCGTTATGTTGGTACTCATGTCTCTCACTTATGCCGACAAGCTCGGCCATTTTGAATGTTCACTTAATTGTTGACAGCTGCTTTGCTTGCACGTGTTTTGGATCGTCTTCGATTTTTACCTATTCAAAAAAATGGATCAAAGAACCTGTATCAAATTTTGTGTGAAAAACGAAATTAAGTGCGCGGATGCATTCCGAATGTTGACTGTGGCATACGGAGAAGCTACCTTGGACCGAAGCAACGTTTATCGGTGGTACAAAATGTTCTCAGAAGGCCGAGAAGATGTGAACGACGAAGAGCGTGCCGGACGCCCGAGCACTTCAACAACAGACGAAAAAATTAATGAAGTGGAGAAAATGGTATTGGCCAATCGTCGAATCACCGTTAGAGAAGTTGCTGAGGACCTAAACATATCGATTGGCTCGTGCCATTCGATTTTTATCAATGATTTGGGCATGAGACGGGTCGCCGCGAAATTCGTACCAAAATTGCTCAATTGCGACCAAAAACAGCATCGCATGAACATTGCTAATGAGATGTTAAACTCTGTCCGCGACGACCCAAATTTGCTCCAGAGGGTCATAACTGGTGACGAATCGTGGGTTTATGGTTATGACGTGGAAACCAAAGCTCAATCATCTCAATGGAAGCTGCCGCACGAACCAAGACCGAAAAAAGCGCGCCAAGTTCGGTCGAATGTGAATGTTTTGCTGACAGTTTTCTTCGATTGCAGGGGCGTGGTGCATCATAAGTTCTTGCCACAGGGAAGAACGGTCAATAAGGAATATTACCTGCAAGTTATGCGCAATTTGCGCGAAGCAATCCGCCAGAAACGCCCGGATTTGTGGAAGAACAAAAATTGGCTTTTGCACCACGATAACGGCCCTGCTCACACATCGTTGCTTGTGCGCGACTTTTTGGCCAAAAACAACACACTAATGATGCCGCAGCCACCGTATTCCCCAGATCTGGCCCCCTGTGACTTTTTTTTCCCCTAAATTTGTTAGCACCTTCGAGATAAAGACGGCATCGAAGAAGGAGCTGAACAAGATAGAAAAATGGGGGGTGGCCCAGTTTTGTATACTATTGCATCCACAAAAAGTTTTTCTAAGACTACTTTTTGGACATTACTTTTCTACGATCTATACTATAGAGGTTTGTTTTTTTCTTGGTGAAATCATGGAAAAGCATAAACACTGATAAAGACGGCACTTCTTTTTCGACCGATCATTCATACTGCAGCTATAGCTATAGTCACCGATTTTGCTAAAACTTTGTAGAAATGGGGCCCAAGGGAAAAAAAAGGTGTCAATGATAAGGACGTTTTCATTAAAAACAAAAAAGTTTTTCTCACTAGAACTAGTTTTTCGACCGATCGTTCCTATGGGAGCTATATGCATAGTCATCCGATTTCAACCAACCTTTGTAGAATTGTGTAAAAGTATATAGATTAAGTGTATGCCAATGATAGGACGTTTTCATTAAAAACAAAAAGTTTTTCTCTACTAGTTTTTCGACCGTCGTCATGAGTGCTATATCATCCGATTTACCAAACTTAGTGAAACAGGGAAGGGATAGTAAACTAAGAAATACGTACTTTGGAGGCGTTTCCATTAAAAACAAAAAGTTTTTCTCTTTAAGACTTGTTTTTCAACCGATCGTTCCTATGGCAGCTATATGCTATAGTCTTCCGATCCGGCCGGTTCCGACAAAGTGCAGCGTATTTGACCAAAAGACTTTGTGCAAAGTTTGGTGAGGATAGCTTTAAAACTGACGGAGGAGATAGCATAGAAACAGACGGACAGACGGACAAGGCTAAACAACCAGCTCGTGGGATCAAGAATATATATTTTTGATGTGCTTCGGAGATGCTTCCTTTTTAGGGGTCCAAAAACCCGGGAAAATAACCCCGGTGATTTTTTGAAGTGCTTCGAAGAAAACCATTGGCACAAGTGTATAATATCTCATGGGGATTACTTTGAAGGGGACAAAATAGATATTCATGAATAAATAAATAATTTTTGAAAAAAAACACAAAATTCGCGATACTTTTTGAACACACCTCGCCTCGACAACGAAAGGCTCGCCGTAATGTTTGTTATAAACAATAAATACGTTGGTATTACATTGCAAAATCTTACATGGCATTGCATACCTCTTGGCTGTCCTTAAAACCGTGCTTAAAAAGCATTAAGGAATTTGGCATTCTTGCAGGTTTCAGGTATTTGTTCTCCGGGTTCTGAAATAAATGGAAATTTGCAAATGGCTTGATAGTGTGACAGCCTTGAAGTGTACTGATGATGTGAGCTTGGAGGCCTTCAAAAGCAATTTGGTCCCATTGATCCTGAGATATTGATGTTAAAATAGAAATTTTTATGAAAATCCGAGATCGCTTGACGCAGTACTCTAAAAGTGTTTTGTTGTTTTGTACAAAGCTTGTAAGACCAATGAAAACATATATTTATAGCAAAGTTTCCCCCTGAGTTCCGCTGTCGAATTTTATAAACCAATTCCCCAGTTCTACCCAATTTATTGCTTGATTGGATTTGATTTTCATGTGACCAAGTAAATTCTTCTGTCAAATCAAAAACCATTCATTCAGTTTCAAATTTCATTGAAAAATGTATTTTGGGGACAGTAGATAAAAACGTAACAACACAATCATTTCTCATTTTGATATCGTTGACGTCGCTTCGTTCAGTTTTATGGCTCATAATTGGTAAACGACATAGACGAAATGGAAAGTTTGGCCAAATCCAGGCCCAGGCCCTTGTATGCAAATCCACTCTAGCTGTGCGCCCTCGTAAAACATACACAAAATGATGATATGCAAATGATACAAGAGGGAATTAAAAAACGGTCAATATAAGAAAAGGCCATAAAAAACCAACCAAACATCGTTACAAAAGATTGAAAAATTATTGCAGGATCAGCGGGCCAGTTGATAGATGAGCCGCCGTCAGGGCGTGTCAGTTGAAGGATACCATGATTAGGCAGTAAATTTCCTATTATAAACAATTATCCCTTCCTGCACTCACTTCAGATCTCTCAGATAAGACAACAAAGAAACGATTATGAAAAGAGAGGGGGAGACAAAGACTGGGATTAGCTGGAAAGGTTCCTCAAGGCGTTGCACTTGACATTCTCTACAGCCGGAAAATTGGCCCCCAAAAACTAAACTCAAAAACGAGGCGAAACGAAACTTTAGATTGCAAAATCTCCCAGAATAGAATGGAAGTTGGCTTTGAACTGAAGACAACAACAAACACAACACAAAACAAAAACACAATGAGAAATCCGAGTCTGAAGTGTGAAGTGCAGGCAGGCAGGCAGGTATGAGGTAATTCAAACAAAAAACACACATCAAATTAGATAAATAAGTACCCCCCACCTCCCCTTCACCCACGAAGCAAATGACATTGACATAATGATTCTTAGTTTAACGTTTATAATTTCAACGTTTTCTCTTTGTTACCTGATTCCGCGAGATTTTTGACAAGTTTTTTTTTTAACCATTTTCATTCGCTCGTAAATATGTTTGAGCGACTTAATGATCGCCCACCCAAAGAAACAAAAGCTACACAACAAAAAAAAAAAAAACAATAACGAAAAGGCCAAAGACAGAATTCTTAATTGTGTTGCCTTTAGGCGATTTCTGTTTGGTTTTTCATGATGTAAGCTGCCTAATTTGTCTTCACCTTTCGTCCGGTTCGGTCATCATAATTCATCAGCAACTTTTGGCATTCGGCAAAAAATTGAATTTCGTCTTTTGGGTGTTTTGACAAATTTTCAAACAAAGTTCAAATCGGGGTTACAGTCTGAACTTTGAATTCCAAACCACAAAATCTGTTGATGACTCAAAAATGTTAAATAAAATGTAATGAAATTTAAGTACGCACCGCTTATTCCCCTGACCCAGTAAGGCAAATGTACACACAAGTATGTATGTGTGTGTGTGTGTGTGTGTTGTGGCTGTGTGAGTGTGTGTTTGTTCATATCTCATAAATATGATTTTGATTAGGGGCCATCAACCGCCCGCATCCAAGTTGATTTTGTTAATAGGCGACAATCGTCACAGGCACATTTAATCGGTGGTTGGGTGTTAATTTGATCATTTCACATAGAATTAAGCGGAACGACGAAAATGCGAGTATTACTTAACTGCTTCAACCAAAAAAAAAAAAAAAATAATGAAACATTATTAACAGCGATCAGTTGAACTGTCTCGATCATTTAATGTTTTGATAGGTGATCACTACTTACGCACTGTTCGTCGTTTAAAATGGATAAAAAGGGTTTTATGGAGTCGTACACATGTGTGAAACCGGCAGAATAGGACAATTCCCTCCTTATAAACAATATATTTATATTCTTGATAAGCGTCAAAAGACAAGTCGATACGAGAACGAAGGTCCAGCGCTCAGGGATACAGGCCACTTTGTTGTCGGGGCACTCGATCACAGCGCTCTTGCTTTTGATACCCTAGCAGAGGGTGGATTTAAATTGTCCAGAACGCAAAGAAGGAAGCATCTCCGACCACATAAAGTATATATATTCTTGATCAGCATGATAAGCTGAGATGATAAAGCCATGTCCGTTTGTTCTTATGCTATTTCCTCCATCTGTATTAAAGCTTTCTTGACCAAACTTTACACCAAATCCTCTGGTACAAATTCGCGGCACATTTGTCCGGCATCTCCGACCACATAAAGTATATATAGTCTTGATCAGCATGACGAGCTGAGTTGATGTAGCCTTGTCCGTCTGTCCGTCTGTCTGTTTCTATGCTATCTTCTCCGTCAGTTTTACAGCTATCCTCACCAAACTTTGCACGAAGTCTTGTGGTACAAATAGGCTGCACATTTGTCGGAACCGGCCGTATCGGATGACTACAGCATATAGCTGCCATAGGAACGATCGGTCGAAAAACTAGTCTTAGTGAGAAAAACTTTTTTGTTTTTAATGGAAACGCCTCCAAAGTACGTATTTCTTAGTTTACTAACCTTTTCCATGATTTCACTAAGTTTGGTCGAAATCGGATGACTATAGCATATAGCTGCCATAGGAACGATCGGTCGAAAAACTAGTTCTAGTGAGAAAAACTTTTTTGTTTTTAATGAAAACGTCCTTATCATTGGCATACACTTATTTTATATACTTTTACACAATTCTACAAAGTTAATATCGATCATCGGATGACTTACATATAGCTCCCATAGGAACGATCGGTCGAAAAACTAGTTCTAGTGAGAAAAACTTTTTTGTTTTTAATGAAAACGTCCTTATCATTGGCATACACTTATTTTATATACTTTTACACAATTCTACAAAGTTAGGTCGAAATCGGATGACTATAGCATATAGCTGCCATATGAACGATCGGTCGAAAAACTAGTTCTAGTGAGAAAAACTTTTTTGTTTTTAATGAAAACGTCCTTATCATTGGCATACACTTATTTTATATACTTTTACACAATTCTACAAAGTTAAGTCGAAATCGGATGACTCTAACATATAGCTCCCATAGGAACGATCGGTCGAAAAACTAGTTCTAGTGAGAAAAACTTTTTTGTTTTTAATGAAAACGTCCTTATCATTGGCATACACTTATTTTATATACTTTTACACAATTCTACAAAGTTAAGTCGAAATCGGATGACTCTAACATATAGCTCCCATAGGAACGATCGGTCGAAAAACTAGTTCTAGTGAGAAAAACTTTTTTGTTTTTAATGAAAACGTCCTTATCATTGGCATACACTTATTTTATATACTTTTACACAATTCTACAAAGTTAAGTCGAAATCGGATGACTATAACATATAGCTCCCATAGGAACGATCGGTCGAAAAACTAGTTCTAGTGAGAAAAACTTTTTTGTTTTTAATGAAAACGTCCTTTTTATTGGCATATTCTTATTTTATATACTTTAACACATTTCTACAAGGTTTTATCAAAATCGGATAACTATAGCATATAGCTGCAGTATGAATGATCGGTCGAAAAAGAAGTTCTAGTGAGAAAAACTTTTTAGTTTTAAATGGGATCGCCTTCAAATTAACGCCTCGTAATTAACAGTGTATTATGCTTTTCCAAGATTTCACCAAGTTTGGTCGAAATCAGACATCTATATAGTATAGATCCGATAGAAAAGTAAGGTCCAAAAAGTAGTCTTAGTTAGAAAAACTTTTTTGTTTTCAATGGAAGCTGCAAGGGTATACAAAACTTCGACCGAGCCGAAGTTAACTTTCTCCTATTTTTTTTTTTTTTTTTTGCAATTTTAGCAACTTTTGGACCTTACATTTTGAGAACATTGGTTAATGTTATTGTACCGTGTTAAGAGTTAACAATATTTTAAGTCAAAAACTTGCTAAAATTGCCAAAATAATAAACAAAGAGTTCAAAAAGGTGACAAACTGGCAACACTGCCCTTAATGTCACAAGTATAACACAACAGTTATATGCACAAAAACTACTCGAATTTTTGTTATACAAAATTCTATTTACAAGTGTGTGTATACAAAAACGTAGCTAGAATTTCCCATTACGTGGACGCCTACTGTAATGCATGTTGTGAACTAACCTCATTCAACTCTGCGCCGCTGGGTGGTATACCGTTTTCAAAAGTAGCCACAGCTATAAGTGCCATTTTCCGTATAAAGCAACAAGTATGTATTAAAAATTCAAGGGTTCAAGGCTGAAAATTGGAACACAGCTGCTACTCCGACTGGCGCCGCTGACCTGAAACAGCAGGTCCGACTTGCTCTGCTGAGCGCAAGCAGCAAAAAGCAAAATGACAAAAAAGCGTTTACGGACGACTTCAGGAGCGCTTTGCTTTTTGTGAATTCTGATTTTTCTCAGATGCAAAGGCAGATATTGAACACTTAAAAACAGTTGAAGCTGTGAAAAGTAAAAATTTTGCGACTTTTGCTACTTCGACTGAAGCAATTTAAGCACTACATATAATCTCCTAATTTGACTTCTCTCTTTCCAATTTCATTCCAATTGCTTTAACTTGGAAAGGGATATATAATAGAGATATAAGAGAATAAATTAATATACCGATATACCGGTGCGTTGTCCTGAAGGAAAGTATCCTTATCTTATTGAATCGTCCATAGTATCTGAACAGCATATTTCCTTGCCTATTTGTGCTAACACACACTCATCTTGGCCCCGATTCCACTGTTCATATTGATCTCTGATGTGCAATAATGTATGAAAGTTTCATTAACAATTACAAAAATTCACTTTACTTAATTGCGGTTTGAAAAACAGAAATCTAATGATTCCAAATTAAACCATTTTTTCGCAAACTTAAAATTGAATTATTCATTATGGATTCTTTGGGAGCGAGCCTGAAGCTCTTACAAAACAATCCCAGTGAAACTTGAACATTTCATTGTCATCTTTCACAAACTTCAATGGTTTCTCATTTCACCCACAACCCACATGCCATCATCATTTATCAACGAAGCGATGTGAGATCGGGCTAAGCAATTAATAAAAACAAATACATATCAAAATGGCAACTCCGAGTGCCCACCAACAACAATGCGGGTCCATGACCACATTACGCCTCAAGGGCCCGGGCCCGGGCCCAAGCGCAGGCAAATTGCGTGTGCGCGAACAACTAAATTTTTACCATATGGGAAATGCTGGCAACTAAGATGCGCCGCCTGCTTCATTAATTAAACGAAATATGCGACAGCCAGAGAAAGATCACACTTGACACACTCTTTTTTGTTGTTTGGAGAGGAGGAGCTGCTGTCAGTCAAATCAATCAATGAACTGACATCGATTCAAAACTATTGGGCAATTCATAATCTACACCTTTTCCGCCTGTGAACTAATTGGTGTGTCACGTTTCCACAATTTGTTAACTTGATAAGAAAATGCAGTCAATGGGAATACAACACATTTCTTTGGCACCTGATTCTGATTCCTGACCTACCACATAATCCACCCCAAATGTACAAATGTTTATGGTTGGGGATGAGTCTGTTTTTGTGGCGACGGCGTCGTCATCGTGGAAAATGACGAAACCATTTGTATTTTTATTTTGGCCACTGCCAAGAGTAAGATATGAAAGACTTGGCACTCTATATGATTGCCATGATTCATCAAGCAATATCAGACAAATTTTCGCAGAACTAGAGTGATTAGTGCAGAGGCACACACACACATATATGTATGTACGAGTATGTACATTTATTTTAATCACGTATGTTCATTTTTAAGAACAAATCTTGTGATTCTTCGGGGCTGGAGTATATAGAAAAGATTCAAATTGTATATCAACCTAATCAACCAAATCGAATCAAACTCGATCTTAACAGCATCTTGAGTGAAAAACTTCACATACTCAAGATGTGACTATGAAAGACGAGGGACTCGCCTAAGACATAGCCTTTATCTCGAACTACCAGAAAAGCTCACTGCTCTGACAGTTTTCTGAGTCTTTGTATAACCAAACTTCGTCTACGGTTACGAAACGTTGCTAAAATTCTTCTTAAGCGGCACCCATCTGTGTGTAAATTTTCACATATCCTAATATTCCTACTTCCCTCATGAATCTTCAACTGCCGATCGTGTTCTTCCATTACATAGATTATGTCAACCATTTTTGACCATTGAAAAAGTTGTTTTTATAAAATTCTCTTCTATAAAAGATAATTTAGAAGCTTGAAATTCCGAATATGACTAAGCCGCAGTGGAACTTGGATAATGCCTTGTCTAGACTGACGAATTCTATATTCATCATCAACGCAAAGCCTAAATAAATTGTATTAGTAATATTTCTGTGTTTAGTTCAATTTCGTTTGTTTTGGGATTCATCTTTGCGCTTTAAGTATCTACTCGATAATCCGTATTCGATACTCAGTACTCGCTTCTAAATACTCAATACTAAGTACTCTATACTAAGTACTCGATACTGAGTATTTCATACTCAATACCCTATTCTAATTACTAGATTCAAAGATACTCGATACTAAGAACTCGATTATTCGATACTCAGTACTCGATTCTAATACTCAATACGAAGTACTCGATACTAAGTACTCGCTACTCCGTATTTGATACTCAGTACTCGATTCTAAGAACTCATTACTAAGTACTCGATACTCAGTATTTCATACTCGATACTAAGAACTCTATTATTTAATACTCAGTACTTGATTCTAAATACTCAATATGAAGAACTCGATACTAAGTACTCTATACTCCGTTTTTGATACTAAGTACTCAATACTAATTACTCGATACTAAGTACTCGATACTCAACACTCTATTCTTATTACTTGATTCAAAGTACTCAATACTAAGAACTCGATACTCCTTATTCTAAACTCGGTACTCGATTTTAAGTACCCAATACGAAGAACTCTCGGTACCCAATACGAAGTAGTCGAATTTGGCGAAACGTGGTTCCCAAAAGAATGCCATCTGAGACACTTCTTTTTACAAGGAAAAATGCACTATCATCGTTTGCAGTATAGATAGAAGGCACGTTCTTTCTGAAGTAGGTAAAAAGCAAAGAAGTCTGCCCAACATGCAAACGTCCCTTCTAATGGCACGCATGCAGCAGCACCCGTGCTATTGGAAACCAAAATGCGAAATGGGACACGAACGATTGACGATCGTTCGATTTTTGCAAATATGTTATTTTTGTATAAAATCTGCATAACAATGGACGAGATCCTGCTACGGTTCGCCCCTGTATAAAAGCTAAAGACAGCTTGCAACTACTTCCTAGTGCCGCGTGATGCGTGACGCTGAAATCAACATTTAGTCCTACTTAAAACTTCCATACCGAAATTAAATATGTTTCACATCAACGGGCCAGAAAATTTTAACCAGGTAACTCTGCAGGCGCACATTTTTATACCCTGTTCCTATTAAAAATGGGAAAAGGGGGATAATGAAATTGTGCAAAAGTATGTTACCAATAGAAGGAAGCATTTGCGACCCTATAAAGTATATATATTCTTGATCAGCATTAACAGCCGAGTGGATTTAGCCCTGTCCGTCTGTATGAACGCGTCGATCTCGAGAGACAATAAGAGATAGAGCCACAAATTTTTGCATGTAGGTAGGTGTATACCAGATTCAAAATGTTTCAGATTTTGAAAATTTCTCCCCCTCCCCCTTTTAGCGCAAAAAACTATCAGAGCCACAATTTTTAAGTTAAACCATAGAGACTTTATATATATCATGTAAGGCCCAATATCTATCTATTCTGAAAAGATCAAGAAGACAAAAAACACCGAAGTTATACACGAATCAATTTTGCTTGTGGGAGCGAGAGGGTGGGGGGTCTTGCATTGTCAGTCATCGGTCGCGGCCGCATGCATGTAAAGGAAAACACACGAAATCAAGGAAACAGGGTATTTTGTAGTTGGGGCACTCGACTACAGCTCTCTTACTTGTTCTTGTTCAGCTGATCAGTATTGGTTTTGTAGGGCGTTTCGTTGGATCTGTGCTGTTTCATTGTGACGATTAGCGATTGTTCAAACTAATTTTAATCCTTCGTTGCTGGTCACGCCAGCATGTTGCTTACATTGAACAATCAAACACGAGGACAAAAAACAGCTGAAGAATCACCAAATTGAGTGAACAAGTCACTGAACAACTCACTGAAAAGCTCTGACTGAACAACTCACGGAACAAAAGCAGCTGAACAAGAGCAAGTGAACAACTTTGGCTGAACACGAACAACTCAAGGAACAAGAACAATCATTGAATTGAACAATCAAACACGCGGACAAAAAACCGCTGAAGAATCACCAAATTGAGTGAACAAGTCACTGAACAACTCACTGAAAAGCTCTGACTGAACAACTCACAGAACAAGAGCTGCTGAACAAGAGCAAGTGAACAACTTAGGCTGAACAAGAACAACTCACAGAACAAGAGCGAGTGAACAAGAACAACTGAACAAGAACAACTGAACAATTCTAACTGAACCAAAATGAACAATTAATGAAGAACATGTTCACTTGCTCAGTTTAGTGAACAACTCCATTTTGTTCACTCAGTCATGAACAACCCAACACTACTTTACTTCAATCGATTTGTCGTTCCAATTTAAACCTATTCAGTTTCCATTTGCGATGACCATATACAACTCACAAGGACTGTCACTGGAAATATGCGTCATAAATCTGGAAATGTCATGGTTATATGTGGCGTGTTTTTGTGTTGGGAAACCATTAGCACTATTCATAAATTTCAGCTGGAATCGTGAATGGTCGAAATTAATCCAAATCCAAAATCTTTTTTGGCCGAAAAGAAGTTCTCTAGGACAATTAGATGGATTATCATGTTGTTGGTATATGTAGACACGGGTGAATAGGAGGTCTACGGCGGGTTTCAGGTGGTTTTCGTATAAAAAAAGGTTACAACTTGCTTCTTTACTAACTTAAAAGATTTTTACGAAATTGCATGCAAGGGAAAGAGTAAACAATCTTGCGACGGCTGCATACAAGAAGTGGAAAACAAAAAGGAGACTTCAGCGTTGGCACAACACCTGACATCATCTGGCCCCACAGCTGACTTTGACAATGTTAGGTTATTAGGCATAGAGAGGAGAGAACAAGGCTGACGCTGGAGAGCTTAGGTATACAACAAAGAGAAGAGACAGCAGTGAACCATAAAGAAGATGTAGAACAAATCAATTACATTTACACGGATGCGACCAGGATTATGTCCGCCGCAAGGGTTCTTTATTTGAATTCAAGCTAGTTTTTAGCACGTTTTGCGAAACTTTAGAAAATGTGTGTAAATTGTTTGATCTTTTCCCAGTAGAATGTTCTACTTGGATACTCTGTGAAATAAATTAAACCTTTTAGGGCTTCGGTAGGTTGTTTCCCTGTTTAGAATTCATTTTCAAACAAAACCATTTGCCACCACAAGAGTCTGTTAGGGTTCAGGGACGTGGTATTAAAAATCTGCAAATTTTTGTTTCACAATGTCCATTTCCATTGTTCAACTCTACGGCCAATATGCAGAGTAGTACCTACATCTGTCTTTGTATAAGTTGTCTTGGCTTATCTAAGATCAACTGGTCTATCTTCATAGTGCATTACTCGGATTTCTGTTTGCTGACCGACCCTGAAATCTCAATCTTCAACTCTTGTCTTGACCAGTTCAATAACTTACCGTGTGATTTGTGTACAGATTGTCTTAGCTGTGGCGTGCCGGAACCTGAAACCAGAAGGAAACCAAATTCATGATGAGAAGAATTATAGAAATAAGTATTTTGCTTGGGGGTTTTCTTTTGTTTTAACTTTAGTTCATCATATTTGTGTGACATCATCCGCTGTGTAAGTGGAAAACGGTAAATGGAGTTTTATTTGCTTTTTGTCATTGAACGTGAGTGAGCGTTGTCGTCGTCGTCACTCACACGCACTCAGATCCCAGCCGAGAGACGTGCTCTAAACAAATAAGTCAATAAATAAAGGCGTTAACTTGGTTCAAATGGCCTACGTAAATATGCGATGAAGTGCGCGAAAAACTACGAGTGGAGAGACGTCGTAGTGTAGGCTTATTTCGCAACCGATTCAATCACACAGACGCACACACATACTTAAGCCAAAAAGCTGACAAATGTTTGACAAGCGGAAATGGTATGGGAGAAAAAACAGCAAACAAACTTCACAACTTCTTTCGATTTGGCTATCCATATGGTGTGTGTGTGTGTGCGACCTCAGCGGATTGTCCTCGAGTACGGATCAGTTAATTCCCACCAGCAAGGTCATTGCCATGCATTCGCTATGCAGTTGACCTTTTCTCCTGTTGCCTCTGGCCATGTGGGTGGGTGTGCGTGACAAATGCCTGCGCATGCGGTCATCAAGGTCAGTTTACCCTGCCTGCTGAACAGCTGACAACAACGAAAAACATGACTCAATTCTTCTCCATACAAACCAATGGCTCATACTAGGCAAACATTTACAATTTGCGTGCGAAGACCAAGTGGTAGTTGCTGGGGGGCATAAATGACTCATGGCACACTCTTTCCCTCAGACAGGTAAGTCCTATGTCAAGTAGAGGTACATACCATATCCTAAGGCAAAAATTTAGATAGTTTCTATCAACATATTTGTTAATTCGTTAAGCGAGGGTTGTCAGCTTTATATTGAGTGCATTTGTGTTCCATTCAGCCATGCTCCCATTTTCACTTTCGCAAACATTTTTGCGATTTTCAACCGGCTTCGAAATGAATTCGGTCTCAAAATCGCACAAATTTTGCGAAAGTGAAAATGACTAAATAACTTAAAGCAACAGTAAGTCCTATTGGAGGACCCTGCGTCAGATAAATGACATCTTCTTCACAAGAAGCGTTTCCTTAGATGCATCCCAGCTGGCGCAACAGTTTGACACACTACTTAACCCTCCATGCAACGTGATGTGACCCAGCTTTGCTTTCCCCCATATTGTAAATACTTTCCTAGACGAAAAGAATAAATAACCGGCGAGCTTAAACTGCAAAAGGTCCCAGAAGACGACAGGATTCCAGCTGACTTTATATCATTTGCATCTGAAAGGTTCAGAGAAAAACTAACGGCAGCATTCAACTTGATCCTTGCAACTAGCGAAACTCCCGATCATTTTAAAATCGCCATCATCGGGGTCGACACAGAAATCTCTAAAGATTTTGCCGTCGGTTGGTTTGGAAATCTCTCAAAAAATCCGTCGGATTTGATTTGATTTTCTAAGTAGGAAAGAGAACTGGTCCAATTGGGTCTAAGATAATTGTCCATCTCACCAAACAGGGTTGCATCACGTGCAAGCAAAATTTCCCTTATTTTAGTTTTGAATTAATTTGATGTTAAGTTGAAATCTGTTAGTTGTGGTATAAGTTTTATGATTCATGCTAATATTATAGTTCAAATTAAACTCGTGTTACCAAAAAATTAAAATGAAAAATTTAAAAATATTTTCGCGCCAATCATAAACCCTTGGCTCGTTTGTTGTAGACAAATTTCCTATGTGGCGCTACTGAGGCAGGCAGATGGCGCCAGTGGGAGGTCGGTATTGGCTGATATGGCAGCCTTTGGCTGGTTTTGCGAATTATTATTGAAATGCTAATTTTAATATTAAAACAAATTAAATATGATATTCTTTTGATGCAACTTACCGAAAACAATGTTGTTAACATTTCCAAACTTAATTTTGCTTATCAAAACTGTTTGGGTGGTGAATTTAGCTAAATCACCTCCCAAAACATGAGAGGTTTGAAACCAACCGAAAGAGATTTCTGTGGCACCTAAGAATGGGTTTTTCGGTTGGAATGTGGTTGGAAGAGGTTTCTGTGTCACCCACGCATTTCTCCGATTTATAAAAAGGTGACTTCAGTGATCCCGCAAACTACAGAGGCATATCCTTTCAAAATGCAATTGCTAAGACATTTGCTCAAATACTTCTTCGTAGACTTAGATCCTGGGTAGAAAGGGGAAAGCCTTATGAGCGAACTCCAAGATGGTTTTCGCAAAGGATATTTGACAGTCGACAACATATTCTGTCTGAGCAGCGGAAGAGCATTATACGCATTCTTCACCGACTTCAAAGCTGAACACCGGCAACACCGCCTCGGTATGGGATGACAATAGAAAGTCAGTCAAGCCCGACTATAACATACTCTGTACCTGTGAAGTGCTACCGTAGCGACCGGTGCTGCCCACAATTGTTTGTTTTACTTATAACTCCACATCCGTTCATTCGATCTTTACCATTCTTTTCGTGGATCGATAAATAATCCTGATTACTAAATATGTCCAGAAGGAACGAACCTTCTATCAATAAAACTGTTAGAGATATGACGTTTTTTCCAATTTGCGGGGGTCGGAGGGGGCGTGGCAAAAATTGAAAATAAACTTGATTTGCCTGCAAGTATAAGAAACATATGTTCCATACATGTCAAACCTCTATCTCTTTCCATCTCTGAGATCTGTTAATTCATACGGACAGACAGACAGACGGACGGACAGAGAGACATGGCTAGATCGACTCGGCTGTTGATGCTGATCAAGAATATATATACTTTATAGGGTCGGAGATGATTCCTTCTGGCTGTTACATACTTTTCCACAAACTTACTCTGTGTACCTCTGGTACAGAGTATAAAAATATTCCGCCTCCCACAATATTTCCCCAGTCGCATCTTGAGGCTGGAAACTGGACTACACTTTGGATGTAAATGTCAACTATATCAAGAAAGACCTAAACATGCCAAGTTTCCGAGACGCTAGACTTATCGAGCATCCACGAAATTGGTGATTGGAACAGGATAATTAATAAAATTGATCAGTCGTATAGAAGCAGTTGGAGAGCTGAAACAGAAGCAAGTACGTCAAGACTGATATAAAAGCCGCTGAGCCACACCCGGTCTCCGACCACATAAACGATATATCGCACACGTTTAACTAAAGAGGCACAACTCAAAATTTTTTATTTTCGAGATGACTTGTTAAAGTCTTTCATTGTATATTATCTAGGATACAAAAGAGATGTTCTTATTCCCTTCTTTGCTGACAAATATCACTTAAATCTATCTTCCTTATGCCATGGAAACTAGGCTACAATGAGCCAAAGAGAAAAATGTGCGAAAGATTGAAAATAATTCCATTTTGAGTTGTGCCTCTTTAGTTAAACGTGTGCGAAATATTCTGGATCAGAATGACAAGCTGAGTTGATTTAGCCCTATATCCTCCATCAATTTAAAAGCTATCTTCACCAAATTTTGCACGAAGTCTTCTGGTACAAATACGCTGCACATTTGTCGGAACCGGCCGGATCGGATGACTATAGCATATAGCTGTCATAGAAACGATCGGTCGAAAAACAACTCTTAGTGAAAATTATTTATTTATATTATGGATACAGTTTTGCTAGTTTTATTTCATATTTTATTATTTTTAATATATAATTTTTATTTAATAAATTTAAAAAAAATAAAATTCTGAATAAGCAAAGGTACTTATAGATTTTATGACTAGTGCAAAGACATTCTCAGAAAAAAATAGTTAATCCTGCAGCAATAAGTTGTCTAAAAAATTTTCGTGAACTTTTTAAAAAGAATACTCACGAATTGCAGATTTGCTAAAAGTTTATCTCATTTTTTTAAAAAAAAATCATGAAAATGTTGTAATTTCTTACTGTAGTTGGCAGTAAACTTTTGAACTTTTAAAATTAAATAAAATCATAAATAGTTTGAATTTTTTTAAAACTTTTTCGACTCCTTAAAAAAATATATTTTTTGTAAAAAAGTAAATCTTCCGTTTGCTTCCTTATTTTGCAGTTTAAAAATTTTTTAGTACTGCTTTTTTACGTAATTCAAACTTCTGTACAATAAAAACTAATATACTTCCTTTTTTGTCCGTCCATTGGTTTAAATAATTTTTTATTTTAAATATTTTTTATTTTTTAAAAATAATTTTTTGCTACCATGGGCTACCACCCAAAAAATATTTGTTAGAAAATTTCATGTTTTGGAAAAAATTTTCCAAAAATATTTTTTTTGCCTAACTTTAGGTTTCTATAGTTGCAATAACTTTTAAGAAATGAGAAAGAACTTAAGAATTTAGAAATATTAATATATCCGATCCAGAAATAACCGCAAAAAGCAATGTAGCATCAAAATTCTAAAACGAGCTTAGAGTTGGACAATAGCGTAAACAGCTTCCTATACTCGAAAATATCGATGTGTAATATTTTTTTCCTTTATTTGAATTTTGTTGGTAATTAAACAATCTAAAGAATTTAAAAAAATAATTCTTTTTTCTAATAAATTAAATATACAAAAGTAATTAAAAAAATTGTGGTCAAAAAAATGGAAACGTGATAGTTTAATCAGAAAAATCTGTAAAAGGGGTGGTTTTATATTTCACGTTATAGGTTTAAACGCTTGCCGCTACGAACTTAATTAGCAACACTGTGCGACGCAGCCAACTTAATGCTGCGCTGGTGTTGCCAGATCTTTTGTTTTCTCATATATGCGCTGGCCATTTTGTGAATTCATAATAGCAGCTTAAACAGGCACAAGTTTAATTTTGCTTATTGAAGAAATCATGAATTTCATAGCATAATCGAAGTAATGTAAAATGGCTTGACACAGCCCCAAAGGGCCAAAGCCGAGCCTCTCTCAATCTCTTGGCTTGTGCGCTTTTAATTTTTCGCACTAGAAAAGGGACCTACAGTTTAACGCCGAATCCGAACGGCAGTTTGAGAAGCTTTTACATGGCTAATTACTACATAGCTGGCGCCAACAGCAGAGTGGGGTGACCGGGTGTAAAGTTTATTCAAAGAAAAAAGCTTTTCATAAGATGTTCCGAGGCGGGATCGAACCCACGATCTCTTGCACAGCGGTCGCGCACACTAGCCGCTGAGCCACCCGGCCACACAATCGCATAATCGTAGTATCAGTCCCATATGGCGAAACGCTTTGGATTGCGTGCTTCTAAATTCTAGGTCTGCAAGCCCAAAAATAATTTTGGAATCTCCGGGGTTTTCTCCCGACATAAATATCATTTATGATCAGCGGGCGCATCAACGTTTATTTCCGGCTGAGGATTTGGAAAAGACGCGAATGTGATCAAAAATTTTATATAATGTTTACAGGGTAAATGGAGTTTGAGTCTGGCTTGTGTAGCCATGTCCGTCTGTCCGTCCATCTGTCTGTCCGTCTGTCCATATGAACGCGTCGATCTCAGAGATTATAAGATATAGAGCCACAAAATTGCATGTAGGTAGGTGTATACCAGATCCAAATCGAGTTTGTTTCAGATTTGGAAAATTCAGCTCTTTGATTTGGAGTTCAAGGAATAAGAGTGCAATTTCGCTTTTAAAGAGTTTTAACCACGCTGCGAGGGTTTTGTAGGGGTTAAACCTTCTTCTGAGCCTAAAATATGAATCATTAGAAGAATTAAAAAGTAAATTTAGGTGGATTTCTATGGTTAAAGGTTCCCCTTTCAAACAGCCCTCGTTTTTGTTACCCAGAAGGAACTCCTCTCCGCTGCTCCCTTCAATCGAAAAATGTCAAAGCTTAATCATTTATTTATTTATTTATTTTGCCGGAAACTTTAGATAAACTCAAATTCTGGGTCATATATTGTAATAATATTTGTTTCATATGCCGCTTTGTTTATCACAATGTTGCTTTCAATACGCGTGTATGTACTTTTTGTATATAGAATTATAATTTTAATGCATTTACTTTGGTTGCACATTCCTTGTCAGGCAGATAAAACCGATAAGTAAATAATAATAAACACTAATAACCATAATTTTATTTGTTTATTGCATTGTTTTATTGTGTATGAAATTTTTCTGTCTGTTTGATTTTGGGATTTTTTGACTGCGCGACACGCAAATCGATGGTTGCCACCACCCTAAACTACAACAACAACAACAACAACAATTGGGGGGAATTACGTTAAATTCTGCGCTTACTTTTCTGCACGCGACCCACAGAGACAAGGAAGCACATTAAATTTTCATTTCTTTTCCGCTGGCAGACAAATAAAAAACTTTAGCAAAACAAAAAAATAAAAAGAAACAAAATAAAGTGTGGGCCAGGACACCGCGACGATACGGATACCGCAATATAGCGCGAATCGTCAACTCCGCGACTCGGTGACGACCATATGACTGAGACCGACGACTACTAAGAGAGCCCAAGGGTTGCTAGTAGTTTACTCTCACTCGCGGGGGGGAAGTTGCGGGCCACAGACAGCTTCCGCGCAAGTCCACCCCACACAACCGCACACCCCATCGTCTCCAGAGGATGAGACACACTTGTATAGCCATATCACTATAACCAGAGAAGCATTTGGCAAATAATAGTTGGCACTCTGAGCACAGTGGGTCTAAAGTGAAACAAACCAAACTATACAGCTGTGCTTCCATTTTCACTTTCGCCAAATCTGGTCCGAAAATCGCAAATTGCTTGCGAAAGTGAAAATGGACGAAAGGCTGAATATGACTTTTGGATTTAGTTTAAGTCAGGAATGCAAACCGGTTCTGAACCAAACCGAACCGAACCGCTTTTTCCAGCTGGTAAACCGAACCGCATACCGAACCTGCTTCCTTTCAACAATGCTGAGCCGATCTGAAAACCACATAGAAAAACGGTTCGGTTGGGTTCAGTTCTCTGATGAGTTTTAAAACTTGAATTGCTTTTCTTTAGCCAATTATACTTATTAATTTAATTTTAATTCGAACCTCTACAAAGGGGACCACTTATAGACCAAATTGATCCTTAGGAGAGATATAGCCTTTAGACGCCGATCTCTTACGAGGGCCGTCCCAGAAATGGCCGACCTAGCACAGTAGTGTTGGAAAATGTTCACAAAAAATATTAAAAAGGGGAAGTACCGACTATTAAAAGCTAAAGTTTGAAGTTTGGTGCCTTTACCTTGCACAGTTTTTGTTTGGTCGATTTTAATAGAGAGCGCTTGTTATTGATTTGCAAACATGGACAAAATTGGTCATCGTTATGTGATACAATACTTTCATATAAAAGGTCTTAGTCAAACCAATATTAAAAAAGGAGCTGGATTCTACCTTACGTAATTCTGCTCCCTCGTTTACAACTATAAAATATTTGGTGGCTGAGTTTAAGCGAGGTTGTTTTAGCTGCGAAGATGAACATCGTAATGGGCGTCCAAATGAGGTGACCACTTCAGAAATGGTGGCCAAAATTAAAAAAATGTGTATTGAGTGACCGGCGATTGAAAGTTCGTGAGTTAGCTGAATGTGTAGGCATTTCAAAAAGTGCTGTACAACGCATATTGACCGCAAAATTGGACATGAAAAAGTTATGCGCAAGATGGGTGCCGCGTTTGCTGTTCCATCATGACAATGCGCCGGCTCACACCTCTGCCGTCACGCCCCTTATTCGCCAGACTTAGCTAGAAATAATCATTCTTATTTCCAAACTTGAAAAAATGGCTAGGAGGAAAAAGATTTGGCAACAATGAAGAGGTGGAGTCCGAGGTTAATGCCTATTTTGAAGGGCTTCACAGTTCTTATTATAAAAAAGGTATCGACCTTAAAGGATCCTATGTTGAAAAATAAAAAAAAAAATGGTAAATTTTTGTGTTTGAGTAGTTAGGTCGGCTATTTCTGGAACCGCCCTCGTAAAACTCATGGGCA